>VZTQ01014112.1:11132-349159 GCA_013400755.1 Pelecanoides urinatrix
GGCCAGGATGCAGCACCCGGAGCCAGAGGTAGGACATGGGCCTCCTGCCTCCAGCACCGCGTGATCCCGGCAAAGAGCGGGGAGGCAGAGGGCTGCGGCTGCGGGCAAGGAGCAGAAAGCAGAGCTCTAAACCATGCCCGAGGGCTGAAGGGGTGCGAGGGCCTGGCTGGCTGCAGGGGGGCTGCGGGCATCGGCGGGAGGAGGGTCCGTGTTTCCTGCGGGGTTAGCACTGGTAGTGGCCACCGCGTCCCTGCTGCGGCTCTTCCACCTGCGCCACGGGATTCCTGGCGTGGAACTCTGTTTCAGGGTGTCCTCTGAAAAGAAGAGCAGGGGACGCTCCAGGAGTCAGGCAGCATCCTCCGCAGGGCACAGGCGCGGGGTGTCCCGGAGCCTGGCACCCAGCTCCTGCCACCACGGGCCGTCACCCGCCCGGAGGGTGTCACATCTGCTTCTCCCGTTCTTCTCCCTCTTTCATGGACTGTGCTTGATATTGCAACAGGACGGAGGAATTTTCATTTTCCATTTGCAATCAACTGAGTTAGTCTTGGATTTTCCAGTTTCATCATTTCAAAACTTCTGGGTGTTACCTGCAAAGGCAGGAGAACCGCTGAGCCCGTTCCTGCCTCCCAGCTGGCCACAAACCCCTCTGGACTTTAATCCTTTTTCTTTCCTTTTTTTTGCATTTTGAATTGAAAATGAATAACGAAAGAGGGAACGCCACCTTCTTCTTCCACCTATCTTTGACGCAGACATCCCCCAGTCCTGCAGGCATCGTCCCAGAGCTACCGCCGTGTGTCTGGCCGGGCGCTGAGCCCTGCCACGGCTGGTGCAGGGCTGGCAGCAGCGATGCGCTGGGGACGGGGGACCGGTCCTGGCATCGGGGCACCGCGTCCAGTCCTGCTGCATCCTCCAGCGTCGCTGCAGCCATAAACTTTCCCGAATTTCTCTTAACGCCATTCGGGCTTTGCCCCTGCACCCCTCTCCGTCCCGGCTCCCTTTCACACCATGCAGCACAGACCCTCTTTAAAGTCTTATTGTAGATGCAGCGGTTCGGCCTGAATTTTACTTGAGCGCATAAATAAAAAGTAGCTTTTCACACAGTTTCAAGCGGCATGTGCGTTAAAAAAAAATAATAAAAAGCCTAGGAGGAGGACAAGGTTGCTGCCCCATCTGTAGCCACCACTTCCAGCACCGGGTCCCCTCCCTGGGCTGCAGCCTCACCCCGAGGTGCGCCGGCAGCTCCCCTGCGCCCAGATGAAAGGACACTTCATAATCGCTGCTTAATGCCGGATAAGTGTTTCTCCTCGAAATTATGGGAGAGGAAATTCAGTATTTTTTTAGGACTTGGCTTTGCATAATAACGACCGACGCGGGGAGAACAATTCGGTATTGACGCTCAACACAAACAAGCACCTTCCAATAACCTCACAGCTCCGACCCCGGCCCAGCCACGGGTCAGGCACCGACCTGTCCCCAGCCGTCACCCGCGGTGCTGGCACACATTCCCCAGGCCACCCACCTCCCGTGGAGGGCAGAAGGGTGACAGCGTTGTGTTGTGTCCACCTACAGCCGCAGATGCCCCCTGAGAGGCTTCACAAAGCTGGGAGATGCAGGATGCAGAAATATATATTTATATTTTAATGCAGCACGGGGGTTGGGGAAAGAAAGAAGGTATCCTCTGGGAAGAGGAGAAAGGTCTCTCACCTTCATGGTGGGCAGAGGAAGTATGGCAGTTTTGCCCAGAAATGCCTGATTTCTGCTGGCACAGAGACCCAAGCCTAGCAGAAACGTAGGCAGAGCCATCCGCAGCACGACTTTGGCCAACGCTCCTGAGAGGTTTCAAAACCACAGAGAACAAATCCAAGTCGCCGCAAACAAATGAAGACAAGGTTGTTTCAGCCACACAAAAACCACTCGGGAAGCTGAAGGTGGAGATGAGCCTTGCAGCCCCACATCACACCAGACCCCACTTTTGGACATCTCTCCCCAGACACGTCTCACCATGTCCATGCCCTCTGCTGAGCCCAACCTGCTCACGTCCTCCACCATCGTGGCATCCAGCCTGGCTTATCCTGGACCAGTCCCAGAGGCTGAGACCCTTTTTACGTGTGTTTCTGAAGAAGAATGGGATAGCCCAGCATCTCTGCTGGAAAATAGAAAGTTGGAAATTGGAAATAGGTAGTCCAACATTCAAGGTCAGGCTCTGAGCAATCTGATCTAGCTGAAGAGGTCCTTGCCCATGGCAGGGGCTTTGGACTAGATGACCTTTAAAGGTCCCTTCCCACCCAAACTATTCTATGATTCTATGATCTCCCCACCTCCTGAAGGAGAAGGACCTCCATCACTCAGCAGCTGGACCCACGGCGACGTTCGCTCTCCGCCGAGGGCAGCCAAGGCACGGAGCGTTATTTACATTTTGATAAACACTGACACATCTTTCGGAGCAGAAGGCAGCTTTCGAATTACACAGCGAAGGGGAAAACGAGCAGCGAGTTCACTAACCAGAACTTTCAGGGAGCAAATGTGCTCAACGGAGTGTAGGTAAGGGACCGGAGTCCCTGCCCCTGATCTCACGGCTTCCTTCACCAAATCCTGGTTCTTCTTGTCTCCATCTTTTGCCATTTATTTCCTCTGCTCCTCTGCAGCCCTTTCTGAGCAGCTGCCCTTTGCTAGTAAACAGCCCACAGCCCCGGGGCCAGCTTTCCCAGCACTAAAAGCCCATTTATTTCTGTTTGTCTTGACAAAACAGTAGCAGATTTGTGCTATAAATCCCCATTAATGGAACAATCTACGTTGGCTTGTTCCCATTAGCACTTTCCAAGCGAGAAGAGGTTTGTGTGCGTGCACATGCGTGCGAGTGTGCGCACACATCTCCCTCCTGCAAACAGCAGCCAGGGCTTTCGATTCAAGATCTTCCCATTAAATGTCAGTATTCATAAGCAGGATCTAAATATTTCAAATCCTGACAAATTTAAACATACAAAAGTCTTGTTGAGTCACTTCCTAGAAGGCTTCTTTCAAACAAAAGCCTGACACTTAATCCATGCACACGCTATTCATGGAAACGGGGGGAGCACAGGAGCATTTGTCCAAAGTATGTGAATACCCCTCATGCATTGTATAGGCACAAAAAGGATTTGAATAGCCCCTATGCATTGTACAGGCACGAAATAGCTTTTAGCATCGAGGTGAAGGAGGATGAACCCAACATGTGATGAATCCTCAGTCTATTGCCAGATATCCTAAATATCCACCGAAAACCAGTGCAGTGAGATGTGTGAGCCCAGTGCCCCGATGCTCAGCCCCAGCTCTTGCTCCAGCCGGCCCAAACCCTCAGCCTGCTCTTCTCCACGGCATCTTCCTGCATAGAGACTTTTCCAGCAGAATCAACTGGTTTTGGGGAGCAGACCCTGCATTTCACAGCAGACCGACTCCGATGCGATGCAGTGTGTACCTTCGCCTAGTCCAACTGCCTGCCCAGCCAGATCCTGGTGGGCGTTTTGGAAAGACGAAGCCCTCAAAGGAGTTTACTCAGGGGAGAGTGAGAAGCAGGGGGAAGCCCTCAATGGCAGCTCAGCCCTGCTTGCTCCAGCTCTCTGCATTTTCCAGCTGCCATCGCAGAGCAGATCTTCCAACAACCTTCCAGCTACACCGGCTGCAACGTGGTGCACGGATACGCTCGGCTCCCGACGGCTTCCCAATCACACGCAGCTCTGCGACGTCCTGATCTCACTGACTTAGCCTTGCCCACGTCGGGTTCCAGAGTCTTATTTAAACCTCTCGACGTGGATGGGGGACAAAAAGCACATTAAGAGCCTGGCAGTGAAGGGCTGCAGGGAAGCATGCACGGGTGCAAGTAAAAGCAGGAGGTCCAACAGTCCAGAGCAGCAAAGGTGGTACCGGCACAGCAGCGCGCTCCGCACTGCCCCGCGGGCTGGGGAGCTCCTCTGCTCCGGCCGAAACCCAGCACTTTCCTCTCTCTCCATCCCCTCCTCGTCCTGGCTTCAGCTGTGCAGCCTTTGCACGCTGCAGCCGGGAGCACCGCTGCAGCGCTGCCTGACGGGGTGCATCCCATGGGGTGCATCCCGGTGGGGTGCATCCTGATGAGGGGCTGCTCGATGGGGGTGCCTCCTGATGGGCTGCATCCCGACGGGATGTATCCCGATGGGGTGCATCCTGATGGGTGCATCCCGATGGGGTGCATCCCAATGGGGCGCATCCTGCTGGGGTGCATCCTGCTGGGATTTATCCTGCTGTATGTTCGCCTGTGGCAAACAGGTGGCGATGTTGTACTCCAGGACTTCAGCTTCCAGCCCCAAAAAACCGGCTGCTGTCAGAAATCCGCTCTCAGAGTCTCCTTGGCCCCTGTGCCCCCCAGGAGGCCTTTGAGAACCTACGAGAGAGGGGCTTTCTCCTTCACTTTAATTAAAATAAACGCAAGCCAAAGCTTCTCTTTCCATTCCTTTTTAATCAAGACAAGGCATAAAAAGTCCGTCCTTTACAAGCGCATTTTTCCCTTGAGCTTTGAAGCGAAGAAGTCAGGCTTGCAAGGGGAGCAGAGGATGCTTTGGGGAAGGTGCATCATCCCGTGGTTGCGGGCACAGGAGCAGGGACCTGGGACATGGCAAAGGTATGCCTCAAGCAGAGGGAAAAATTCTTGCAGCAAAGCAGAGATCTGCCCCATAGAATGACTTCCATCCACAGCAGGTACCTGCGCTGCCCGGGCTGGAGCACGAAGTCTGCAGGGACCTGCGTGCAGCCAAGGCCCGGGCGCAGCGGGGAGATAACCGGGGTGTGGGGTTATCTTGCTCGTACCTGCCGCCCGCAGGCGCAGCCCCCCGGAGCCAGCGGTCCCGGGTCTCGCAGGAGACCGGCAGGACGGCGCCTGGCCGGAGCAATCCCTCATCTTGGATGGAACCAAGCGCCTGCGGTGTGCTGGATGCTGCGCACGCAGGGATTGCTTCGTGTGTGTCCCGAAGGGACCAGGGCCACGGGACTGGAGGTGGCATTGCTGGGGCAGACACTGGCACGGCAGCCCATGGCCACCGCCTGCCCCATGCCCTTGGCCACAAACCCTCCGGAGCACCTGGAGCAATGCCAACACCTCCACGAAAGCAGAAGCTGCCAAGGGCTTTGCATTGCTGCATCCCGCTGTTCCAGAGAAGCATATTTGAAGTCATTGGAGTCCTTCTCTGAACCAAGTCCCTGTCCCTGCGCTGGAGCCCGTCTCTCACGCTCCCCATCCTTCAAAAGGAAAGGTGGAAGCTCAGGGAGAAGCTCCTTCGAGCCTTGCCCTCGCCGTGCCGCGGGGCAGGAGATGCCCGCAGTCCAGGACGTGTGGAGCAAGTCGCAGAGCGGTGCCACGTTCCCGCAGACCGATGCCATTTCCTAGCAAAGCCCTCGCAGCTCCCGGCACCGCAGCCAGCCGGGCTCGTGGGTCACCGGCGATGGCAGCCGATGGCGAGCAAGGGGACAAGGGCTCCAGATGGTACCAGGATGAAGGGCTCCATCCTCTTAACAAGCGTCGCCTGTTCAGAAAAAGGTGAGTGCGCTAAGGAGGTGACAGCCACAAATCCAAGGGGATCCTCGGCAGGTCTTGGGGCGGTGGAGGCTGGAAACGCAAGGGAGCATCCGCAGGCACGGCGAAGAGCGGCAAGATGAAAAATTATGGTAATTGCAGGTGAAGAAAGCAATCCCCAGGGTGAGGTGAGGTGAGATGGGCTCTGTGCTGTAGGATGTGTTTAAAAGCAGGTTGGGAAAAGCAACTGCATTTCTCCTCTTGGAGGGATTTCCCTGACTTTCTGCCTGTCTTTCCTCCTCTTGCAAGGATCTGGATTTTGCTGGCTAACCCACCACACACATCCCAAAAGACCCATCTCGCAGAGGGGGCAGGAATCATCTAAAGTCACGACCAAACCGCTGCAGAGCTCCGGAGACAGGTCCCCTCTACCAACCCCAAATCCCATCCTCACCTTTCCACAGCGACCAGCGTCACTGAAAAGTCAGAGTCTGTAACAGCCCATGGGACGGCAAACCCGCCCTGGCGAGGACTGCCCGGCCCAAACACACACACTTTTCCTTGCAGCAAGACTTACTGTCCCCAAACCTCGATAGATTATGGAAGCACAACTTGCCAAGAGAGCCGGGGAACGCCTCTGCAGACGAGCTCGGACAGACTGACATCTGCCCGCGGAGACAGGCTGCCTACACGGTTATTGTATAGTGCCACAGAACAGCTCAGAGCCAAAATAAATCTACCTGCACGTGTAAAATGCCTTTGCTCGAGCGGTGGTTCCAGCCCTTCCACCAGCAGCATGGCCACCCGGGGAAAGCCGCCTTGGAAACAGGGCACTGGAGAAACCCACTTTTTTTTTCAGAGGTTTGCAGAGTAAATGTTAGCTTTGTGCTCGCTTGGTGTTCCCTCGAGCCTCGGTGGTGGGATGGGCACCTCTGAAAGCGATTCCTGGTCTTCTACCTTTGGATGGAGCCCGGGGACCCCTCAGCCAGCCCCTGTGGCAGGACTTCCCTGAAATATTCCTTGAGCAATTCAGATCTTGAGGATCTGCACAAAAACCCGACACTGAACACCGCTGGGATAACACTCTCCCTTCCCCAGCTGAACTCCCCTCTCTCTTAGCCGGTGCGTGGTCAAGGCTTGATGACCTGACCTGCAACGAGCTGCGCTGGGGTGAAAGCTGCAGCCCAAAATGCACCGAGAAATAGCACACGACATCTGCAATGTCCTGTAACCAAGCATTAACAACAAAAAAAAAGCCTTACGGACAGAAACCCGTAAATCCCAGCTCCTCGCTCATGCTATCTAGCAGCCAGAGAAACGCACGTTATTTGAAACCGTCATAAATATTGGGGGATGCCCAATCTCCAAGGGCCGGCAGATTTGATGCGTGGACGCTGTCATCTAGGAACGAGCGGGGAGCAGCAGACATGCACTACTGACTCACACAGCAGAGATGCTGGGAATCAGCTGCAGTTCCCCTGTTTTCATAATCTCACGTATTTTATTTGCTTAAGGTTGTTGGTAACTGTTGCTTAGTAGTGGGCCACGGGCCCTTTAACACCTTTCTCCTCCAAGGACAGCCAGCCAACGTGGACGGCGGAGGATCCAAGGGTGTTGAAAGCCCAGGGGACCTGCGGGCAACTCCTGCTAGCCGACATTTGGGTCCCTGAGTGCTACGGTCCCCAAAAATCTGCAGCAAAAATCAGAACAGCACAACTAGTTACTAGTACATTTGCATCGGATGCACAACCAGGCGGTTGCAGTGCAACTCGAGCTGAAACGGGGCTTGGGAGACCGACAAAATCCACGTCCTTGGTGGGACGAGGTGCGTTCCAGGTTCAGAAACACGCGCCCGTCCCCCTCAGAAGGCAGCGGCAGCCAGCCCGACGGCCAGGCTTTGCCACCCGGACCTGAGCTGCATCTGGACCCGGTGCTGAGCGCGGCGCTGAAGTCCTACCCACAAAAAAAAAAGATGAATTGGCAATTTTAGCTTTTTTTCTTGGGCAGCTCGGTACAGCCACAAGCCCTGCTGGCAGCCGGCTGGGAGGACGCGCAAAACGTCTCATTGTTTTAAATGATTTGGGGTGTATTAAGGAAGGGTTATTCCGAGAGCTCGGAGCTGCAAGTCGGGCTTGGGGAAGCTGCGCGGAAGCGGGTCACAGCACCCAGGAGACCTCGCCAAGGGTCACCAGGGCTTGTCCACCTCTGCCTGCGCCCAAGCTCCTTCCACGGGTCCTCTGCTTGCACCCACCGGGCAGGACACAAGACGCTGGGGACGGGGAGCTGGACAAGGGAGTTAAGAAAGGAGGCAATCCTCCTTGAATTTTCTCTTATTTAATTAAAGCCACGCTTGCAAGAGAAAAAAAGAGGCCGGTGGGACGTCCCCAGGTGCAGCAGGGATGCAGAGCTGGGTCCATGGCGAGGAGCGCGCCGGGATGCCGCCCCGGCGTGCGATGCACGTGGAGGAAGGTGCATCTCCCACGCGCAGAGAGCTCCTGCAAAGGGAAAAACCTCCCAGGAAGGTGGTCCCGTGGGCAGGGCCGGGGGACACCTACCTGTGCCCCTCCACCCCGGGGCCGGGGGTCTGCAGGGGTCTCCTTGGGGCGGGGATGCAGCTACCCAGAGAGTTGGTGCTTTCAGAGTAACTCTCATTATGATTTTCTAGCTATAACGGGATACGAGGAAACAAGATGCTTCTGATGCAGGATTAAAAAAGGTAATCGTGTCGCCAATCTCGCTGGGAGTCCCTAGGCCCCAAAAATTCAGTTAATGTTGGTATAACGTTAACCTCCATATGGATAAAATCAAGGGATCTTTTTTTTTAAGGACGTATTATATGCACCGAGGAGCAGGGTATTGCGGGAGTTCACATAAACCCAGAAGCTGGGTGTCTGTCTTCCTCAAAATACACCCTCAGTGTCACAAGCTTGGACGCTTCTGCAATAGGAAAATTAAAACTACTGTGAGGCAGAAAACGCAAAATTTGGGGACAGACCTGAAGACGGGCTGAGGATCTGTACGAGCGCTAAGCTCGACGCAGGAGTTGAGTTGTCAGCTCATTTCTAACCGCTGTAAAGCCATATACGCTCATCTTATCCCAGGAACAGTCTCAAGAACTCATCATCTTGAACGGGTTAATCGCATCTGGTTAGGAGCAAAACCTCTTCTGCATATTTTTCTTTCGTTTACGATAAACAAAAATGCATGTTTTCATGGTGTGACTTTTTATAAATTAAACAGCACTGTCGAGTCATCAGCTCCAGCGTGGATCTGTTTGCATGAGAGTTACTGGGCTTAGCCTTAAGGCAACTGCTTAACTAAAACTTTGCTCTATCCTAAGTTTCTAAATTATTCCAAAAAAACCATTTTTTACAGAAAAGGTAGGACCTGAGCCTGTGAGCCGCTGATGCTAACGCGCACAGGCTCTAAGCGAAAGGATGATAAAGCCTTGACGAAGTTTCTTCGCAAAGCCCCAGAAGAGGAGAACGATATTTTTTAATGCTTAAAACTGCCCACGTCTTTTTCCGAGGGGGACTAAAGGCAGCGGGGATCTGCTTTACCCTCGCCGTGCCCGAGGGCCGTCCCCAGCCCCGCTCTCCCGGGGGGTCCCCACCTGGGCGCAGGGGCCAGGCAGGGCTCGCCGGGGCATCGCCGTCCCCGGACACCGCTCAGCAAACTTCCCAGCTGCAGAGCGAGCACGAAACACCGCCGTGTTTCCAGAAACATCCCCCTTTCCCCACCCCCAGCATCGCCACAACCCAACCGCCGGCGATACAGAGAAACCCAAGGGATTTTCCGAGAGAATGCCCTCACCTTTCCCGCGGAGCCGGGAGCTGCCCTTTGCTGTCTTTCTAGTCTCTCGCTGCACTATCTCCAGTCTTCCCGCAGCTCCCGCGGAGCTGGAAATATCATTAAGCTCCAGTGAAGCAAAAAAAAAAAAAAAAAAAAAAAAAAAAAATCCCAGGGAAAGCGTTGCAATATCCAAAGGGAGGGGAGGGAAGGCAGCGGGATGGCCGAGCCCGGGTCCCTGCGAGCCCCGCTCCACCTGCACGCGCCTCGCTGGGATCCGACGATACCCGTCCGGCGTGGAGCAGGCATGAATACTTCTCTGGTGTCTGCTGATGACTTCACTTCATTAGCATGCTCCTGATAGTTCTCTCTGACTGTCTTTTTTACTGACTTTAAGGCTCTGCTAATCAAAATACTGTAGCGTTTAACTATTTCCTGACTCCGGGGTTTTGAAAGACGAAGCTCCGCGGGGCAACAAAACCCAAGCAGGCGCAGAAACGCGAGCCCCGGCGTGCAGCGGCCCCAGCCTCCGCCCGAGAGCAAGTCGTGCTGTTGGGGTTTGCAGGTCATGACTCCCAGCGCCTTCCAGTTTTATCTACTTAACGAGGGCGAGACGCTCCTCTGCCCTGCCGGACCTTTTAGCGCAGGCGGATGCGAAGAGGAAAGCGCCCTTCCACCTTCGGGGACGAGGTCTCCCCCCGTAATTGTTTTATTTAAAGACAGCTCAGGCAGAGGGTGAAGCAGCTGATGCAGTTATTAACCTGCGGCACCGCATCAAACGTCCCTTCAAGCCGGGGCGGCGCGACCCAGCCGGGTCCCAGGCGATGCCACCCTCCCGAAATGCCACCGCTGCCCTCGCCGTCTCGCTCACGCGCTTCGGGAGCAGAGCTGGCTTTCCGAGGGGGAGAAAAACTGCATAACCCCTGGGTTAGAGAAGGGGAAAGCAAAGCACAGAAAAATAAAGCGACTCTGCTGAGAGCACATCTGGAGCGCCCGGCAGGGACGAGGACTCTGCTCAGGGCTCTCAGGTGCCAGCCTCGTGCTTTCCCCTCAGGGTTTCTAGCTGGTTTGCAGTCCATGTCAGGTTTTACTTTAACAAAGCAAAAACAGGAGTGGATTTTGCAACAGTGGGATAGGAAAAAAAACAAAAAAACAAAAAAACAAACCAGTGAGACCGCATTAAGTCCATGTGCAGTTTTCCCTGGGTGTGTGCGTCGGTACCCGGTTGCACGTACCCACGCGTCGTACCCGTGATCCCGGACAACTGTGTTTCCCTGCGCACACGCGTGTGCCCGCCGGCCTCTGCACACAGACACGTGTCGGTGTTGAGTGCGGTGCCGGTGCGGGCGGGCGCTGCGTCGCGACACGCGTGACGCCGGTGAGCGCACACGTGTGCGCACGCACGCGGGGCGGGAACGCCGGGCTTAACCGTTTGGGTCCCCGCTCCGAGCACCGGCACCGTCCCCAGGAAAAAAAGCCACGCCTGCACTCTTACCCAATTAACACCCTTTCGTTATAACCGAGGCCCCAAAAAGCCTTTAACGAAGGCCTGCTGCGGGGTTGGGGAACCGCGTCGGAAGCCGCCGCAGCAGGAGCAGCTGCGGGGTCCGTCGGGCCGGAGGCCTGATTCATACCCAGCAAAATGAGGTCAGGAGCAGATGAGTCTCCGAATGTTCATTTCTTCGCACAGGAGGTGACCCACATTTTTTACTCCTGATTCACAGCTCAGCTGCAGACACGGCTATCTTTAGCCCCAGAGAGAGACGCGGAGAGGCCGAGGGCCCCTCTGCAAAAGCCGTAAGGTCCAGGCTTCAGAGGGCTATGATTTTTTATGATTATATATATATACCTTCCCCTGCTTTCTACGGCGTCTCTCGGCAGAGAGCGGGACAAGCTCCGAGCCAGGTTTGATGCACTAACCAGAAGAACTCCCGCACGGGCTCCGGGAGGACGGGGGTCTCCCCGGGATGCACCCACTGGGTGCCCACCCACCCATTGCAACCCATGTTGGGACCCACTGGAATTGGGGCCAGCTGCAGAGGGTCAGGACATCGGGAGAGGGGGGGTTTCCAAAACCATCTCGCTGATGGTGATAGACGGGTTGATGGGACCAAGGAGCCACCGGCACCCATCTTGCAATCCCCCCCGAGATGGGAGCCGGTCTTTGTCCGGTCATCGTGCCCCCCCAGAAGATGGGGGATCTGTTTATGCCGATAAGGGCAGAGGATGCTAAACAAATCTGTTCCCTGCTCCAGCTGGTCCCAGCGAAACTCCCAGGCACTTTCCCGTGCCGTGGAAGAAACTCTTGCGGTCGTGGCCGTATCCAGCACCCGGAGCGCAGTTGCACAAACGATAACATTTTAGCAATGTTTATCCTTCTCCTTCAGGGCGGGTTTTTTTTTTTTATCTGTTTTCAGAGCCCTAAAGCACATGTTTACTTTCACGATGAGTAAAGTCTCCAGCGCTGGCGCGGGGGAGCCTCCAGCGCTGGTGTGAGGTTAAGCATGTGCTTAAAGGGCTTGGACTAAATATGGCTTTTCTTTTCTTTTTCCTTTTTTTTTTTTAAGCAAGGCCACAACGCAGCAAAACCCCCATCCCTGGGACTGTTACATGAGAGCAACGCACATAACAAGAGGGTTGCTGCCTGCAACCACCACCCTCCTCGGGCAGAGGCTTTGGCAGAGGCTTGCAGAGAGAAATGGACTTTAAAACTGGCCCCGCTTCTGATCTGCAACTTGTCACTTGAAGATGTTACTCGATATGCAGAATTAGTGCCCAGCTTTGTGCCTTTTTGGCCAGACACAGGCACAAATTGCCCATCTAACTACATTGACCTTCTCACAGACCAAGTGGTCTCCAGGAGAACTGAGTCAGGACCCTCAACAGGGTTTGCTGGACTCTCAAAATCACGTCAAGCCACGCTCAGAAGAGATTAAGGAGCTAGGACAGATCTCCCTGAGATCCTCTTCTACTGCCAAGCAGCAAAGGGCCGCTGGTGACACCTTATTTCAACCTACCGGCGCGGATGGGAGGGCGTTTTTCCACCAGCTTTTGCTGCAGGTGGGAACACCCCGTCAGGGACCATGCTGGCAGTCTCCCTTACAGCTTGCAAACCCTTAAATATCCCCCTCTCGTAGCAGCGAGGGCTCTGCCAAGATCACCACGTCACATATATCTTCACCATAACCTCGATTTCTCTCATGGGTTTGGGTGGCCTCCCCTTGAAAGCACGTAGCTTCCAACAATTCCTTTCCTCGTGTCAAGAAACATCGATTTAAAAGCCATAAATCCCAAGCGATGCTGCTTAAACCCGCCGTGTCAGAGGATAACCAGGGGGAGAAAGCCCATGCACGCATCCAGCTCACACCTGTAGTGTAACCGCAAGAAAAAACGCAGGTCTGGTGTTTGTTCGAGAGCTAACGTGGATTAGCAGAGAGAGTGAATTTAAAGCCCAGCAACTATTCCTGACTTGTTCCATGCACGGATACTAATCACACAAAGCTGACGCCCCGCCAGGTCCCCAGATTAGGCAGGCTGGGATGGGTGGGTGCTGTCTGTCCATCCCTCCCCTCCCCTCCCAGCTATACCATGAAATACGACTCGACTATTTCATAACAAACACAAGTTGGGTAAAACCAAGGGGGAAAAAAAAAAGCAGCAGCAGCACATGCTTTCTTAAATAATAAACATATAAAAATGTTAATTAAATCATGCTTTTCAACAGAGAACGATGGGAAAATACTTTCACACAATGCTGAAATGCCTCCTTGCAGCCAAAGAGATGCAAAGACCAAGCTAGATGCAGGGCACACACTATGCAAGCACTGCAAATCCAAGAGAGCCACTTTCTTCCGTAGGAAAGCAACTTCTGCGCTAACGGAGGATGCCAAACAACTTAACACGCCATGAACATCGCTCTAAATGAGTCTGCGGTAAACAGAGATATGAGACCCAGATGTTTGATACCGGCCTCTAACTGTGCGTCCACCACCTCCCGGCTGGGCTTGCCAACCACAGGGGGGAAGTGAAAAGCTTTGGGGCCTCCCACCTGGGAGCATCACCCCTCCAAAGCGGGCACGGGTGCAACCCCAGCCTTGCCATTTGGGGCAAATAGCTCCACGAAGCGGCAAGTAGACACCTGGGAGGGAGAAGGGCTCCTGCAGAGTCTGGTTGCTCCCTCGCAGGCACGTGAGCTCAAGCAGTTCGGGGCAGCGGGGGCTGAAATTCTGAAATAGCAGGGTCTTGGTGCACGTCCATTCCTTTCAGTAACAAACCTCATTTGTCCTTCCTCAGGGATGTGCACTGTCTAAAGGACAACTGTCCTCCTGGGTCCCCCCGGGAGGTGAGCCCCCCTTGCAGAGGGATCTGCGCCGTCTCGTCTCTGCTTCTGCACACCCCTGTCCCCCCAAGAGCTCTGCAACGGTACCAGGACCAGCAATTAAAAGAGGGGCTCGTGCCACGTGAAAATTTAAGGAATAAATCCTGCCCGGCTGCAGGAGACATTGCACAGCTTGTTTTCCTTGTGTCTCCTTTCAGGTCCTGGAGACCGCAGGTTCAAAACAGTTGGCTGCAGAGGAGCTGTGAGCCCAGGCTGCCTCTGCTCATCTCTGCCCAAAGCTGAGACGTTAAGGATCCTGGGTCCCTCCTGGACACATCATCTGCCCCAGCAAGACCAATGCCCTGTCTCCGAAGCAAGCAGATGGAGAGGGCCAGGCATGGGACGGCAGAAGCAAACAAATTCCTCTGCAGCCTCTCGCCACTTGTAATGACTTTATGGTCTAGTCATTCCTGCAGCTCTCCTTTCTGCGGCATTACTCATGCTGCTGCAAGCTTCTCGGCTTCCCCAGTTGCCCTGCTTAGTGTCACGCATGACCCAAATATCCTACCTCCTCCTCTAGAAGAACCCACTAATAGTTGATGTGCTTCTCCTACAGCCTCTGTGAAGGTCAAGTGTGGACACTTGGTGACTATCAAGCCTTTCCCCACCCCACCAGGTCTTTACCAGCTATAAAACATATAAACCATGTAGTTTTATAGCTGGTAAAGACCTGGCGGGGTGGGGAAGGCTTGATAGGCTTTGTGTGGCTCCTCGTTGGCTCTCCAGCAGTTCTGCCCTTCCCAAAGTGCTTCTGGTGGCAACATGCCAGGGACACCCACAGGGCGCGCAGCCACGGGACGGGCTCGGTTATCGGTGGCGAGCTCCTCGCCAGCTCCTGGCTGGCACTGCATCCATTCAGGCTTTGCTATTTAAAGCCTTGAGCATTCGTGGAAAAAAAAACCCCGGAGCGAGTGAAATGGCAAGGGAGATGGAGGTACGCAGCAGCAAGAGGAGCAGAACCGGAGCGTCTGGCGTCGTTAACGGGCTCTAACGCTTTCAACAGCCACATTGTGCTGATTTCCCGGGATTCTCCGAATGCCTCCTCGGTGCTTACCGAGAGAACAGCCCTCGCGGAGCCAGCCCAAAAAGCAACAGGCGACTTCTTTGAAACCTGCTTATGAAGTTGCCGAACAATAGACTAGCAAGATCCCATGGACAGGCTCCAGCCTGCACCAAAGGCAGAACGGTGACAAAAAGCCAAAGGAGAAGGGACGTGGAAGCAACGGGCTTCCTAGAAACCCGACAGCCACTGTGCACATGGCTTCTGTAGCAAGGAGGAGGCATTTAGTGGCCTCTGTGTTGTGGGGAGATGCTTTGGGATGGTATTGAAGTGGCCTGAGTCAGACAAAAGCATTTTGACAATAATGTTCTGAGGCCAGAAATTAAATCCGAACAAAAAGTTGGAACTCGCCCAGCAGGGATAATACAGCATGTGTAAGAGCTCGCTGACTCCCAGCTGTTTGGAGAAAGCCATCCTTGCCACCATCCCCAGAGCTTTTCCTCCACCCTCTTGTAGAAAGTTCATCCCAGTTCTCATCCTCTCAACCCCACCAACCGATGCTGTCATTCCAGAGCAGAAAGAGTCTGGCTCGGCTGCCTCCACCCCTCGTCTGTTCTTCCTACGCTTTGAGTGAGGGCAAGATCCTCCTACGCAATGCCATGGCGAGCTCTTGCAACACAGAGCTGCCTTCAAGAGCTACGGCAGGCACAGTGATTCGTGCAGATGGAGCCAGAGCCTTGAATGTGGACAAGAAGCCCGTTACCGAGACGCTGAGCTTTGCAAGAAAACCCCTGCTAAAAATGCACCAAGAGTTCAACCACTCACCTGAGCAGAGACGCGCTCCTCCAGCAACGTGGTGGGGTTGGAGAAGAGTGGGTTGGAGAGTCACACCACGCGCTCCCGCGTACCCCAGGACCTCCGTCCCAGAGACAGGAGCTCCAGAGGCCAGACCTGACCTCAGATGCACGCTCCTCCCGGCCAGCCTCCTCCTCCCGTCTCCAAAGAGACCTTTCTTGAGGAACATTTCTGGCAGCAGCTCCCTTCCCCCGTACGTGGCAGAGCCCTGAGAAGGGGGTGCAGCCCCAGTTGCTGACCCCAGCTTCACGTCAGGGTGATCCAGCGAGCAGAGGGTCTCCCAGACAGCCCCACCGCGCTTCCAAAACAAGCCTCCCTGCAAAATGCTTGATGACCAGCACGTGTCTCCAGCCACGAACCAGAACAACCCTCAACATCAAAGACTAGATCCATACATCCAGTAACGGGACAGCAGGGGGGAAGAAATGGCCCCCAAAATCGGGCGGAAAACCGTCAAGCTGCATTCTTGGGAGCAGCGTTTTGTTGACACCATTTCTGCCAAGGGGAGAGGGACGAGTGAAGGAGCAGAGGCCACCGAGGCAGCGCAGAGGGTCACCGGGAAAAATGCAGATGCCATAAACAGCAGCCGCGCAAGCAAAGGACGCGATGGGAAACGCTTCAGGAGCGAAGAGGCAGCGCGTGGCTCCAGAGGAAAGCAAACGAGCCCCAGGAAGGGACGGATCCGGCCCCTCCTCACAACGCTGCGCGGCCCCGAGCGTCTCCAAATGCCTCACGGGGGGCCGAGAAAGGAAGGCGATTTCACCGAGAACCAGCTCGAGTCACCTCTCCCAGCCCCCGCGATACGCACGTATTTCAGCAGTCACGGAACGATTTTCTTTAGATATTCATCACCCTTTAGAAGCTGGAAAACCCTTTTTTCCCCCCTCCCACGCCGGGGTTTCTTTTCCCCCGTCACCCAAGGCAGCAGCCTGTGGCTGCAGGGCTGCTGCTGAAGGTTGGCTGGAAGCGCCCCAGGCTGTGATGGGGGAACGCTTGCAAAAGTTGTGTATTTTGTTTTGCACAATGTAGTTATATATTTGGGTTTTGGTTTTGTTTGGTTGGGTGTTTTGTTTTGTTTTGCTGGAGTGATATTGTTGATGATTTGCCGTGGGGGAGTGAAGAGCAATATAGCAACTATTTTTTTTGCAGCCTCAGACAGGAGTGAAGAGAGTTTGCGAACACCTACAGCCAGATTATTTCCTACCCAGCAAAGCAGACACGATCCCCTCGCCCATCCTGCTTTTACCCAAACCCGTATCATGCTTATAAATGTCTTTATCAAGAAAATACCAGCTCCCAGGGGCGACGCGGGAGCCTGGCACGGCAAGAGCAGCTCTGGGACCAGGCACAAGCCCTGGGAGCAGCCAGGGAGATGCTGATCCCAGGGCAACACCATCACAGACTCATCAACCAACGGAGGTTTGCTGCTCATACCAGCACCTGCCGAGAAGCCCCATTCCCATGGGGAAAGGTGGCTTTTCCAGCACAAGAACCACCGCTCGGCACTTCGCTAACCCCAACACCCAGTAAATCATCCCAGTCTCAGGTGGGGGCTGGAAAAATAACTGATTTTTTTGGTTCATTGCAAATACCAGTGAACCCGGAGGGGGGAAGCACTCTGAGGTTAGCTCAGAGCAAAAATTTGAGGCTTGATGAGCTGAAAAGCTGTGGGAAAAACCTGTTTCAGGTTTACCTCATGCAGACCAAATCCATCTCAATTATTGTGGCGTTTTGGCGTTATCAAAGGAAACCGAGGGTGCTCCCGTTCCCAAATGGGAATTTGAAATGTTTTGAAATGTTGCAGGTATTTTAGGACACGTTTCCCTTCGGTCCCCGAGGTAAGCAGCGCAGGATCCATGCTGCTCCGTCCTTCCTTTTTCCTTTTACAAAAACTGTTCTGGCCATAATTTCCCTTCCGTTTGCGCTGCTTCGTTAAGGGACAGGCTGGATTTCTCAGGACTCTCGTCTTTCCCTTTGTTTTGTTTCCCAGGGATTTCTCCATTGGCTGCCTCCCCTGTCTCAGCTCCTGGTGTTCGGACACAATAATATCCCCCAGGCAGCCGGAGAGATGTGATCTTAAAAAAACAACATAGAGAGCACCTCAATTTTCATTGCTTGCCTCTAAGGTCCATTTTCTTTGAAGTTAAAGGGATCCCGATGCCACACAGGCCCAGCTTTGCAAAGCGCTTGACACTAAATTGTTAACACTAAATTCCCCCCCGGAGTCAGCAGAGCCAGCGATGGGCTTAGAGCAAGGCTCCAGCACCAACGCTTTGGGAAAAGCCACCTCTTCTGGCTCCTACATCCCAGCAAAGACCTGCACAGCCTTAACAACCATTGCAACTCCTTATAACCGCGATGCCCTAGGAAATAAGCTGTCCTCCCTGGGTGGAAAATGCCACCGTCCAGGCAGGTGCTGCGGAGCCGGCTCTGGCCAGGCATCATTCCCGCACCTCAGCGCATCACATCGCCGTCTGATAGACCCTCGCTGGACTCAGGCCTTGGAGAAAAGCCACCTCTGAGCATTTTCAAAACCCAAGAGCTGTGCTAGCCCTCCCCTTCCTCTTTTTCTGGCAGCTTTTTAATGAATACTCCCGTTAAAAACAAAGGAAATTACATTAAAAAGGAGCGTGTTAAAATAGTTTTAAGGGCCTGACTTTAACTGACACCTACAGTTACAACACGTTTTGCCAGAGCGTGAATCATGCGCAGATTATCGGCCAACATGGGTGATTTCCATTATACAGCCTGGAGTAGTTCAAGTCTGCTGGGCTGCTTGCACAGAGCTTGGCACAATCCGCTTGGATCTTCTCCCACTGGTGGTATAATTTCATTTAAAAGCCTTTGACTATTGTAGCCCTCCAAAGCCATAGAAACTAAGGGGGGGAAGGAGGGGGAAAAAAAAAAAAAGGCATTTTTTGTGGCTGGCTCAAGCTGTAAAATAGAAATCTTCCAGCAGAAAGTGGAGAAAATGCATCTTTCGAAGACATTTATCTTCGCTTGCCGACCGTAGCAGGGAGAGGGGTTTATTTATTGGCTTATTAACCACTAAAGCAAAAGGAATTCGATGATTTCTTAAGTGGCATCTTGGTCCGCTGAGTTTGGGAGCCTTCAGATTCATTTAGACCCCGTGCAGATGTCGCTTTTCCCTCCATACCTGACCCCAAAGAGCTGCTCTCCTCCAAGCACACCCAAACTTTCCAGGTCTTCTCCTTGCTCCAGCGCTCGCCCACATCCATTCTTCTCAAGCAGATCCTCCCCGCCTTCCTGCCAGCTTGGACCGAGCTCGCAGGAGAAATCCAGCCAAAAAAAGCCATTTCTGGGATATTTTTTAAAGGTTTGGTTTGGAATTTTTGCTCCTTTTTGACACAGGCAACAGCAACACTGCCGAGGGAAAACTCGGTGCTTGAGAACAGTGCTAGGTCAGAACATTTGATTTCTAACAAAAACATAGTTATTTTCCAATTTTACAAAGGAAATGAAAATTTAAAGTTTGGTCAGATGAGGCGTTTTCACTTACAAATCCCACCCAGCCTGGCCCCGAGGGAAAGCACCGGCGGGTTCTGGGGGGTGGGAGATGGGGTCCGTTCCCTCGCGTGCACAGAGGACACCTCCCACCACCCAGGGCAAAGTCCCTATAAAAAATGTCAGGTTTAGATGGGCTCCGGGTCCTCTTGGAAGCCGGGGCCAATTTTGCATCCTCTGCTGCCTGGTTATTTTATTCCTAATAAATAGTCTCCCCCTCCCAAGCCCTCCTCCCTTGCAAGAAGCCACGTCCTGGCTGGGCTCAGGGACCCCCAGACCTAAAGCGACTCCTCAGTCTTACAAAGCAGCAGCCAAGTCCCAAGGCACTGCCCCAATTTACTTTATTTTTTCCAGATATAAAGATGATTTGAACCATACAAAGACGAGACGTTCATCCCGTCCCAGCATCCGACCGCTGCCGGATTGTCATCTTGTTTGGGGCGCTGCCGCTGTCGGCTGCATCTCCGCATGGGCATCGACCGCAGGCAGCTGGAAAATCCCACGCCCCCTTCCCCAGGGGCAAAACAGTCCCAGCCACCAGAAATACCACCTGGGAAATATTTGGAAAAAAATATTTGTCTGCTAGGATACATGCCTGCCCCATCTGCGGACCAGGCAAGGGCTTCTGCGTTTCCTAGGATGAAGCGGAGAGGCAGAGCGTGCTCCGGGCGCGCAGCCCGGAACGCCAACGTCGGCTCTTCATCAGCACGCGGGTGAAAAACTGCAAAGGCTGAGCCGAAAGGGCAGGTACCTCCCCGGAGCTCGCGAGCGTCTGTCGGCGGTGGCTGGCTGCCAAACCCCTCCTTTTTAGTCTGCTACCGCTGAATTTTCTAACAGCCCGCGGCTCCGCGGTTTCACCTGAGCATCTTCTGCCTCCACCATTGTTTCCAGTCCCACCTGCTCCAGCTTCCCCCCCTGCCCCGAAGGCTTCAGCAACGAGTCGTGGCATGTGGGATTTTTTTTTTTTAAGCAGCCTGACACATGCCAAACCTGAGAAAGGAGCTTGATAAACCCAAGGTCAGGAAGGAATTTTAACTCGGCTTAATTGCTAGGAGGCAATTCAGATCCATAACGTCCCTAGATGGGCAATAGGAAGAAGTGAGACAGATCGTGCGGGAGCAGATCGGTAAAAGCTACAGAAAATATAAAGGGATTAAGTTGATTTTTTGTTTGTTTGTTTTTTTTTTTTTTTTTTTAAAATTACATGTTCTGCCAGGCTTTCTTGGAGGCAAACATTTTTGTACCGCAGCCAGCCTTGCCAGCCTCAAGTATGCAAAAGTCCTGAGTCAGATTTCGAAAGGCAAAGCAATGCTGACTTAAAAATAATTAGACTGAAAAAAATTACTTGATTTTCTATTCTAGTCTCTATCCTCGCTCTTACAACATTTTTTTTCAGGTTTCCAGTTACATCATTTTTATTCTAAATGAACCCACGAACCTCCGTGAATCCCCTGCCTCCGGCAGCTGGGGCTTTGAGGGACCCAGCGAGGATCGCAGGATTTGGGGTACCGCTGCCAAGGCTGGGGGAGCCGCGTTTCTGCTGCGGGGGCTGCTTTCTGCGCTCGTTCCTCTGCTCTGTCCCTCTCCCCATCCGGGGTCGGGATCCGGCTGCTGGCAGGGATGAGCTGCAGCGCCCGGCACTGCCGCTCCGGTGCCGTACCTGCGGCTGGAGGGGAATCCTCCTCCGGCGCGGTCCAGCCAGCGCCTATCGCAACCGCGGCCTCCGTGCCAAAGCCTACAATCGGGAATAAATCCCCTTCCCTGCTTTCGGCTGCTGGATCCAGCGCTTCGGCCAGAAATCTGGCCGGGGGGTTCGAGCCCGTCGTGCCTCGGCCGCCGCCTCTCGCGCTGCCCTCCCTTCCAAGAAAAATGGAAACAGGAGACAAAGGAACTTTCCTACGCTGCATCCAGCTTTGCCCGCTGCCAGATTATCATCATGATATTATATTAACGTGCAAATCATGATTGCTCACAATAAAAAACATAAAAAGAACAGAGCGCGCGCGCCAGCGAGGAGCAAAGCAGAAAGCGCATGAGGTCCAGCTCAGCCTTTGGCAGGACCTGCCGCAACGGCAGATGAACCGGGACGGCGTCACCGAAAGGGCCCGGCTCAGCCTCGCACAGGATTTGCCCCCCAGAAAACATTTTTAGCAGCCGAGAGCCCCCTCTCCCCCACTGCCCCGCACCGTGTTTTGCCCGAAGGGGCTCCCCGAGCTCCGAACGGGGACGCATGGAACGGGGATGCATCGTGCCGGGCATCTGCGCGTTGGGGCCACAGGGCTTTGCCCAGCGACACGGGCCAGAAGGGAGATGTGAGACAGGATTATGTGATTTGATTAGCGGGGATTAAGAACAAGTTGCATCAGATTCTTTTTTTTTTTGTTTTCTTTCGAAGACATGGTTACCGCCAAACTGGTCCGCCTTAAAAAAGCAACGGTAACCTCAGGAGGTTTCCACCCATAAACTGTTCATTTAAAGCGCTTATAGGTTCAATCCTCTGACTTCCAGGTTTCTGCACAAAAAACCCTGAAAGCAGCAAACGCTACATCACCCCTCGCATTTATACAGGGCTTCCTACCCTCTGACAATCCCAAAGCTTGAGAGCTGATGCTGCTTTGCAAACCATTGACCGCACGGACCCACGCGAACACGCCGCCGCCGCCGTCATTAAAGGAACGTTAAAGTTGCAAAAGCAAAGTTAGGACATTCCAGAATTGCTGTTTCCTGGGCAACCTCAAAAAGCTTCTTTGTGTCTTTGCATTTCCATACCTCCTCTTTCTGCTGGCCCCCGCAGCAAGCCCGCTCTCGCCCACGCATGCCCCGGCCGCCGGCTCCCCCCAGCCTCCCCCGTGCCCAGCGCTGTCCATTTGGGTCGGGAGGCAGCTGGTACCCCGACGGATGGGTTATTTGGGATAAGGAGCACCAGGGATGCCAGGTGGGAGGATGAAGGAGGTCAGAGGAGCATGGCATGGCTGGGATGGCTGCCTCCCAGCCGTGCCGAGAGCCGTGAAGCAGCACAGGCACGCACGCTCTGCAGCAGCGGAGTCCCCGCTGATGTAAAACGAAGATGCCGGCTGGATTTCTGTGGTTTGGAGAAGCAGTGGAACTGAAATCGGGTCCCAAGCTGAGATTGCAGCGATTTTCCAGAGCTATTTTCAAGCAGTATCAGTTCCACCCTGAAACGCAAAGGCTTTCCACAAATACCCCCAAACTCGCTAAAAATGCCAGCTTATCTCCCGAAAGCATCTGCATGGTGTCAGCATGTGTGGATACGCACAGGCTGGGGAGGAGCAGAACGGACCAGCCTGGCTGAGAATTCAGATAGAAGTAGGAACAAGAGCCCATCGGGACTGTTTTGGGCAAAGCGGTGTTGCAGCTCCTCTCCCTGAATTTATACTTCTTTTTTTTTTTCTGTCCATCACATCACCACCAAACCTGAGGAACCGGTACTGGAAAAGACTTGGGAAGCCAAAGAGAAAAGCAAAGAAATTGCTTTCAGGACCCACCGCTGGATCTTAGAGAAGAAAAAAGCAAAGCATAGCCTGGGCATGTCACGAGGTGGCCTGGGCACATCGGCCCTGGGTCCTGATGTCCCCAGGAAGGCCGTGTGTATTTGTGCGCACGTAAAAACATCCCTACGCCCTTAGATATGTGCAATAAACTCAGCAACGCGGAGCGCCAGCTTCCTTCAGCTCCGCAAGTCACAGCCTAAGCGAGCTCCGGGAAAATCAAAACAAGGTAATTAAGAGCAGATTTGGCCCTTAGCACTTTTTGTATACAAAACTCTTTAGAAACTAATTAAATCACTGTCCAAGGCAATGCCGTTACGCGTCCAGAATGCCACGAATGTACTGGCGAGCGCCTCTGCCTGAGGACGGGGAAAGCATCAATAACCCCAAACCGGGCGTGATGGAGCTGCCACATCTGACATCCCCATCTCGCAACCAGCCTTCGGAGGCAGGCGCTGGATTTACGAGGTGTCAGAGAGAGGAGAGGCTGTCACTCGCAAAGGATCATCCGTTTCCCCCCCCCAGGAACCACGTTATGAGTTTTTAACTGAGCTCGAGCTGAAGGGAAACCTGGCTTTCTGCTGGTGGCTGGGAGGAACAAGTCACACCATTGCACACCACATTGCTACTGGGAAGAAAGCAACGCTGCAGCGAGGCTCCGGGGCAGAGCTGCCAGACCATAGTTTTATACCTCTAACAGATGCCAGAGCTTCTCAAACTACAAAATATTCTGATATATTAGAAGAGGGACAGGCGGCAGAACCCTCTTCTGCAGGAGCGGGCTGCGAGCCGGAGCAACCTCGGGACCGCTCTGGGGCACCGCTGGCTTTTTGGTGATTCTCACGTTTGTTCGCATTTTTATTTAAGCAATGAAAACAGAAGAATGTTCCTTTCCTGAAAAATCTAGCAAAGCTGCCCTGAAATGGGAGGCAGCAAAAACTGAAGCTGCGGGGTGGGAGTTGGGGAAAGCACCATCGAGGGGCAGAAAACGCTGACTCAGCAGGAGGGGGAGAGCAGGCGCAGCCCCACGCCGGTCAGGGCTCCCTACGCGGGGCTTTGCAAAAACACGGATGGAAGACAACATCTATTTATGCCATGATACACGTCAAATGCAGGGGAAACATCTCGCCTACGCGCTGGTACAAGACATCCAGACAGGAGGAGCAGCCTCCAGCCCCCATCCTCACCTCATCCGCAGCCCTCCAAGCAGCCTGCAGCAACCCGCTGGGTCGGTCAGCAGCCCAGTTCCCCCAATTTATGATGAGGAAACGGCTCCTTAGCTCCTTCATTCCTGTGCAAAGGCTTTGCCGGGGTTTTTGAGCTCTTTGGCAGCCTGTCTGGGGAACACGCCAGCCTGCTCAGATAGCGAAGGAGGTTGTGTTGGCCCCAGGTGGGAATAAATTTGTCTTGCTGGTACTGCATCCCAGCAGCATCCCAGTGACTGACTGCATCCCAGTAGCATCCCAGCAGCGCCCCAGTGACTGCATCCCAGCAGCATCCCAGCAGAGATGGACAGAGTGGTACCTCAAAAGCCCAGCCGGGCTGATGGGCAACCAGAGGGCTGCAAGGAGGAGTAACAAAATACGAGTGAAAGCGCTGCTTGGCCGGGAGGTGTAAATAGGAGAAACAGAAAAGGGAGAAGAGGTAGCAGAAAGAGCGGGGCCGCATATGGAGGTAATTATTGACCCACATACAGATAATAATGAATGCAGATGCTAATTCCCAGGGGCACAGCACAGCCCTCTCCTAGGGAAAATGAGGCATTGCGGAGAGGATGCTTCCAAAAGGCCCCTTTATTTATCCTCTAAGATTTCAGCATACCGTCTTTCCGAGGCAGTCTGACACCCCAAAACTGCCCTAGACCCACATAAGAAGTGTTTCTTGGAGTTGGAGCCGCTCGTGCTCTCTTTCCATTTTCAAAGTCTCTACAAATATTCAGCTTTGATATAAAAATATAGACAAAATACGTGGTGGGGTGATAGGAAACAGAAATGCCCCACTCTTTCTCTCCGACAAATAAATTGAACCGCAACTGGGCTGAACTTTCCTGGCCGAGTATTTCGTTACTAATTCAAATTATTTATTGATGTCTTGAGATAGTCCCAGTCATGGCGTATAGAGACTCAGCCGTAGCCACATCTCAACACTCCACCATGCATCTGAGCAAAGCCTTTGCTTCAGCTCACATCTCCAGACAATAACAGATAAAAAGAATAAAATTACGGGAAATTAAAAACACATAGTATTTGGCACTGCTTCTACGCCACAGCTTTCACCTTTTGCTTTTTGCTCAGCAAAACCAGACAGAAACCGTTTTCTCTGCCTGCTGCTTCTTGAAATTCAGACCTTCTTGGGAGGAAACCCAGTAAAGACTGACCTTTCTTGAAACACTCGTAAACCTTTTCTAATTTTTCCTTTTGCCTTAACGTTCTGTGTTTTTATTGGGACCCGAATGTAGAGTTATTCTCCCTTTTTATTTTCCTCCCCTTTTTATTTTCCTCCCCTTTTTTTGCCACTGAATCTGACAGAGAACATCCCGGAGGAGGGGGAGTTTTCCACCCTTTCTGGTAGCAAATTCTTTACGTTTCGTTTTAGTCTGTTGTGGCTTCAAAGAAACAGCTTGAACTCCAGAAAGGGTCCAGTTTGGCCAAGGAAATATGAAACATCGTAATATTTCTAACGTTAGAAGAATTTTTAAAAGGTTACATAGTGGAAAAACAAAATATGAAAACCTTGTGGAAGCAAGGAGGTTCCTCGAATGCTTCTGCCAGCCCCCCTGCTACTGCAAAAAAGGGCAAAAGAGGTGGGGGAAATGGCAAAAAAACCCCTTAAAAGCAAAATTCACCAAACAGAAGGAAAAGCATTTTAAATCCTGCAAAGCACAAAACCCTCCAAAATGGTAAAAAGCTTTTCTCAACGATTTTCCCATAGCTGACCTATTCTAATCATCATTTTCACTCTCTTTTTCTGGCACGCCAGCCCAAAGCCGCTGTGTGCATGTCCCTAAAGCTGCCTATGGACTTTCAAACCCCATTTTAATGGAAATGAAGCAGTAATGGAAACATTTTGATTTCCTATTAGCTTTCCTAAAGCCCTCTTACTACAAAAACCTAAATTTTGGGCTTAAGCCGTGCTGACAGATGCATCTCTTTAATTCCGTTTGCTGTTGGTTTGCAGGGCTGGCCTGACCCGAGCCCCGAGCGCGATGCTTTGGGTCGGCAGAAAAATACAGCTACCCATCGCCGCTGGGTCCTGCAAGCCTCAGCGGGCAGGCGTTCACTTTGGCTATAGGAAACAGCATTTCAGAGCACATTTTTTTTCATGCAGAATAAAATAACGCCAGCAAAAAGCCAAGGTATTGACCCTGCCCATCACGAGGAGCTCGAATCACCAAGCAACCTGCACCGGCGTTTTTGGGCACACCATTTCTAAACAGCTCTAATGGAAACCAGGCACTGGTTTATTTGCTTCTCCCTCCGGCTTATCAAATGAGCCGGACGTTGCCACTGCATTCCCCAGCCAAGAAAAGCTCCCTTTCTTTCTCTTTTTTCCCGCCCCCCCCCCAGCTGTTCTTTGGCTTGAAGAACGAGGTGGTTTATGAGGATTTTCTTCACAGGGGGAAAAAAAACGCTCCGAACTATCAGCCCGTGCAGGCACAGAATAAGCTGATTTTTCAACACTTCAAAATTATGTCATAAAGGCCCAGAAAGAGGCTTTGGCGAATACATAAACACAGAATCCAATAGAAGTCACAGGATGATTAACTAAAACCAGCGTTTCCAGAGAAATAATATCTACACAAACAGCCACATGCTTTGTTTAGCTAAATGAGTAACAGCGCTTCGGCCGCCGCCAAGTGTCTTTTTTTTAACTAAAAAAAAAAAAGATTTGAGAAAGGTTGGCTCTTTTATATAAAATGTAGCATCGGAAGCAAAAGTCGTACCCGATGGGCTGGACCTTGAGAAGTTTTGCCTTTACGGGATATATTATTGCCACTTGGTTTGGGAGTCTGCGCCCAAGAGCGCTGATCTGGGGCGGGATGCGAAGAGAAGGGGTCCAAAGCTCGCTTCTGGGAGGAGGGCGTGGAGGAAAGGGGAAGCTCCTCATTACAAGCCCGCTAATCACCAGCGCAGTCCCGCTGGATCGGCGCCGGGATGGGGAGATTTTGCTACCTGCTTCTCCCGCCGCAGGCAGTGGAGGAAGGTAGGAAGGTTGAGGGCAGGAGGCTCTGCAGAGGGACCTGGACAGGCTGGATCGATGGGCCGAGGCCAATGGAGGAGGTTCAACAAGGCCAAGTGCCGGGTCCTGCACTTGGGCCACAACAACCCCAGGCACCGCTCCAGGCTTGGGGCAGAGCGGCTGGAAAGTGCCCAGAGGAGAAGGACCTGGGGGGGCTGGTCGACAGCGGCTGAACACGAGCCGGCAGCGTGCCCAGGTGGCCAAGAAGGCCAACGGCATCCTGGCCTGTATCAGCACTGGTGTGGCCAGCAGGAGCAGGGAGGGGATCGTGCCCCTGTACTGGGCACTGGGGAGGCCGCACCTCGAATCCTGGGTTCAGTTTTGGGCCCCTCACGACAAGAAGGACATGGAGGGGCTGGAGCGTGTCCAGAGAAGGGCAACGGAGCTGGGGAAGGGCCTGGAGCACAAGTCTGATGGGGAGCGGCTGAGGGAACTGGGGGTGTTCAGCCTGGAGAAGAGGAGGCTGAGGGGAGACCTCATCGCGCTCTGCAACTGCCTGAAGGGAGGTTGGAGCGAGGGGGGGTCGGTCTCTTCTCCCAAGTAACAGCGATAGGACGAGAGGAAACGGCCTCAAGTTGTGCCAGGGGAGGTTTAGGTTGGACATGAGGAGAAAATTCTTTCCTGGAAGAGTGGCCAGGCCTTGGCAGAGGCTGCCCAGGGCAGTGGTGGAGTCCCCATCCCTGGAGGGATTTAAAAGACGTGTAGATGAGGCGCTTGGGGACATGGTTTAGTGGGCATGGGGGGGTTGGGTTGACGGTTGGACTCGATGACCTTAGAGGTCTTTTCCAACCTCAGTGATTCTGTGATTCTATGAAACATCGGCACCTGGCACAGCGCACGCGTCTCCAACACCGGCCGGTTGCTTCGGCCGCGGAGGCGAGAGGAGGGTGCAAAAATTGCTGATTTTTCACAGGTCAGCAGGTATCCACCAGGTAACCAGACTTTAAGCAATACAATATAGCAATAATATCGCTCTGCGTCCCCCAGGGCAAGATTAACCCTTTGCAAACATGCAGCTCTCCTCACCCACGCTCACATCTACTTTTGCTCCTTTCCTGGGTGCTGGCTCCCTGCAGCATGGCAGCACCCAGCGCTTGGGCCTCGGTGGCAGGGCTGTGCACAAGCCACCCCCCCTCTAAAAGTGATGCTCCCCCTTCCATCGCCTCCTCCCCCGGCAAGATGCTCGCGCTGGCTTCCAGAGCATCTCCCCCGCGGAGCAGAGCCACGGACGGAGAGGCAGCCCCGTGGCACAGCCAGCTTGGAGCCCCGTTGGTGACACCGAACTAGAGCAGTTTGCTTAAAGCGGGGGTAAAAATTAAAATTAAAAAAAAAAAAAAAATCGTCCCTTCTCATAACTGGAGGAGCAGCCCCTGGATTGTGCAGTCGCATAAAACTCGGAGCGAACGCTGGGCCCTGGAGGAAAGTTTCCTATGGAAAGACGTATAGAGCCGAGGGGCTGGAAAGGCTCCCGCTGCCCGGGCGCGGGCAGCAGCCAGCGAGGGGCTGTAACCAGACCTCCCCGGCTACGTGAATGGCTTTCGCAGGGCACTTTCCTTCGTACAGCATGTGCCTTCGGCCCCGAGTTGCCATGGCAAAGGGTGAATCTTTGAAGTAAATAGTCTGTGCAGTGACGTCCCAGGTCAGGTTATAGACTTGCATCATCTGATTTGCATTTTATTCCCTTTTCCCCCTCCCCGCCGCCTCTTCTTTTAAGTAGAGACAAGCACAAAAATCCTCACGGCAAGGACCCCGCATATTGCTCCGCAGCACCAGCCGAGACTTCAGTTAGAAAGTTTTCCTGGAACAAAAGCAACCCAGAAATGGGAGAGAAAGGCAGGCATACCAGATCAGAGGTTAGAAAATAGACTTTTAGCTTCAGCAGCCTCAGGATTCATAACCTAAACCCTCACCCAGGAGAATACTTGAGAACTTAGGTGAAGTTAAGCAGATGCTTAAGCTCACTCCTCTCCTTAAATATGTAAACTCATCACATGAGTCATCGCACTGACTTCACGGACACGGGGGAATTGCAGAGGGGGTTCGTGGCTGAGGAAGGTGCGGGGCAGTTTCTGGATGCGACAGAAACTTCCCCGGGCAGTTCAGGCAAGCAGCAGCCAGGAGAGGATTTTGGCCATGGCACACATGGCCCAGGTCCAAAGCTCAGCACCATGAATCCACAACCTATCCTTCGATAGCAGCCACAAACCAACCGTAAGTGATACTTGAACAAACCTCGTCCAGAAATAAATGCATTATTAGGTTTGCACGTTCTTATCGCTGAAGATAACCACAAGTAGATGTGCGACTGTCTTCCCTGCCCACTCCCCTCCCTGGAGCTGGGGGTGCGAAACAGGGCGACAGGAATAAGTGTTTGTGCACGAGGCGGAGGATTCACAGGCTTGAAACCATCCCCGTGAACGCTTGCACAGAGGCTGCGGGACTGTGCGAGAGAAAAGGCAGAAGCTTCCCTCAAAAGATGTTGAGAGGCAGGAAAGCTCTGGAGGAAACGCTCTCATTGCCAGAAACGCAGAGGTGTAGAAATAAGAAGCAATTAAGACAAATGGCAACTGTGGAACAAGAGTCTTCTGGACCGCGAGACGTTGCTTACAACAAATAAATAAACCCAGAGCCTGATTGCAAAGACAGATATTCACGGGAGCCGCTCCTGCACCGAGACCCGGAGCCTTCCTGCAGCCAGCGATCGCTCCGTGCCTTGTGAGCCCCCAGCCCTCGGCAAACCCCCTCCCCTGCTGCCGCACGGCAGCCACCGCCGGGAGACGCGGCGCCGGCTTGGGATGCCGTCCTTTTAATTAAAAGGTTGTCATCAGATAGACAGCAAATAAATGAAGCCACCGCAATGATGAAAGCAAATAACCTGATGGTTTGGAAGGAGGGGAAGAGCCATGAGCGGCGTGGGCTGCGGCGCGTATGAATATCTCGTTAGCGCAGCAGCAATCAGTAGCTGCTCTGGTTTAATTGTACAACACCCTTAATCACAGCATAGCAGGCAATTCCCTGCGCTTTCCCTCCTGGCGCACGCTTCTTCCTCCTTAAATTAGCGGCGTGGAAACAGCTCATTAATGCACACATAAGCAAAGCTTGCTTAGGCCAGAAATAATTAGGTGCTACCTGTTTTACTTATGTTGTTCTGGCTTTGGCCATCTCGAAGACTCAGACCTGAGCTCTGGAAGATCTCCTGGGACTATGGAAATCCTCTGCAATCACCACGCGTGGCGGAACCCTTTGAGCACGCTCAGGAATTCTCTGTTGATCTGAGAATTTTGCTGGGAAAAAGTACGTATTTTAGCAGAGCAGGAGGCCGCGGTATGACAGGACGGTGAGATGTTTTGGTGAGAGCTCGCATCGTGCACCGGGCAGCCCAAACACTCAGTGCAACCCTCGGGGGGTCCTGGGGGGCTGACGGGGAGCTGGGGTGTGAGGAAGCCCTTGGCTGCATCATCCCCAGGATCCGGCTCTTGCCGGAGGAATTGCCGTGCCCGGGGGCTGCCGGCTCCCACCACGGCTGATGCCGCTGGAACCATCCACTCGCTTAAAGATAAGCACAGTTTCAGGTGCGTTAGGGAAAAGCAGAGTTAAAGCTCGTGATGAGAAGCGGTGTCAAAGAGTGATTAAGCAGAAAGGAGGAAGAGGTTTAGAATAAGAAGCGTTATTTAGGTCAGAGCAGGTACTATAGCTGGATCAGGTTCAAGATGAACAAAACTGTTCAAGCAGCAAAATCCTTAAAGGAAAGATCTGCACAGGATAACTGAATGTAAGAACATAACACGCGCAGGCAAATTCCTAATAACTTCCCAGATTCAGTCAAGGGAATATTGGGATTACTTCTCGTTTTGGCAAGAAAATGATCCCTCGGATAATGGCAGAAAGGCTTTGAAGGTTTAAGCCAAGCTGAAGAGCCAGGCACTAGGTAGATGCGCAGATAAGCTGGGGTAGATATTATCTTTTCAGCACTAGCTATGGGAAATGACTGTGTGCTCTTCACTTTCTAACAAACTTAATCGCTTCATGATGAACCAATGCCATTTCCACTTCCATATGCTTTTGATATAACTTAATTAGAAAGCAGCCATCCTACTGGAAAAATAACATTTCAGAGGGTTCCCCCTCCCTGGTTAGGAACAGGCCACGTTACATAACTGGATTTCTTTGATGCTCCATATTATGACAATTGGGTTAAATTCCACTATTCATTTTTACAATAGACGGTAAAGCTAATAACTGTAATAATTTTGCAAGCAGGTAATAAAATACCTGTCTGCCCAAGCTTGCAGGTAATGCCTTAAGAGATATTGGGTATTATTTAAAAAGGACGTCCTAGGTCTGTGGCTCTTCCCACACAACTTACGAATCAAAACCATGAGCATCCTGTGAGCAGCAGGAAAAAAAAGGAAAAAAAAAACCTCAGGATAATCTGCAAAGGGGTGAGCAGCGTTACTCGTAGGGACGCCGAGACAGAACCTGCTCAGATAAATTCCTCTGGGGAGGAGACGGCAGTCGGGAGGAGACCCTTCCTCGAGGTCGCTCCAAATTGGGCGGACCAAACGCTGGGGGCATTTCCCCTCCCAGCTGCCGTGCATCCCCCCGTCCCGCAGAGCCCGGCTGCTCGACATCTGCCTCCCCCCCGTGCTCCGGTGACGGGCACGCACGCCCTTTCCAGACGACTGGAACAGAAAGCAAAACCATCTGTACTGGTTTGAGGGAGGATGAAAACAACTAATATACATTTCACTCTTAATGTAAGGCACATTGCTGGTATCAGGGTGAGGGCTTGCCTGCAGATAAATCTTGTCATCCGACCGGGACGAGCCTGCACCACGTGATGCACGGAAGCAGCAAAGCTCGCTCGCTGCTTCGGCATCCGCGACACGTTGTGCGAGCTTGCACGGGGAGTTACTGGAACAAGAGGGTCTCTCTAGGCAAACCCCGGGGCTTGCTACTTCAAGAGCAGAGGTACCCTGCTCCTCGTGAGCCGAGTCCCCGCAGGGATCCGCTCGTACGCTATAGTGCCCATCCTACACACCATCGTGCTCTGGTCCTTCCTCTTCTTCCTCCCTGCACTCAGGGGTTTCCATTTTTTGAACTTACGGGACGTTATCCGATGGACTGTATTTCTTCAGCCACATCCAACCTCCTTATGGTTTGCAAATTACACTCTCCGAGAAAGAAGCTGGCGTGTTCAACCAGCCATTAAGGGTTTGTTCACTTTTGAAATTGTTTGTTTCCATAGACAGAAAACTGGACCGGCTTTAGCAGCTCCTCCCCGATTTGGAGGTGTTTCAGAGGCAAAATAAATTTCAAGGCTTTTCTACAACGCGTAAGAAGAGTACACAAGCCTACAAGATGCAAAGGTGAGTCTCCCACCTCGGCCAGGATCTTTCCATCTGCAATGGGAAGCCATCACACATGGGCAATGGGATAGTAGGAAAAGTCTCTGGACTACAAATGGAAGACAACCACAAGCGGAGCAGAGACGAGATTGGTTTTCAACCCTCAACCGATTTTTAAGACTAAAGATTTTTTTCCGTCTTTGCTTTCGTACAACAAATTGTCAAGCTTATTACAATACTCCATGAAAAATGTGATTAGCTTACAAGAAATGTGATGACCTTGTGATGGTTTTGGGAGCCTATGTGAATTCTGTTTGGTCACTGAGGACATTTTACGTCTATGTTTTATGACTGAAAACTTCTTGAATGTGGAGCTTATCTGTTTTTCCCATTGCCTTTTTCCACCGATGAGCCTCTGGAAGCTCAGCAGCCAGAAACACAGGTACCGTTTAGGCAAACCGTTTTTTAAATCTGAATTCCAGCACTGAAATAACGAAGCAACAGACCTGGTGAGATGCCTGGATCATACGCTGGAGCTGAGCAAGAATCATCTGGAAAAGGATGGGAAGATTATGAAAAAGAAGATCTCTCAGCGGTCGTTTTTGGAAACCAGCCACAGAAGCAAGAAGGGCTCCGTGCGCTGGAGGAGAGCTCAGGTGCACCAAAGCAGGAGGAGGGAGAATATGGGATTATTTAGAGGGCTTGGACTTGCGTTCAAAGACCTTTCAAGAGGCATTAAAGAAAAAGAGGCAGGAAAACATACTTGGGGATTTATTATTTTGTCGAAATCTATGTGTTTCTTGGGTTAGCTAAAATAAAATGCTGGGGTTTCTTTGGAGTCGCCCGTCTCCTCCAAGGCAAAGCTGGCACTGGGACAGTGTGTGCTCACTGCAGAGCACCCGAGTGACCTTGGGTGAATCCCTTAATCCATTTCCATTCTTGGAGCCGATGCCCGTAGCCACGGCTCTGCTTCTTGGTCCTCCTACAGCACAGCAACAACCAGCAGAGCTGAGAGGAGGAAGATGGGGGTTAAGAATAAATGATACTACACACAATTTGGGGGTCATCGTAATACCTGGCTACAACATAAGCAAAGGCAGCCTTTAATTCTCATTTTTCTGACAGTCAAGTAATAACTACAATGTTGTTTTAATGCAACGTCGAATATTTAACTTGAGATTGCTGGCATGCTCGCACAAGGATATGACTGGGAGACAGGATGCACTAATATTTGCCAGTGAGACAGAACAGAAGACAAGAGATAAAGAACAGGATTACGCACAGCACACTACATACTCACACAATAAAGAGCATTATTTCATTGCTCTTGGGACCATCGTGCAAACTAATTAAAATGGTATTTCAGCATATTGAATTAATGACTCCACTGAGGGCAAGAAAGATCTTATCAACAGGCGTTTTGAAATCTCATTTGCTTTAAAAAAATGTACTGGATTGGTAATAATCTCAACAGTGAACTGGCAGAGTCAAGTAGAAACACTCATTTTGTCAAGGTTTGCGCGGGGATGAACGCCGCCGCTTTGTAGCCCTGCAGATGCCACGGCCAGGAGCGGGGCACGGCAGGACGAGCACTGAGCATCACTCTGTGCACGGACACTGCTCTCTTCGTGGGGACTCTTACCTGCTCTTTAGCTTAAGGAAAGGATTTCTGGCTGGAAAGAAAGGCTGCAAGGAGTGGGCTATTTTGCCCAGTTCGCCTCTCCTGAAGGAGATGCCGTGTTGTCTCCTTGCAGCCACGTAAAACGTCACCCACGCAACTCCTGGCTCACGCCGGGGCTCTGCTTTGGGACATTTTTTACCCGCTGCAGTTCCTAGACTGGAGATGCTTCGTGTGCGATTGTGCATCATCTGCTAATGCCGAAAACTATGTCAGATAGTCCTCTTCACAGATACAACCACGCTCCAGCCCAGAACCAGCCAGGGTTGTGCCCCTACTTCTCCCACGAGAAGGACATGCGTGACTCATGGCCACGTACTATGCCAAAGTAAGGATTGGTGTGTCTGAAGACTAAAAAGAGAAATAAAATGCCTTGGCTTCCCTCCCTGCTCCTCCCCAGGCTCCCGGCAGCCTGGATCAGACCCTTGCGTGGTGCAGCCCACCACAGGCGATGACACAGTCCTACGTGGTCCTCAGGCAGCCCAGGGTCTGCAGGGTGAGCGGTGTCTCCACTCAGACACATCACTGCCCCATCGCAGCCGTAAAGTCTTTCCCATGGTCCTGAAGTCAAGCCTCAGAGCAAGAATCAGTGCAAAACCAACAAAGTCCTGGAGAGTGTGAACAGATGCCAAAAAGACAGATGGGAAAAACTTGCATTTCCAAGTGCCAGAGAAGACGATGAGACATAACAAAGCTCGCTGTTTGGGAGAGGGTTTTCTTTAGGGAAGAGGGGAGAAGACTGGAGAGGGAGTGGGGGGAATAGTAGTCCATCCCACACCCACTCCAATAATTAAAAAAATTCTATCGAAGCCAAAAATTCTTCATATCCAACCATCACATTTTGGTGCCAGAGAACTCCCCCTCCAGATCAGGTCACTGAGAAGGGACATGTTCTGGCTTGGTCTAGCCAGCTTTCCTTATTTTATATAAACCCCACCACCCGTTGGTTCAGCAGATGTATAGCAGAGCTGGCAGCAGGGATGTGCCGGGTTCATCGTGCCCACAGGCACAACCACCCCGCTGGGGTCCGACGGGGACTGGGGTGGGTGCAGAGCATCAGCTGGAGCCTGAGCATTTGCATTGCAAGAGAGGACCGGCCGTGGGGAAAAGGCGATGTGTCCTGGGGAGGAGCAGGGAAGAGGGATGAGATCTCATCTCATCTAACATCTGTGAAATCAGAGCTGAACCACGCAGCTGCTGCGTGTGGGTGTCGCTGCGGGGATGTCGGCACAGTCAATCCTGCCCTGGGTACTGGGAGATCCCGACCGGCAGTGACACGAAAGCTCTGCCGGCTTTCGGCAGCTGATTCGGAGCGACCGGGAGCTTAACCAGGAGCCTAACGGTGTTGTAGCAGGGTTTCCATAAACCAACGCAGGCATCTGGGTGTTTTAAAGTAGCTCTGTGTGCTTTCTGGACGGCTGTTGCACATCAAGAAAACACCCGTTACCGCTTAGAAGGATTCAGGTTACGCAAAGGTCTCTTTTTAAAAGGTGCCGGAGCGCATGCAAACCTTTGGCCTCTGCTTCCAAAGGAGGCGATACACCTATAAAGGCAAACACGTGAAAACCGGAGTACACGGCTTTCCCGTGGCGACCTTTCGGATCTCCCACCTCAGGGTCTCCAGGCGCGTGGCTCGCCTGGGCTCGGTCTCAGGGCGCAGCAAGCTCCCACCTTCCCCCCCAGCCCCACGGAGCTGCAAAGCTTTGACCTTGGCCAGCGAGGAGAGAAATCAGCTGCAGGAGCCCGCAGGCGAGCCCCCGCCGTCCCTCGGAGCGGGATTCAGATGTGCTAAATCCTCTGCCGAGCATCAGCGCGGTAGCCGCAGCAGAGCAAAGCTCAAGATGTGCTCTGGGGTAATTTGAGGCAGAGGATGAGGACTTGCAGTCATAAAACCTCACCCTCGGCAGGCTGCCGATGCAGCTCCCCACAGACCCCCATTTTAGGACACGCCAGGCGCCTTTCTATGGCTGGTAAGGGGGTGAACAGCGCAGGCTTAGGTGCCTGAGCTGTAGATGCCTAAGGTAAGGCAGGTGAATCCACGCTTCATCTGCTAAGGAGTTACCACTCGGGAGCAAGGACAGGCTGAGCCAGAAAACTCCCCGCCGTGGCAGCAAAAAAAAGCAAAAGCCCCTCGAGTGCATTGACCTCCCAGTGAACTGCACGGGGAGAAAAAATAACCCGTCAGTTAGGAGTAGCTGCTATCTCACCCATCATCGCCACGACCTGCGACGGCAGAGCTGACGGATCTCACCTGACGGGGACTGAAGCGCTTTCCCCTCCCCGGCCGGGTTTCAAGGGAGCAGCTACCAGCATCGTCACCGGCTGTCACCAGATCCCCTGGGATGGGAGGATGGGAGGCTCCCCGGTAGAGGATTGCTACACCGAGGACGCCAAAAAGGAGCGGGGATTCTGCAAAGCAACAGTCACAAATGCTGGTGTTTGAGGTGGATGTAACAGCAGTTCACGAGCTCCCTTTTTCCCAGCCAGAATTTGCCGATAGCCAAGCCAGTCTCTGACACCATGCTGTTCAACACCGAGGCCACCGCTGCCATGTGCTGACTCACAAAACTCACGGAGAAGGCTCCTTGTAGGCTTAAAAAAAACCCCTTAATTTAGATGGACTGTTGCTTACTGTCTGCCACTTCGGTAAAGCCCGTTACCGGAGATCTCAGCCCGCAGCTGACAGCCCAGGACCCTCCTAGGACCTGCATCCCCTCCCTGCTTGGGTGGGGAGCTTGGAGACCGCCGATGCTCGCCCCACCGTTGTGGCTTTACAACAGCAGGTCTTGAGAACGAAGGTCCAGCAGCATATGGCAAATCCCAGGCAGAAAATTACAAACATCAACATTTTTTATGCTGTTTCCCATCCAGGAACAGAGAACAACACGGAGCGTGCTGGGAACTGGGCCCAGGGAAGGGAAGAGGCCCGCGTGGAGCAGAGATGGCTCTCGCTTAACGGTTATTTGAATTTTTAAAATCTCCCTCCCTTATCAGCAGTTTGGTTTCCGGATTCTGAGAAAGCCTAAGTACATTTCCCGGCTCGCTCTTACGGTTTCCCACCGCTCTGTTTCTAGGAGAGAAAACGCCACGGTAAAGAGGTAAAGCAAAAGTGCTCGAGCTTACTCGCAGCACGCGAACCGGGGCTTCAGCTTTTGCAAAAGCCCTTTTGAAACACCTCGCTCTGCTGACCCCAGGACCCCTGGTTGAGCCCTAAGAGACCTTAAGCCAAGATCCCGAGATCCAGCAAGCCTCGCTGAGGAGAAGGGCCGACAGACCGGCAGAAACGCTTTGGGACGTCAACAGCGTGTGTTTTGCAGCCATTGGATGCAAAGGGGCTTTGCAAGGTGCTCCGCTGGCCCGGCCCTCGGGAAGCCCAACGCCACGAAAGGGGACGCGCAGGTCCCCCACCCCTCCGAGCAGCGGCCCAGCTCTGTGCAGAGCAAGTCAGCTGCCTTTAAGAGCATCATTTCCCTTCCAGACCATAAAACCTGGGGTCGTTATTATCCAGTATCCCCTACTGACTTACTCTTGCGTTGGCATCTTCTCTTGCTAGAACAAGCCCTAAGACGACCGAAATAATATGGTCAGAGCTGCCCTGTCGTGCTCCCTGGATGGACGGACCTGGGTCTCAACAAACATAAATGTGCTCAACCTTGCTTGCTGCACCTCACCTACCCCAACGCAAAGCAGCACGAGCCTGCCGACATCTCTGAGTGCTATCCAAAAAAATAAAAGGCAGCTCCATCGTAGTTTCTATGGTGGAAAGCACAAAGCAAATGATTTCAGCGCCAAAAGGCTTCCCTGCACCGCGGAGCAAGATACGAGCTGCTGGAAGAGCTTAACCCCACGTGTGGGGGTAAGGCGGCTCCAACGCGTCCCGGCCACCCGAGCCCTGCCATCGCCACAGCAACCCGCCCTGTTTGCATCGCCCGCGCCGCTATTTCGGGGCTGTTCGCCGGCCTGCCAAAGGCAGTGCTTCGGTTGCTACGATAACAGGGATCTGTTTTCCACGCGTCCCCGTTCGCACCTGATGCTGAAGGAGTTTGACCTTTCCTTCCCTCCCCTCCGACAGCTCATTACGGACAGCAGGAGATGGCAAGGAGAATAAAGCCCGACGGCGGCGTGCGCTCCAGCAGAAGGAATTGGAGCCCAGCTTGAAAACACAGCTAATAAACTTGAAAGTCTGAGCCTATCTGAAGCCAATTCCTCGATTTTTACGATAACCCAAAGCATCGTTTGAGAAAAGCGCAGCCTCTCTGCAGCCGGGGCTCGGGGCAGAAGCATCTTCCTCCGACAGCGCCGGGCAGAAGAGCCATTTACACCTCCAGACCCACCAGCTGGACCAGTTTGCTTCGAGCCATCAGAAATCTCTGCTCCAAAACCATGCCGTGCCCTCGCGATGACAAATAATCATCTGACTAGAGGCCGCTGAAGCCCATCAGGCTCAAGTGCGTTTTCCTAGCATCTTTTATCCCCCCTGTTTGTCCGACTGAACTTTGTGCTTCCCCCATAGTGGTAGGAATTTCCTGCTTCCTGAGACAGCAGTAAATACTTAAATATGGTAAATGAGCCGCTGTGCTTTTACTCGTATTTTGGAGAACGGGTCCTTGGTTTCTGCAAGAGCTGCCCCGCGCTGCCCAGGGCCCCCGGCACCTCTCCCAGCCCGCCCGCGGTCCCCACCCCGGCCCGGTGCATTTTTAAGTGAAGTCTTGGCAACAAGCTACCAGCATTTTTCTGGTACCAGCAAATATCGCTGTGTTGGAGAGAATTCCCAATTCAGCAGGATTTCATGGAGCCTGAGAACAAAATCACTTTTTTTTTTTTTTAATAGAAATCTTTCTCCCTGTTGCTGCTCTACTTCTAATTCTTAATTGGACGAGGCAGGTTCTTTCCTATTTCCAATAGGGCTGTGCAAAATTATGAGATCCATTAGCTTTGCAAAGAAAAAAAAGCCTTCTCAAATGATTTTCAACTTCTTCCTTGGAACACATGTGCTCTGTGGCAGGGTAATTTTGTTTAGGGTAATTCACTTGTGCTAATTTCCTGTAAGTCTTGCAAGATATATGACTATATTTTTTGGTTATTTTCCACATATATTCAAGCACTAATTTCCCTCGGAGCGATATTTACGTGCCGAATATCCCCAGAGATGATGGAGGGTTTTTTTTGTTTGCAGGAACAGTGGAAATGCCCGGTGGATCAGATCACCGGCTCGTTCAATTCAGCGTTCATCTGAGCTAGCAGGGAGCTGTTATTCCAAAATACATAGATACTGCCTCAAACGCAGTCCCAACTCTCCCCAAGGTCCTGAGCTCTCGGAATTGTAGTTCTAATTAGTCTGGGTGACTTCATTTCAGTAAATTGCTCATAACTGAAAAATGCTGTTTCTGTAAACCGCGAGCTATTGGTGAGCAGGTTGAATGGTGAACATTAGGAGTTCAGTGGGATATTTAAGATGTATGTCTGAAACAAATAAAATTTGATGAGGAGGCAGATGCTTAGCGCTCAGGAAAGAAGAGGCTTGCCCGGAGATGCAGAGGCAGGAGCAAAAAAGCTTCAGCCGCTGAGCTCAAAAGAAACTGCCGCTCTGGGAAGGGAGATCCTTTAATTCAAATTCTTGCTCCTGGCCCCCAAAACCTCCGCGGTCTCCCCACGACAGAGGCAGCAGGGCTGCAGACAGATGCTGGGAGAGATGCAGCTCGGCGTAGGAGCATCTCCTCCCGCGCGCTGCCTTTCCGTCACGCAGAATGGCTTTGCACGCTTCCACATCGCTTTTCTTCTAAATCATGGATTCTTTTCCTCAATATAACCTCGGTTTCAGGTCGACACGAGGGAAACATCTACCCTTTGCTTTTTTGGTTCAGCTGCTGATCTACAAATCCCAGCTGGCCACCGAGCCCCCGTTATAATTTGCTTTCACCTCCAGGTGGAGCGTTTCGGTTGCTGTTGCAGGGCTGAGCCCCGCTCTCCCTCCCAGCTGCGCAGCCGCCCGTCGCGGGGCCTCAACTGGCCACCACGCCGCGAAGGAGAGGAAAATAAAAAACCCCACCCGTGCACAAATCCCCAACGCCACCGTGGGCTTTGAGTCACCGCTTGCTAAGACGGACGGACGGCGGCCAAGCGGTCCCTGGCCCTGGTGCACGGGACCCCCCCTGCCTCGGTGCACGCGCAACGAGAGCCACCACCACCATCATCCCTTGGTGGTGGCAGCAAGGGTGTTCTGCCAAGGGCTGGCGTGTGGGGATGTCCCAAACTGGTGATGTGATGATGGGATGCAGGTCTCAAGCACCTTCCCCGTGGCAGCGTCGGCTCCTCCGGCAGCAGAAAGTTTCGGTTTTGCTGGAGAAAGCGTCTTGTTCCAGGGTGGATTTTCACGCTCCGAAAGGCAGAACTGGAAAGCCGGTCACAAGCCAGGAAGGAAAAATTGCAAAACAGGAGTGGGGAGGAGGGGAGACCTGGATCAAAAACCTCCCTCCTCACTTACAGGAAGGCAACTGGGAGAAAGCATGGTGTGGAAATGAACTTCCCAAAATAAAGGGAATTTAATGCTAACCAAAACACCCAGACACAGATGAACTTAATCATACTGAAGTGAGTGAAGGTCATTATATAAACAGCAAAAGTCAAAGTGTTGAGATTGGGAATATATTTAGCTATCAGCTCTTAGGGAAGAAAAATAAACATTGGGAATTGCATGGCAAAAAGTTATCCGAAGCACTGAGACAAAGAGAAAAAAACAAATACGAGTCTTTGCTGACACATAACGTACATAATGGCTCTTTCAGAAGGACGCGGGCAAGGGGTTAGGAGCTGATTAGGAAGGTAACGCTGCAATGGCAGGGGGATTTCCAAGGCACTTTATATGCATTTGCGTTCTCTGATTTCTTATTCTTCTGCTCCACAGTCCCAACCATAAAATTTTTTAACGTTGACTGTGGTTGGTATAACCATCAACGGCCACGGGCTGGTCCTTGGCTGCTGGCTGACCCTTGCTTTTCATCTCCTATTATTGCAATTAGTTTCCCTAACTGCAAAGCGCGGTGGCTTGGGCGCACGAGGGTCCTTGTCAACCATTTGCAACTCTGCGGTATAAAATGGGATATAAATTTTTATACTCCTCCTGTTCTCCTTTCTACCAGCTTAGCAAAAACGCACTCTTGCGTTTTTTAAACAGACGATCCAGGGTTCAGTTCTCGCTACTGAATTTCACGTTCATTTTAGCGTCGCAAGAAAACCCATACAAAAAGCGCAAACAACTCTTCAGCCTTTGTGTAAATCCGATGTCCTGGCAACCGGTTGTGAGCTTTTGCACAGAGGGATGCTCACGCGGGGCTTGAACGTGGCGGTGATGATTTGCAGCGCTCACCTGGAGTCCTCTGTGTGCAAAGGTGTCCCTGACACTTGTGGGACCCGCAAAATTGGAATTGGCCAGTGAGTCATGTGGAGCTTTTGACCTCGAATCGCTCTTCAGTCTCCTGGATGGGGAGTTTAACTGGTTTTAATAGGACACGTGCTGAATAAAGCACTTGAGCCCATCTTTTCTGTCACACCTGCACTACAGAAGCATCTTTGCAAAGTGGGTAAGCAGAAGAGTAATTTTCCAGATATGAATAAGCAAGGGCCCTTTACACATCCAAACACAGTGGTTAGAGGGGGGACGGACACAGAATTGCTGCAGAACCCCTGTAGGAAGGATCATTTGTGGAGCGATGACTTGGAAACGCAAGGAAATAAATCATCCTCTCTGAATCACAAGTCTATACCAAAGAGATACTTGGACTGCAAATACACACGCTCAGCAAAAGTAAATAAATAAAAATCAGAGCTAAAAGTCACGGGTAAAATCACCGCAAGAGTCAATGGGGATGTGCCTCTGACTCCTGTAGCTGCTTTTAGAAGTATTAACTCAAGCTCTGAATGCCAGCGAAACCTCGGCTGGGCCCTGTAGATTTTCCCGAGTCATTAGACGGTCAAGAAAACAGCAGGCCACTGGACGCTTGTCAAACTCCATAGAAGAAAGCAATAAAGCCATTCGTTCTATACAGGAATCAAAACCAGCGCATACAAATTTCCGCTCCCAAAAACATTTCAATGATTAGCTTTGATTAATGGTGCTGCCAGAGGATCATTCATCAGTATTAACTAACAACAACTTTTTCCACATTATTTCCAACTCCCTAGAAGCTGGAAAATGAAATATGCTTCTCTTTTACGACATTCTTTTCACCCTGTTCCCATCCGCATACTGGTTTTGTGTTTTTTTTAGGGTTGCCCACAAGACCTGCTCAAATACAAGAGGGTCAGTGAAAACCTTAGCTGGTCACCCGTTAACAGGCTGCGAGCATCCCTCTTCCAGTTGTTATTGTAGGGTTGCTTAGGAGCACCCCTTACTAGAAGGCTGCCCAGTGTTGTTGAGATTCTAGAGTGATTTTTTCCCCCCCATTTTTTTTTTTTCCTGCAGGAGAGAACTGCCATAAAGTCCTGAATTTAGAAACCGGGCCACCGCAGCCTGCGATGCTGGTTTTGCAAAGATAAGGCATAAAAAAACAATTGGGTCAGATTTTGGGCTGCAACAGCATCTTACGCACGCGGGACCTTGAGCTCTCCTGGAGCATCCCAGAAAACGTGGAAACAAAGCACAGTGCCACACACACACACACACAGCCTCGATGGCCAAGGTCTCCGTGCTGCCCGAGCCATTCCCCGCTTCCCGAATGCGGGATTCACGCGCTGGCTTTCACAGGCTGAACATTTGGGTTCCTACAGAGGAATTCTTTTGGAAGGTGCAGTGTCATGGTGGCTCACCCTATAAGTAGCATCATGTTATAAGAACGTAGACGTACGTGAACGGGGAAGGGATGGTGCAACCTCTGCAGGAATCAGGGAGCAGCTCGAGGTGTCTGGGTGCCTTCAAGCAAACCAAACCTCACGAGCCAAGCGCTGCCCCTCGTCCCCGGGCATGAGAGCACAGCAGAGAAAACGTTCTGCACTATGTTTGGTGATTTACCGATTCAGGAGAAATAAGAGGTTATTTCCTTACCGTGGCCCGAGCACTCCGGCGGGCAGCAGCGCTGTCTGGGATGGCCCCGGCGTTACGCCGCGCTCCCGCTCCGGCCCCTCACCTGCTGCCAGGAGCCTTCAGGGAGAAAAAAAAAAAACATTAAGAGATTTTGTTAACAAACAGAAAGGTCTGTGTTACTGCTCCGCTGTTTTCTCACTAACCACTTTATCCGGGGATATTAGCAATAAAAACAGCAACTAGGGGAAAGCACCTAAGAAATTTTAGAAGAAAAAGCTGAAAAGCAGAGCAAACATCACTTGTGATAGGGGTGCTAATGTCTGCCCTGCAGGTATGGGGCTGGGAAGGACTTTCCCTCTGGCTACACATCTTCCTCCAGCTGGGGTGATGCTGTGGATGGAGTTAGGGCTCTTTGTAGCCCCACAAATTTTGGTTCTTTCCCCAAACACCTTCCAGTCTTTCTAGTTACCAGCCAGCCCCTTGGGAGAAGCGGTTCCTCCAGGTTTGGGGAGATGGAGTGGAGGGGACCCAAACTGCTCCTCTCCAACACCATCTTCCCGCTGCTAAATTTGGGCATTTCCAGGAGATCAGAGGAGGCAACAATAAACCTCAGGGAAAGACAGGGCTCTCCCTCTGCTTCCTCCTCTTCCCCCCGTTCCTCTCCAAACCCAAGTGGTGGAGCAACCAGAGACCAGCTTGACCAGCAGCTGCCGTGGCAGGGTGTCCCCTGTGCCCAGCCTCCCCCACAGCAGACCTGCCCACGGGGATGGGCAGAGGGGCCAAAAGCTGCCCCCGGCCCCCGCCGCAGCCTGCCCTGGGTCAGCAGCGAGCAACCAGCAGCCTGCTGACAGCTCGGGGGGCTTTCCAGACCGCTGGGCTCACGTTCTGTCACTGCGGATAGGAAAAAATCTCCAGTCATCCACAAATGGATTCCAGCGGGCCCTCCAGGTAATTCTTAAAACCTTGAGACAGGCCTGGAGAGCGATCGTTCCCCTCTTAATCCCCTAAAAGCATCCAGGGGAACGGCAAGCTGGCTTCCCCCACACGTCTGCCCCTTCCCCCGGAGCCCCATCTCTCCCTGCTCGGAGTCGGACAGACAAAGGCTGCCTCGAATCTTGGCTTTGCCAAGAGTTTAGTTTCAGGTCAACGAGCCTATGAAGAATAATTGCATGGAAGGGATAGCGCATGCCATCGCCGTGATGTGATGTGGCTAGAAGGGCTTTCCCCAGCCGATGCTGGCTCCTGGGCCACGTTATTCCTGATCCGCCTGGACGCTGCCCCGTCCTGGAAAGGCCAGGACCTGACCCAGGCGCTGGAAGCCCCCGGAGATGTGCTCAACTGCTGACCCTTCGCTCCTTCCACCAATGCGCGTTTATATTTATGTGTTAACATAACACACAATATATTTATAACGTTTAAACACAGCTTATGTGTTTATATTTATTTATGCTTTGCATTAAGCTAGCATTAACGCAGGTGTCTCAACTATGCAGTAGGCAGATAGAGATTACAACAGTACGAAAAATAAAGCTAATTACCTACTCCCTCAGCAAGCACCCATACCTGCTCCAAGCAGGCTCATATATGCTCCAGGAGCAATTTTCAGCAAACATACACCAGCCCTTCCCAAAAACGAGCTGCCGGACAAAACCATCCCCTGCCCGGCCACCTCCACTTTCCTTTTGGCCACTGGGCAGCATCCTCCACCGAGGCAGACAGCATGTGCACCCTCCCACCACCCCTCCATCCCCTACTGATAAAAACTGCCGAAAACAAACCAGAAAGAAGGCAGCCCACGTGAACCAGCGGGATTGCAACAGATGGGCAAAACTAGAAACGGCTCTTTGTATATGTGCTTTTTTTTTTTTTTTGGCTAAGAAACTCTAGAAGACGAGGCCTTCTGTATCCAAATGGCCTCGTTTTGCTTCAAGTGTTTCCCATTTTTAAAGCCTGTCCGCAGTTGTGTATATAGTGCTCTATAAATATTTCATTGAGCCCGCAGCGCGAGCCCTTTCCTTCGAGTTCATCCTTCGACACTTCCTTTTCGCTCTTCAACGATGCTCAAGCAGGAGCTGCCCGTAGCTGACCCCGAGCTGTCAAACCTCCGCGCAGCCCAGACAGGGGAGGTAGAAGTGATGATAACAGCTAACGGGATCGCACAATTATAATTTCTAGAGTTAGGATCACCATGACGCACATTTTTTTCCACAGAGAGGCTGGAAACCAAACTGTAGAAGATTTTTTTTCCCCTCCTTTTCTAATCATCAGCTCGCTTGAATAATGGGAAGAAGGCATGATATCTTACCACCTCCTACCAAAAATGGATACGGGAGTTTTTCTAGGGACTACTGTGTTGAAAATGAGGATCACAGGATACAATGAAAGAGAAACTGGGCATCAGCCGTCCTCGGGCATCTCCTTAACTCTGCAGACGACTTGCTGGAACAAGTGCAAGTGCCACCTGAGACGTCCCTTTTCCCAGCGCATCCGTTAATGTTCGCAGAGAAGGAGCAAGGGCTGGCAAATTAAGGTTGCTCCTCCAAAAGCCTTTCTGGTGACCACCACCCAAGTCCCGCTGGCACTGCTGGGGGTCTTTAACACGGTGGCTTCTGTGCAGAATATTTCTCAGCCCTTTCCCTCTGTCCCTTAAGAACTTTGCTCTTCATTCACATTAAGATCACGCGTGCTCCTCCCAGCCTCTCTCTAGGACTGGATCAGTCCTTTGGTAGGTCTAAGCCAGCGCAAAGGGTCCTGCCCAGTTTGTTTGCATCCAATCCCAAGAAAAAAAAAGGTAGGTCCTACATGAATGAAGAAAAGCAAAAGAGGAGAGAAAGCATGACTCCAGCAGTTTTCATGGCATTCGGCAGGGCTGGAAAGAGTGATGGCAATAATTGCCCATAGCCTCCCCAAAACTGCTTGTCACAGATTTTCCAAAGGCAGAAAAATACAGAGATATGTATTTGTAAGTAACCACCAGACTCGATCAGCTCATCTTGACCAAATACTCCACAATGACATTATTCCACAATGGCATAATCCTTAGAGAAAAACCACAGCATTCTTGGACCCCGAACAGAAACTCGACACATGTAATACCTAATACTAGTGTACTTTATACCCTGTTTTCCTATGAGTCATTTTCCATCCCACTCTCTGTTGAAAAATGCTTTTTTGTTTATTTATTGAAGATTCTCTCAATGGCTTTATTAATGACAGAAGAAGGGAGCGAACGAGGCAGAGATTCGGCATCCCGGAGACCTGCCACCGAATCTGGCCTAACTAAAGCCATCTGCTCGGGGCAGGAGCCGCAGCCACCGGACCTGCTGCCAAAATCGGATTTTAAAGGGACAGTGCTAGAGCAGGCGGGATGCAGACTGGGCTTTGCATTTTAAAACAAAGTCATGTTACAAGAAAAAAAAAAAAAAACCAACAGCAAAAAACGAAAAGAGACACATGCTTTTTAATTTACTGGGAGGGACACGGGATGGAAGGACAAAGTTGTTTTGACTTTGTCAAACAACTGTCAAAGCCCAATTTTGTTTTGACTGTCAAAGCCCCATTTTCTGGGCACAAATAGAAATACCCCCAGGCCTGTCTGGAAGAACCCGTGCTGGGCAGCTTTTCAGCCGGCGCAAGAAAATGGGCAAATGAAACCATGTACCAACTCAGAAAAGCGAAACTGGCTGGTCTAGCTCAACAGTCCGGAGGAAAGACTCAATCTGGCCCTTGCCTGCGCTAGCATCTGTGCAGGGGAACCCATTTAAAGCCAGCAAGGGGCAGCTCAGCATCAGCCCCACGGGTGCAAGGCGAAAGAACGATAAACCACCCGTTTATTTAATAAATACATTTAATTGTGCTATTTGATCAATCTTCATAATCTCAACAGCTCAAGCCTGAGCCGTGGGGGTTTATTTTCCAATTTAATCTTGGCAAGACCCATTTAAACACTATAAAGGGAATAGCAGCATCTTGTGGGGATGTTGCAGGGAGCTGAAGGGCGCTGGATGGAGTTGGGGCTGCTGCGAGCTCGTACAAAGCCAGGCGAACACAGCACCAGCTCCAATCTTCAACAGATGTTTAACCAACTAAACCTCTTCATCTTGAGTTAGGGCATTCAACTCTGCTTCCCCAATCTGTTTTGGTGGCAAGCTATGAGGTCATTTGATAAATGGAAGGCTGACCTTTCCTTCCCCTCCAAAAAAGAGCTCCAAGGCTTTGCTTACAGGTTATGCTGAGTTTTTGCTGGCTGTTAGGACTTTCTAAAGGGAAAAAGAAGAAAGGCCTGCTGGGCATGCTCCAGCTCTGGTTAGCCAAATCCAGCTGATGGCTATGGAGAGGGACTCATCCTAGCTTGCTCCAACATGCTTGAACTACACAAGACTGACAGTCACCAAACGCCACAACCCGTCTGTGCTAATGACCGATGAAACAAGCAACGACGTGTTCATGGTCTGCAGGAGATCAGATTAACCGATGGTCGTGATCCATGCAATCGGCGCCATGAATCAAAGGACCCGCAGCAGAGACGCTCGCTTCCCGATGACGACCGTGCCACCGCCGTGAAGGAGCGCATTGTGTGGAGCTCTCGGCATATGGTGGGACTTGCTGTCCACATTAAAACTAATAATCACAGATCTAAAATGATAACATTAGGAATACCCTTGCTTCAAATAGAGGTTCTGTCTTCCCCAGCTTCAGCCAAATACAAGGAATAAACTCACATACATGCATTATATACATGTATCATAAATACATGCCACAAGCAAGACAGCCAAGACAGCTCTCCCGACCTATCTGGGGTGCTGACAGGAGATCCCTGGTGCAAATGTTACACGTTTGCCTTACATTTATTCTTAAACAAAGCGAGCAAAGGTCAAAACTAAGTTCCCGTAGGAGGGCACATTTGCTGTCCAGATGGTAACAAAATATGAAGGCCTTTTCTGTGAGCAGAATGGACAAATAGACATTCTGCAGCCCTAATGTCATTCTGACCTTCACGCTGTACGGTACACATATGTTTTTTCCCTTGAGCTTATACATTAGAGATGGAGTTTGGGACTAGCAAAGCAGAGTGCAGGGAGGGTACCTTATTCATACGGTACCTGGTCTTATATTGCACCAAGCCCAACAAAGCTCACCCTATAGCTCAAGCGCCTTCATAAAGCCCTGGTGCAAAGTTCAACCTTGGGATGAAAACCCTGTCTGCAGCACATGGGGTTTCATTTCCAATCTTTGGGACAACCCTAAAGTTACTCAAGAGTAGTCTCAAAAAATAGGAGAAGGTCTGCTGGGGGAAGAAAAGAAAATAGACCTAAGGCTGGGACTGACATCAACTTAATGATATTTCTCAGGCCAACTGGATTAACTTGCTGGTTTCTAAAAAGCACACAAAAAAATTCTCATCCGTTTGTCTCGGGAAGAAGCACCAAGGCTCAGTGGAGCAGGTTGCCTTCAGCAGCAGCAGCTTCCCACCCTTTAGCAAGATGCTTTAACTGGGGATTTCTGTTACAGTGGTGCTGCACAGAGACTAGAGAGCTTGTGAAGAGCTGCAGGAGGAGGATCAGGGATCTAGGGAACGCTGCTGCAGTCACTTTTACCATTTACCATGGGCACCACAGTCGTGCTTAAGCCACGCGGGGAAAGACGAGGAGAGGCAGAGCTCTTTGAGCCTCCACCCTGCCACCAGCCAGCGGTTTGGTGACCGTGCTCCAGGTCCCACAACGGGGAAGACGCACATCGCAGCTTCATCCAGACCGCAGAGCAGAACTCCCCCGCGGAAAGCACTGCACGAAATCTCCAAGGGGAAAAAAAAACCAACACAACAACAGGGCCATGGCCCAGAGTCAAAGCGCCTGGGTCCTACGGTCCTGGAAGCAATACTGCAGACTGAAAGCTGCAACGATTCCCAGTTGTTTCTGTTTTGTTTTCTTGGCCTAATTTCTTGCAGGCTGTCAATAGCTGCATGTCCTCTGCAGAGCCAAGCATAAATCTAGTCAAATCCTGACTTATCCTAGAGCGAAGAAACGTCCTCATTGTTATTCCAGCCAGGAATGCATGCGTTTTTATTGGCCTGAGAAGTGCAATCAATACGCTCGGAGCAAAGGTACTGCCCACCTGCCACCTCCTCTTTTTCTATCCCACAAAGATCAAGCTTCTTACAACCTGTTTTTCCCTAGGTTGAACTACCAGGTAAGATTGAAGGTCTCCAACGGCAGGAGAACCGGGGCTCTTCAGCTGCAGCTTTTGTGTCTCACTCCAAACGCTGAAGCTAATGCAATGTGAAAACTATTACCCAATCGCAGAGGAAAGTTAATTCTCCAGGACAGTCTGAAACATGCAAATATAACCATGATCTTTGCCATTTGCAACACAATGGAAACTTGCTAATAAAAGTTCCTATTGTGTCGGGGACGTAATACTAACCTCATGGTATTTCTCTCTCCCTCCTCCCTCCCTTCCCCTTTACAGCCAGGCAGCTAAAAATGGCTTAAAACTTCCCAGCTCAAACGCTGGAGGTCAAACGGTGACGCTGAAGCACCACAATGCGAGGTCTGAAGATCATCTACAGCTCGTTGCTTCCAGGCTCAGGGGACACAGCGTTCCCAGCCCCTGCTCCGAGCCCAGGAGCGCTGCCTGCGACTCCGGCTTCAGGCTGGACCTCCCCAAAGCGCAGGAGGCTGCAGGGCTCCCCCCTACCCCCCAGTTAATGCCACCCTACACTCTCAGCACCGTGCCATGGGGTAGGCAATGTGAAGTCCAGCCCGCCTCCCCTATCCCCCCCCTAGACATCTCCAAAATGCCACGTCGGCACCGTCCTTCCCACCCTGCCACTGAACTGCTCGCACTGCCTCTGTTCCTTGCAATGGGATGAGAGACCTTTCCCCATCCTCATGGCTGTGAAGGCACTTTGCTTTGGACACAGTTCTCCCTCCTCCTTCCCCTAAAGGGAAAATGTACGCATACACATACGCTGCCTTGATGCCTGCCTACTCCCCTGTCAAGCCCCAGGAAAGGAAGCTCAGACACAGGAATTAAAAACCGGCCGGTATTTTCAAGGGCTCCTTGATCCATCTTTCGTCACAGAGACAAACGCCCCGATGGCTTTACAACCTGCAGCTCCCGGCAGCCTCCTCCTTACGGGGATGCCGAAGGAGGGATTGAAAACCCGACTCCGGGCTCCCTTTTGAGGGCTGCGAGTCTTCCCAAGGGCCCTTCCGACTCTGACTCACTTCCTTCCTCCCCGGGCTTTGAGGCTCAAGCAACGAAGCGGCCGCAGCAGGACAGGGGTCCGGCAGGCGAAAGGGGGCAAGGGCAGCTCACGCCCCTGCCCTGCTTCTTTGGAAGGGCACTGGCCTCCTCCACATTGTGCTTTTCCCCACAGCATCCTTCCTCCCACCAGCACCTCATGCCCCAGAGCATCAGCATCTCTCTTCTGCCCCAGCCCCTTCCACGGGAGGAGAACGTAGGATTTTGCACAGGAGATGCAAAACCCAACGCAAAACTTTGGATCTTGACGGGCTGCAGGAAAAACACCCGTCACAGGGCAATTGGGGGCAATTATGAGATTTCAGCTGAAATCAGTGGCTTCAGTGTTTCACCGAGGCAGCCAAATGGCTTTATTTCCGTGTATTTGTTAATAATCTCATTATTTACGGGACCCATGTGCTCTCTATTACCTTCCATATTCCAATATTGAAGGGACATCTGAGGCTGGTTAGCCTGTTTGTAACGGGTCCATCTTCAGCTTTTTGGTATTTCCTGGTTGGCACGTGACCAAATCAACACGCTCCTCTTTCCACTTAAAAAAGAGTCCCTGCAAGGGACTGCACTAAGCAATTACCTCGTTCAGCAATTCCTAATGCACAAGCCGCCTTGGGACTTTATAGGTTTTAGAAAAAAACCCCCAAAACAACAACAAAACCTCTTTGATTCCCGTAGTTGTCCACTGGCGAGCGCAGGCAAGGAAAATAGTTTGGGGACCGGGAACATTTCAAACGAGGAGGTATCTCAGGGTTCTGTTTAGGGTGGTGGTGCTGTCGATTTTTAGGAGGATCGGAGAGTTAGCTGCAGATGTCAGCTGCACATCTGCAAGCAGAGGACACGCTGCCAGCACCTGAACCTCTTCCACTCGCTTTTCCCCTTTAACTCGCAGCTGACAGAGGCTCAGATGGAAGAAGCCACATGAAGCAGCAGCATCCCTTCCCGGATGCTGAAGGCATCTGCTCCAGCTGATGTAAGAAGCAGCAGTCTGAAAACCGACCGGTGTTTGCATCTCTCTCTCCTGTGCCTCATGAGTATTACCACTCCACGAGGTGCAGGTCTGCTTTCCCCGCTGGCATCCCTACGTTTCGTGGCGCTGGCGTTTAGCAAATCTTTGCTTTACAGCATGTTTCTTTTGCCCTGGGAATCTCAGCCTGGGTTCAACATCTGGTACTTTGAAGGAGATGAATTTTGGGGAGGGTTTCCAGGCTGCTGGGTTCAAGCAGACCAAGTGACTCTGATGGCTTCAGCACGAGTTGGTGACCCATCCTCAGCACCCTCGGTTGGCCTCCTCGTGCCCACCCCTACCCAGCACAAACCTGGGCAGCAAATGTGCTCCCTTCCCGACTTCACCATCCCCTGAAGCTGGTCCCACGGAGCAGCCCACCCTACCATCACCAAATCCTTTGAACGCAATCCCGACAGCTTAGGAGACTTATTTCTGCAAACTACATTATGGGACCAACATGCTGATTTCTCTTCTAACTACATGCCCACGCACACCCACGTGAATAAGAGATACATTTCTGGACAGTTGGCGTACCACAATTATCACCAAAACTAGTAGCGTGTAGTGAGTCAGATGAAATTCTTCTCCAGGGCAGCCAAAGACGGTCACAGCTGGGTCCAGAGGTTGACATGCCGGGTCTCAAACCCCCTGTTAGAAACGAGCCCGCCCTGTCCTGCCCCGCGAGAGATGAAACCGTGCTTGTTGCTTCCCGCAGGGAAAGGCACGCCGTCGGGATAGCTCAGTTGCTTTTATCACACTTGGAATAGAGGGAACCGAAGGGACAATTCCCAGGCAGCTGTGATGGGCATCCGCAGGGATGCTAACGCAGATCGCAGCCATCCTCCGCCCCACCACGGGCTCCCAAGAGCAGCTGAAGGCCGTGCAAACCTGATCCCCGACAAGCCTCTGTCCTTCCCAGAAGCCACCTTCAACGTCGTGACCTTACACATCATGGAGATTTATGACTGCCAGCAAGGATCCAACTTAGCACGTGCCCGTCAGCTGGAAGGGGGGGGACCATCACAAGCTGCAGCTCGTGATCACCTTCATTGCTGCCAGATCCTGCTGGCACAGCTAGATAGGCAGATTTGCTGGCATTTCTAACTTCGCCGAGGTTCACGGGTGGCCCAGAATATGACAAAACATTGAGTTGTTAGCAAAGCAAAGAGATTTGGGCTGGAGTTCCTGGGTAAAACTGCCAGATGTGTCACTTTTACTCAGAGCTGAATTGGCAGATCATCGCCGCTGGGGAAAAAGCTGGAGGAGAAGGAAAGGAAATCAAACAATTTCCCAAGTCACCTGTTTTCTTTATGCCAGCGCTGCCAGCTTCATACCGAAAAGCACAGCCTGCAGATTTAACTTGTGCTAAATGGGATCCCTTCCACTCCTCCACTCATTCTCCCACTCCCTCTGCATCCCTTGACTTGAGCCATTCCTAGGCGTTTCACACTTAATTATTTATTATCCCTAATGAACGTTCTCATGCATCCACCCCTCTCCTCATCTGTAGCTGGTTTTAATTGGGCAGCTCCGTCCTCAGCAGCCAGAAGTTGTGCAATCTTTCACACACATCTGCCACCAGCCCTGCTCCACCTCGGCTGCAATTTATTTTAATCCCAAACGATGAGTCTTGAGGACTTTCTCTGGTCGGTCTATTCAGGGAGAAGTGTCAGTCACTGCAGAGAGAGAGAGGGACCTCGCCGAGATAATGTTCCAGGCTGATGCTTAATCAACGTGATGGCCTCATTAACAGCACAACCCAGATAACGCAATCCTCCCAGCGCTGGCATTCCTCCTTGCTGAGCAGGCGCATAATAAATCAAGAAGAGATTTGGTGGGAAAGAAAAGCCCTGCTCTGTTCCCACGTGCTCTGGTGGTACAGTTTTCCATCCCAAAGGCCCCAAAACTTCGGCTGGGATGGAGTAACCGGAGATAATCGACACCTCCTGCAAACACCCCCCTGACTCCCAAGGCACCGGTCCCCAGCTGGACCCCTCGGGTCCCGCCGCCGGTGAAGGCAACCGTATGACCCTGCAACGGGCAGCTGGAAATCTGTGGCAGCCATCGGGCAGAGATGCTACAATCGATTCTCCCCGAGTAGAATCAGCCCCTGCAATCCCCCCAGCATCGGTGGGCTGCTTTGGAAAGCTGTGCTCTGCTTTCCCCTTCCACTGCTCAGAGCCTCAAACCTGATATGGGGCGAGGGAGATTTTGATTCTTTTTTTTCTCCTTCTCGGGACTCTTTTTGCTCGCCTGTGACTGTAATCTGAGCTCCTGCCTGGCAGGAGGCAGACGAATAAACAGGGCTGCACCGCTCGCAACCCAGCCCGGACCCACCGTGCCCTCGCCCCAGAGCAGTGCTCCTTGCGAAGCCGGCTCGGCGTGCGAGCCGCGTTCCCGGGAGCGCATCCCTTCACTCGAAAGCCTAAATGGAAACCCTTGGAAAACGGTGGGAACAAAAAGGGCATAGATCGGTCCGCAGTCCTGCAGAATGGAGCTCTGCCTGGCAGCCGCCCAACCCACAAGGCAAAAAAAAAAAAAAAAAAAATTCCACAATGTCTGTTAATTTTCCGTTCATCCTTTCTAGGTAGCCTGTGCTGTGTGCTCGCCTTGTGAAGGAGCAAGACGATGAATTCAGGCACGTTATGGACGACTTCCCTCATCCCACAAATGCTCGCAGCCTCCTGACGCTGCTGGCATCCACTGAGGGCTAAGAGACGAAGAACTGACCCAAGGCAGAGAATTATCTTCTCCTCGTAGCCCCAGGTCTCCTGGAAATATCACAGGGAGGATTACAGCTTGCGAGTATCCCAGCAGAGGTTGCACGCTGGAGAAGTTCAAGGGAGAGGGATCGAGGGAAAGGCCAAGAAGCAATCCAACAGCACAGCAAGTTTTCATTAAGACTGACTTCAGATTTGGCTTTCGTGCACTTCTCAGATCCAGGCTGCTTCGCATAAAAGGACAGTTTTTACCCCAGTGAACATCATGGTTTAGATTTACATCAAGGCTTTTGGTTTGAGTCTGTTTTGCCTGCTGTGGGAATTTATGGGTAACTAATTTTTCCTTGGGAGCTCTGGAGATGATGGAGCCCTTTCCCAAAAAAGCCTGCCGCGTACTTGTTGGGATCTCACCTTGCATTTGGCAGCTGGAGGAATTTGACTGCATCTACCTGACATCAGGAAAAAATCCATGTGGTTTGGATTCAGAGGAACAGCCGAGAATTTTGAAAGCGGAGGACACAAAGAGTCCCACAGACAAAAACCACTAACATTCAAACAACCTCATGGCAAATGCCTTGGTGCTGCTCTCATGTTCCCCAGCACAAGACTCCGTTGAGTCTCTTGATCTATTCAGAGGAAGGCAGCGGCTCACGCAGACCCGCCGGGGCGGCTCCCCCACCAGACCTATTCGTTCACGGCTCTATAATCGGAGACAGGCCTGAACAAAGCCCCGGATCAGAGAACGTCTAAATCTGGTGGAGGCAGGAAACTTCAAAATCCAAACCCAACCCCCCTCCGTTTTCTGAGAGACCTTGAACTTTTTAATGGGGCTCACATACAAATCCACTCACAGATTTTCTGAGGTGTTTGAAATCTGAACCGAATGCTACTTCAGGGCTTGGACCCATCTCTCCAGTTCATTTTTCAGCTCCTCTTTTACTTGAGAAGCAGTAGTCTCCCTCCCGACTTCAGTGTACTTATTTTTCCATTTATCCCAGAATGGCAGAAGTCCTTCTCCAAGGGTTACCCTGCAGGGTACCGGTACCTTGTAGAGAACATCTTGCCAACTTGAAATGAAAAATCATCACGGCAGCTCCAGTGCCAATGCTAAATGTGGTTTGCAGCTCTGCCTGAAAGCAGGCAGACAGTGACTTAGGCAGATCTTCTGGAAACTCGGGTCCCGACCGCCAGCGAGCTTCACCTCCATTTCCTCTGGGACTCTGGGACCTTCGTCATTCCAAAGCCCTTTTAAAATGTCATCACTTCAGGAGAGACAAGTCGGTGCTCGAGCCAGGGCTGGCCTGCTGGGTGATGGAGCGATGAGACTAAAGCTTTGAACTTTGAACAGTCTGGAAAGCCGGGAGAAGCCAGAGCAGGAGCTTACATCACCCTATCTCAGAGGCAAGCAAGCACGGATTCTCCCCAAGCCTGTGCCTTGTAGCCACTGTCGGACAGTTACGGGAAGCCAGGATGATGAACGTGTGAGTCACTGTGGCTAGATGTTCTCCTGGGAGGAAGGAGCAAGAGTTTCCTCGCAAGAAGTAGCTTTTTTCCACTGTAAATCTTCTAAGCACAGTGATGAGTCTGAAAGGTCACTGGGGCTTGGCACTGGTTTGGCAACCGAGAGCCAGATGGCTTTGATGGGAAAGAGGATAACGCTGTCTCCTTCCGAGCGCCTCTCTGCGGACAGGCTTCACCTACAGCTTGTCTGGTTCACTATGGACCAGCTTTCTTCACCTCCTGGCTGCTCCAAGGCCGGCAGAGGTCAAACAGGATTTTGCAGGGCTGGAAATCCTGGTCCTACCTAAGGGAAGGGGAATTTTGTCTTTGGCTTCAACAAGGGAAGGGTTTTCAACCAAGATCCCTATTTGTACCTTGAGAGGGGATCTCTGGTGAATAGTGCATGAAATCTGCCTGTATTCCGAGGGTCCCAAGTGGACCCAGAGCTTTTGAATTTGCAGTGAGGGTCCTGAACACATATACCATCAGCGCGTCGCCCCCATTCAGATCTCAGCTCTGCTGTTCAAATCAATGGGGTTCCTGATATGAGTCAGCTCCTTCCACACGTAATTGTTATTGACTGAAGTACTTGGATTTGGGAGAGGAGCATCAACATTAAAGGGCACGTAGATAGGAAACCCATCACCTGGAAATGTGGAGATTTGCAGTGCTCCGTGATGGAGGTGCCACGGCTCTGGTACCCAAGAGGAAAGCACTCACACACTGGAGGCTCGAGCATCCTCAAGTGCGCTCTGGAGGGTGAGAGATAAAACCCCAGGAAAGCAGCTGCGCACAGCTTTAGCCCATCCAAGACTGACCTCTTCAGAAAGGCTGGTGGTACCACAGCCAGAGGAAACGCCAGTTAAAAGCAAAGAGGTTGCCAGAAGAAGGGTGAGAAGAAAAGCAGGATGATGAAGATGACAAAACCCCCTCTGTTCAATTGTCCCTCAGCACTTTGATAACACTAATTAAAAGACATAGGAACAACCTGATGAGACCAAGCGTAAATAATGGCTTTCCAAGGTCCACCTACCTCAGTATTTTGTCACTAGAAGCGGCCAAAAGCAGATGCCTAGGGAATGGCTTAAGAATACAATAAATATGCTGTGACTTTTTTTCCCCAGAATATTCCCCCAGTCTCAAAAAATGCAGCTCAGGGATTTCCTGAGCTGAAGGAGGTGTTGTCTTTGTATTAAACAGGAGTCGGGGGATTTCCCTTCTACAAACCTCTCCATTGTCCCTTGGTTAATAATAAAAGAAGAGAAAGAAACATTGCAAACTATACTGATGATTAGGTGTCAGCCTAAAACGCAGGGAAAGAAATCTAACTTAATTCACCTGCACCTAAAAGCTGGGTCAGAGAAAGCCCCATTTCTTCCTTTGACAACAAAAGGTTCGTTAACAAAAGTTTTGCAGTAAAATCTTTCCCCTGACTTAATGGGACTGCTCTAACATCCTTGGAAGGATTATTTCAACACTACAGGCTGAATCAGTTGGTTCATTAAGCAGCAAAGGTTGAGAAAATCCACAAGGGATTTCTTCATTGAACATTATTATTACTTCTACAAAATGTCTCCCTTGATTTTTCAACCAGCTGCAAGCGAGTTGTTGCTTTTAAAGCAAATGAATCAGGGACCCATCAGCACCCAAACACATCTGTGTGGAAGTGTTAACGGGCCTTTTGGGGTGAACCTTTGAGTCGGAGAATGGTATTTAAAGGCATTTGACCAGAAGGGACGGCAGGGGAGATAAGTCCTTCCTCATTGCACATCTGGAAGTGACTGCAGCTGTACATTTTACCCCTCCACAAAACGACTTTTGTAAGGAATTTGCCATTTGGTCTGCGTTGTTCCCAGTGACACGCAACGTGGGCAAACACAGAATCTCATGCACAAAGTAATGACCCTTCTGCACATCCCTCCCTGGATGGCATCCAAAGAATGCTGCTGGAGCTTTCTGCTCCACTGCAGAAATTGGTGAGTGTATTCAGCAGGACATGTCTGGGCAGAAGACTTGGCCTAGAGGACCTGCCTTAGCCTAATTTCTGAATCAGGAATTTCTGCCTGGCTGGAGCAAAGTTAATTTTCTTTGCCACTCTTGATCATCATTATAGAAAATTCATTGCTCTGGGATCTTTTTTTTCTTACTATGTCTCTCTCTCACTGGCTTGACACTGCTTTGTGTTATCGTTCTTGCACATCTTGGCCATACACTAACATACCAGAAATCTAAACTCCAGACTAGTTGCAACATCTTCACTGCGTATCACAAATACAAAACTCTAATCTGTGGCGAGAAGCAGACACTATCACAGATGCACCTCCAACTCACTTCAGTACCACTGATTTTTTTGGAGGTGGTATCAAAATTGGGCATGAAAGGATCGAGAAAAAAAAAAAATTATACAGCCTAGCAGCTCCTGGCTGGTGGTCCATGTACCACCAGTATCATGCAAAACAACTGCAAGAAATATAGATATATAGATGCAGTCCTGCTCCTGCAAAAAGAGCAAACACAGCATGGGGCCGGGGGGGGAGAATCAAATACCAAACAGGCATTCAAAAACGACTTTCATTTTTGATGGTTCTAAGAAGCAACCACTCGCCTGGGCACTGCCTTCTGGCAACTGCTGCTAGACAAATCTGCAAATCTTGGATTTTTCAAAAATTATGTAACAGTCCTTCAACTAAAAAGTTTGAAAAGGAGAGATCTGGTCGCCCGCCTCAAGGCAGGGTGAACTGTACGTCGTGGCATATCTGAGGGGTGTCTGTCTGAATTATTCCTGAAGTCTGAATACAGGCAACGCAGGAGATGCAGCTGGGTGCGGAGCTGGTGTTTCTGATCTCCCGGCCAGTATTACCTGAGCAAACCTGAAGTCACTTGTAACAACACAAGGGCAGGAAAAAAAAATACTGGTTTCAGCTCTGCTTTAGCAATATGGAAAAGGGTAATTTGTCTGGGAGATATTTCCCAGTTTACTTCTATGCAGACCCGCATTCATGAGGTATCTCCTGATACCACCATGACAGCACCAGCCACAAAAACCATTTTTTGTCCTGGAAAACAGCAGAAAGAACAGAAGTGACTGCAGGAGAGTGTCCGCCCCGACGCTGGTTTCCACCCAAATCCTTTAAAACAACCCAGGGCTGCAGCACTGAGGCCTTCAAGGACATCGTGGTGTAATGTGGAAGAGCATGTAACCAACAAGAGGGATGGGAAGAGGATTTTGGAAAAAGGAGGAGAACAGCACTGAGGCAACACAGCTGCAGGGCCAACGAAGAGAAGAAGAGGGCAAGAGCTCTTCATCCCACAAACCTGCCACATTCCTCATTTCCATGGCACATACAAATACATCCCGCCATCTCCGTGCCTTGGCTTTGTGGCCCACCAGCCCAGGACTTCCACATAGCATCAGACTAGCTAATTGACATTTAAATCATCAAGCAGTGCACCAAATTAGTGTCAGGGCCTCCTGCATCCTTGGGCTGCTGGCTTGTTTTTGTAGCCCATATCCCAGAGAGGAGGCCCTGCTCATTGTTAATGAGGCATTTCAGCACCTACTCAGGATCGTTATTGGTCTCTAATGAGGGCGATGGTGTTTGTGGTATTTGACCACTTGCCTAATTAGTTTATAGCACAAATGCTCCCTGCTGAGTAGGAGATTTATGAGCTTGAGTTTGTCTGGAGAGCAGTACTGGGACGGAAGCTGATGACTGCAAACACTCCTGGTTTCTCAAAGCCCAGCTCCCGCCCACCCGCTCACCCCACTGGTGAGACACCGAGGAACCCACCCAGGACCTTCTGGGGAGCATCACCACCCCAGAAGGCACGGCTCGCTGCCCCGCGACTCGCCCCCCACGCACCTCCGGGGATGAAGGTTCATCTCGTGTTCAACCCTTCCAACGAGCCTCGGACGAGGTCGTTTTCCCCGTAACACATCCCACGCGCGGCAGAACAAGGTCAACTGCTAACACGAAACCTCTCTCGACTCAGTCCCTGGCTTGCGGGTCCCTCAGCAGCTCCGTCCCGCCCTACCTGAGGGCTGCTCCATGGGCAGGAACCTCTGGCTATCACCGGACACCCCTTGCTGGTGTTGAGCAGCAAGGAAGGATGAAATCCTGCCCTTGCGTTTGGAGGAGCGCGTTCTTGCCGTAGGGTATGGGCGTTGGGGTGCCGAGACCACGAGCTGTACCGCTGCAGATAGAGGCAACACCCCCAGATCTTCATTCTCCTCCCCAAAGTCACGTTTGGGTGATCTACAAACTGGTTTTGCTTCAATTCTAAATCACGACTCTGCCCGATGTCCCTGGCGATGCCAGGAGGGTGTCACTTGAGGTGGGAACAAACTCGATTTGACCCGGGCTCGCAGTGCTCCTCGCGACCAGCATCGCCGCACACCAAGGATGACTCCGCATCCTCAATTTTGGTTGTTTCAGAGAGCACGTTGGGTTTCATTGCTAATGGGAGAACAATTGCGGCGGAGCTTCAGAAACTCCTCACATTAAACACTTCAGAAAAAGCGTCAGAAATTCAGAGCTTTGCCTCAACTGCATCTGAAACCTTTGGGACTGGAAATCCCTGATGCAACTGCAGTACCAAGAGGAGAGCTACTATTTGTTGACAACCTCTTGAAATCATACGCTCAAAAATGTCCAGTGACTGGAAATCATTTCCCTCAAAATTTTCAGCTAATTAAAAAAATGTTATAAATGCATCTTGGATTGCTAAAAATGGTTTGCTTTGCTTTCAACTATTAGATTCTTTCATATACATTTTTGAGTAAGATTTAGAATTTCCAGTGAAGAAGCGGTTTCACCCACCATAGGAATGCCTTCCTTACAAAATCTAAAAGCCTTAACATCTAAAAAATGTGATATGAATGAAAAAAAGAAACAAACCCAGCATGTACACGCAACCAGCTTCGTACACATCCATGTCTTCTGCGCGGGATGAAAAGAACATTTAACACAAAACACGTTGCAGCAGCTCAGCTTTGCCACGGCTGAGCCGGCGACCCCGGGACTGAGCCCACGCGCTGCCCCCACGCCCGGCGCTGCGGTCCCCGAGATGCTCGGCTCCCCGAGGGCAGGCACTGGCTCCGAGACACAAACCCCCTTCCAACGACCTCTTTTCTGTTTGCCTCAGCAGGAAGAGTTGTTTGTTTGGTTTTTAAAGTCGCAGCAAATAGCTTAATGCAAAGCAGGAGCAAACAAGCAGCGGGGCTTGCCAGACGCATAGCATCTCTCCTGCCTTTCGCCTGCGGCTGAACCGGTTCCCTTTGCATTTTTTGTTCCTGCGAGTGTTTGGGCTGAGTTCATAAATCAATTCTGGCAGTCCCAGTTGGTAACTGTGACGCCAGCCCATGTAGGGGACTGCGGAAACCAGCATCGCTAGGACAAGGCTTAGCTTGACCGGGATAGTAACGGGCCCCCCGATAGCCCGCTGCCTCCCTTCCCCTGGCCTCCCCCTCCTCTGCTCCCAAAGGACAGTTGCCATTACAGGGGCACGCGGTGCCAGCAAACCCCCCGGCTCCTCTCCGAAACCCTCACATTACAGAAATGACCAATGCTAATCCTTCAGCCCCATTTTCCTCTGTTTTTCCCCAATATCCATTCTCTAGTCCTTGGTAGGCACCCATACGGGTCGTCCATAGGTTGCTCAGAGCAGTGGTTCCCAGTGCGTGCCCCGTTCCTGCCCCAGCGCCGGGGGTTCGTCAGCAGCATCGGCTTGAGGGGGTTGTGCAATAGCTCAAGGACAACAAGTGGAAAAACCACACTTCCAAGCGGGAGGTAACGAGATGCAATTCTGTCTGTACAGGACGATAAATCACCTTTTAGACTTCTCTAGCCTTAAAAATATGCGGAGCAGAGGGCAAGGATGTGGCTGACGAAGGAATACTGGAAGGACTGAGGTTGCTTTTGCCAGAAGGAAAAGATGACAGCTGAAGAAAGATGCAATAGCAGTCTTCAGATCCGCGGCAAAGAGGAAAGGAATAAAATATGCTCCACATCCACTGCGCATAAGACAAGACATGCTTGAAGATATTCACCACCACCGCCTAAACAATGAATCATGCTTTGTAGACAACGTCACATTCCTGAAAAGTCTCAATAAATGCACATTTTGGACAACAACAAAGTAAAACCAAACAAAGCCTGCTCGTTTCCCCATCACCCAGGGCCAACACATCTCACCCAAGCTTCTCAGCACCCTCAGGGGCTTTTTAGCTATAATTGGTTTATTCGTTAGCTGGAGCTCATTTGGTGTTTATTAATAGCCCAAACAAGACGATACAACAGTGTAGTAGAGGAGAAGAAAACACAATATCATCTTTGTCTGAAAATTTAGGGGCGGTTGGGAAGGAGAGAGAACTGATTGAGTCCAGCGAGGGGTACACGCCGGAGTCAGCCTGGTGCCAGCAAGCTGCCCCTGGACAGGGACGTTCAGCCGTCAGCTCTGCTGCTGGCCTGTTAGGAGACGGTCTCGGTCCAGCTCGTTGACTGCTCTCCGCCTCACCTCTCCTCACCTGCAAAATGGGCGCAATGCTACTGCGCATCTATGCAATGCATAGGGATGTGGGCGTTATGCATGGGGAACAGGACATAAAACCCATGCGGCGTTACCCTGTTTTCAGTTTAACCCACATGGACAGCCCCTTCCTTCCGATTTCTGATATTTCAAGTCCTAGGAGAAAGTCTAGTCAATTCGCTTAAATGGCGAGGAGCTCAGCATCTCTCTCCTACCGGGCTTTCAATTTAAAAAGCATTACATAGATGTAATTGGATTCAATTGCTACTACACATGCCATCTGGGGCTGCAGCCACCGAGTAATATTCAATATCAAAAAGATTGTGTTTGGCACAGCCCCTAATGAGGGCAGCTGCAGCACACCCCAGCCAAGAAACTGTCAAAAAATGACAATCAAAATTAATTATGTTAAAAAAAAAAAAAAAGGAAAAAGTGTAATTGCCACAAAAACAAACGGGCGATACATTTACCTCATGTGCCCACAGAGGCCAAGCTGGATGTTTAATACGGTCTGCTTTAAATCAGGAAGACAATACCCCATCGCGGGGAAAGCGGCGCAGAGCAGCTGCTGACCGGCGAGGCCCAACGGTACAAACCCGACGCCTGCTTCGCCTCCGCCACCGAAAAGGTACAGACCACGGCCACCGCCGCGCTGGCAGCCCTGCACGCTTACAACGGGTGCACCGCCGCAGTCCGTCACCCACCTGCGGTGACAACACTTCACCGCCGTGACATCTCAGCAGCTTCCACCGGGGCTCCAGGAAATCTCCTGCAAAGGAGACCTACCCCTGTTTTAATCACCGTGGGGAAGCACCACAAACACCCACCAGCAGCACGGGCTGAAGAGGAGCACTTTCTCCAAAAAGTCTGGAGTTGTCTGCACAAAACACCTCCTATTGGCTCCTCTTCATTTCCAGCTGCTAAATAATGGCTCCAACTTCTGTCATGTTTATATCACACGTTCTCCTAATTTTCCTTTGCCAGGTAAGAGCTTGCTGTGGCTTCCCAAGGAAAATCTTCAACGCCAATGTATCACGGAATGCAAGCCATGACCTCTCGTTGAAGCACACTTCTTGTCATCTGGGTGAATGAGATTGGGTGGAGAAGACAGCTTTCTTTTTAAAGTTTTGAAATAAAGCATGCTAAAAATCCAGCAGTAAAGTCATTTAATAACTGAAGCAAATCTGAACTAAGCTCCCGGTTCACGCTGGCATTACGTGATTCCTCTCCAACCCTTTTTCCCGGAGAAACCCCTTCAGAAACGTGGGTTGGGTTTCAGCCTTTCTGTTGAGGTTACCAGCACGTTTGCCAGTTACACCACCGTGATAGCTGGTTCTGCTGCGTGGGCGTCTTTTCTGCCATGTCGGTGACTGAGATCCACCACCTCGGTTTCCCTAAGTTACCAAACCCTCATCAGCCATCACGGCTCTTCGGTCCCAGGCTGGATGCTAACCGTAAAAGACTCCATAAAGCACATCACCAACCTACCCAGCTGCTCCATGTTCCCCGAACCTGGGTATTAACTTCTCTCCTCCACATCATTTTGTGGTTTGTGGTGCTCTCAGAGGAGCCCAGCTGAGCTGTAACAGCCCCATGTGTAATCAGCAGATAAAGCTGTGACTTTTTGGAGGCAGCTCCAGAGAGCACAGATGGACCCGGGGAACAGCACCTCTCCCCGGCATTGCCTCTTCGTCACCGTGCAGTCGCTCCTTGGCAGAGGCTTCTCCAGACACGGACATTTCTATTGCATGCCACTGTACTTGTGCTTAGATAAATCATACGATTTTAAAGGTAGTAAATAAAAAACGCAGGATGGACACGGTCCGGGTGCAGAATATAGTGTGCGCTGAGTCACAAGGATCTTCATTAATGCGCTCGCTGGTGCTCTACAGCGGAGGGCAAAGGGCACACAGTGTAAGTTATACGCCTTTATGGACCAAAACCTTGGCTATGTATTCCTGTTATCAATTAAAAAATTTGCAATAAAGCATCCTAACATCCTGCTGGCAATGCATAATTTAGAGGTAAGAGTCTCTGCTCTCCTTGCCACAGACATAACTTCCACTGACCACAGGGAAAACTGTGTGGCATCACACAGAGAAAAGAAGAGAACTAGAAAATTAATTCAAGTTCTCCACTGCTTTGAAAGTCAAATGCTGCTTTTGTTTCCAGGGGCTCAGAAGGTTCATTCAAGATGGGCCCAAACCACAACATTCGGCTCCAAATCCAATTTTTCCCAAAGTTCAAGGGCACAAGGAGCCAAGATTTTGGTTCAGCAGTGAAGTCTGGCCTTCCAATTCCTCTCAAGTTCAGGGATGGGTGGATCAAAGTACAGTTTCTGGTCCCCCTCTAGGAAGTATCTCACCTGCCCGGAGCAAGCAGGGAACCTGACCCAATGAGCCACGTGCCAAAACCTTCATGCAGGAGAGAGGCACGAGAGACATGCTGGGCACCCCCATAGCCCAGGGGAACCCCGGGAGGAGCTCACCAGGGGTCAAAGAGGTCCAGAGAGGTAAGAAGTTGACCTGGGACTTGAAATCCCTCCTCTTTTACCACCTTGCTAGGCAACATTATTTTTTTTTTTCTTTGCCACGTCTCTGCTCTCTGTCCTTAAAACGTCAGCATCTCTCAGCCTTAGAAGAGTATCATGAAGGTAAATAAATAGAAGAGACTGAAGTGCCCTGATACTTGTGCGCTGCAGCAGCCACAGCTCATCACATGAAGAGCTGAAGATGTTTGAACAAGTAGCACTCTACATACTTGATCTTTTTATCCCCCCTCACTTCCATTTCCTTATAATGGCTCAAAAGCAACTGGACCATGATGTTTCCCATACTTTGTCTGAACTCAGAGAAGAAAAAACATAAACATTCCAGCAACATCTACTGAGCCATTTTACTAATTGGCAAATGAGGCGAAAAAAACCTCCACCGTACTTGCCCCAGATGTTCACGAGCACATTGAGTGTTTGTGATACCAACCACAGCGCTGCATTAACTGTGTTCCTTGCGAGAGCGCTGCGCATAGCTGGAAATCATGATCCTGTCCTTAGACTGAGAAAGAAGACAAAGCAACGACAATTTAAATAATAAAGAATTAATAACAGCATCTAGCACTAACGAGCACTTCCATAACATTTTACATCTCCCAAGTTTAATGCAAATTAATTATTCCCATAAGCAACATAAATGTCACACGATGCACAACTCCAAAAGGATCGCGGGCAAAATAAGGAATAACTTTGCAAACCATTTGTCATCCCGGTCTGTCCACTTTCCCCTGGAGAAGATGGCAGCCCATCCGGGAGGAGACTCAAAGCTGTGCACACCCCTGTGTATCGAAGCAGCCAGGAGCACCAGGGCCACAAGAGAATCATCCAAAGAGACAGACCGGTTGCCAACGCCCCTCCGTGACAAAAGGGAACTCTAATCGCATCTGAAATAGGGGTTTTAACAGCTAAAGCCGGATCCATAAATAAACCAAGATTAGGGATCACAATTTATTTTGCTTTGTATAATAATATCCAGACCCAACCGTAAGAGGGAAATTCTGCGCCGCGTTAGCATCCTGCGCAGGGCCGGCAGCGCTCGGCTCTGGCTGCAGCGCGAGGATGCGCAGACGCTGTCCTGGCAGAAACACCAGCCCGCTGCCTGCTCCGGCACCGCGCCGGTGCCACCGCTCTGCCGGGGAGCATCCCGCCGGGTGGTGGTCACCATCGCAGCACGGATGGAGGCTGTGCCTACCAACAGCCCTACGCCAGCCAAAATGGCAGCAACGAATGGGAAAAAGCGTCTCGAACCAACTTTATGTGACCCCAAAGGTAGTAAAATAAGGACTTGGAAAGGTTTCCAAGCAGAAGCACACACGCAGCAACCGCTACGGTGAGACGGACGCCCTTCCCGCACGGACACTCGGCTTTCCGAGCTTGCACAGAGGGACTCTGGCTCATGTCAGGAGCACCCGTGTGAAGGGTTCACGCGCTGCAAGGGTCTACGTTATCTTATCTATGGTCGTTTCTACAAGTAGATAAGTCCACCTGGATCTCCACGCACATTTTCATGCACTTCAAAAGTGCCTTTATTTTCGGAGTTGCTGAACGGCCAAAATTTTTGGTGAAGTCGTTGCGGTACTCCCCACCTCCAAAAAATCATTTACCTAGGACCCAATTCAGCAAACATATGACAAGCATTAAAGCACTTGAGTAGATCCACTGAGGTGGCTTGGACTCACAGCCTGTATTTCAAATCAGCCGCTTGCAGATAGCCCAGAGAAAAATTCCCTCTTCCCCCCAGAATTCCCCCACCGAGTCAGGCCCACGGGGTCCAAAACACGCCGTGAGGTGCCCTTTGCTAAACTGAAACCTCACCCATGAGGTTCGGCAAAAGCCAGGTCAATCCCCCACCTGCCTCAAAGCCAACGATCGCAAGGATGATTAATATTTATAGTAGTTAATATTTATAGTACGGTGGTACCCAGAAGCTCCAGCGCGGAGCAGGACTCCATCCCACTACGTTCTGTACACACAAAACTCTTGGAAGGCGATAACCGCCTCTGCTCTGAGATGCTACCGGAGCTGCGTCGGAGGCTTCCCAGGCGCTCCGTAAACCCAGACAAAAGCTATAAAAACCCTGGTGCAGGGAAGAACCGGGAAACAGAGAATGTGATAGAAGGAATTTCTCCATCTATAACCACCACAGCTCCATAAGGTTGTTTAAAATAGGGAACAGAGACTGTTTTCTTTGTGGAAATCCTATGTTTATTATTAGTTATGCCTCTGAATATAAATAAATACGTAATGGACAGCATATTGGTTAATTCCCTTCATTGTGCACTTAATTGCTTCCTTGTTTGCTTTATACTTTCCACTCTGCTGTATCCTCATATTTCAGCATAAGCTCATCCCTTCCTCGTTTGTTTATTGTGTCTACATTTCCAGAAACTGAAAGGTCAAGAGAAAATATGACTTGTTACGGAACTTCCTAATACTAACATGGCTTTAACATACAGTACAGCTCCCCGCCCTCCCCTGGCACGCAGATGAGCAGCGAAGCCCGGCTTCCCTCCCAGCTCAGACACCCACCAGCCCGAACACTGGGCAAGCCAGCTGGGTTCCAGCAAGGAGGCAGCTTCCCTGAAACATCCTCCCCTGTTTTTTTTTCCCCCGGACAGGAGGCTTGTGTTCGAGCGCTCGGCTCACGCCCCTGACGAGGACGTTCTCCTAAGCCACAGGACAGATGCTCCTTGGGCAGGGATGCTGCCAAAGCAGACAGCGCCCTGCCAGCACCTCCTCACCCTGGTTTTGTGGGGCCACCCTTGGCTGAGAAATGAGTCGTCAGCTCTTTTGGCACCATCTGATGATGCTTCCCAGCAGGACTAGTGGTTTTTGCTACGTGGATGCCCCCATGCACGAGTCGGAGCCGAGGTGCCTGCGCGCTGCGGAGCACAGCAAGAACCCGGGGGAGACCCGCAGGGCAGGTGGGCTTGGCCGGGGCGTTTCTGGACCCGGAGCAGGGACGCGGTTTTGAATGATGAAGGTGTCACCTCGCACTGACAGCTTCTAAATCTCCTCCCTAAACCCCACCGGGGCATAACCCGCATCCCGGCTGGGCGCAGCTCATCGCAGAAACCTCTGCGACCCTCCTTTGAATACACCGTGATCTTCACTTCGAAAATGAAGCTGCAATCCTCACCGCACCCAACACACGCCTCAACGCTAGAGCCTTCACAGGGAGCTCCAGACACGTGGGAAGCCCTTTCCATTTGCATTTGTTTCATGCGCTCGCTTGCAGCGGAGACAAGGGCGAGACGTGCGCTCGAGATGAGAGCATATTTCAAAGGTGAATGCATGAGGGAAGTCACTCTGAGTTCATTATTGGAAGTACAGAGAAACACACGCTTTTTCCAAACAAACATCAGCCGAAGATGAGGTTTGCGCACAAGCATACAGATGCACCAGCTGCCGGCAGGAAGAAACGCATCCCGTAGGATACAGCTGTACCAGCAGGCGTGTGGCGGGGGGTCTCCGTGTCCCCCTGAAGCACCCGGGAGCAGGCAGACCCAGAGGCAGAGCTTTGTCCGAAGATCCTGCAACCCTCCCTTTGCACCACGTTCCCGGTGAGCAAACTTCATCCTTCCTACGGGGCCGCCATCCTTCTCCCAGCAAAAAGAGGTCCCGTGGATGCTTCCCTGGGCAAGAGGAAGGTGTTATTGCTCTCGGGACCAGCAGCTGGTCCTGCTGCAGAGGCGAATCAGGCCATGTGCAATGTTTTCCTACCCTGTCACCACCGCCAGCCCCCGACAAGCACTGGGTTTTATTTATTTTTTTTTTTTCCAAACCTGTCCTCAGACTATAAAGCTGCCCTGAGTTTCCAATAGGCAACCGCCTGTTAGGACTCCCGCCCTCAGTCCTGTTAGTCCTCGTACGTCTCAAAAAAAGGACCAATTTTTGGTAAGCAACCAGAGGCTTAAAATTCCTAACTCAACCTTATTAGAGGTAAGGAGAAAAATATGCAGGGACATGAAGCAAATTCCTGTCTAATTCCTCGGGAGACCCAATCAATGGAAGACTTCTCCTCTCTGTTTATTTTCTTCCCAGCAGAAGTCCCAGTCTGTCCTCTTCCAAAAACCCGACCATGCTCCACACCCAGGAGCCGTGACATCAGAGGATATTTTAGGAAGGCAAATTTGTCCCCAACCCAGGTTTGGTCTCGTTCCCTTTCCCTCGCACAACCCCAGCCCAACCCCACAGCTTGCTGCAGAGGAAAGTCAAAGCTGGCTACTGGATGCCAAACCTGGAGGTAAAGTGGGAATTTAAAAAAGAAGGAATTGTCTTTTCCAGTAATTTCCCTCAGAAGAAATAATATGCTTGGCTTGTCTCTCTGTTGATACAAGGGTGACTCATTAATCCAACAATGTGAGACTGTTTCAAGGTTAATGGCAGGCATCTAGAACTGGCATCCTGTCAGTTGGCAGCTTCCAAGCTCAGCTAAAAAATGCACTTTTATCGCTGTAATATATCCTGAATGCAGCCGTACCTAACGATTTCATTCTCAGACTCATTTTTTAAGGCTATTCTCAGAGTCCATTTGCTCCTGGCTCTCAGCTTTGCTTGAAAACGACCCTTAAAAGAGACGCTTGTGCCCACCCTCCAGCTCCTCGCAGGATATCGGAGCCTATTCGCACCTCGGCCTATTCTCATTTTACCCAGGTTTGGTCTAACCCAAGACTCTGCGGATGACCACGGACTTGGTCAGCTCACTGCAAGAGGCAGAGTTCAAGGCAGGCAGGAGTTTTATAACTCTCTCGCCACCCGTTCGGCACCATCCCTTAGAGCATATCTGGGAGCAAACTCCAAAATGTCTACTGACCTCCACCTAAGAGCTGAAAAAAGCTGCTCTCTCTCTCCCCAAAGTTTACTAGTTTTTCAAGGAGACGTCCAACAAAAACAACAACCAATAGTGGTATTTCTGCTATTAAAAAAAAAAAAAAAAGAGCTAAAATAACTACTTCCACACTTCCTACATCATAAAACGAAGAGGGGGGGAAGAAAGAATATTCTCTCCTTGCACGTCACCTCTGAATTTTCCTTTAACTTTTAAAAGATGTTTGCCTAGCTGGTTACAGCCATCCTGTGGACAAATGCCTACATCCTTACTCACAAACTGCTCAGGCAGAATTCCCAGGGAAAACAGTGGGCCAAGTCTTAAACTGCTTCATCCAGTCCTACCAAAGCAGGGCTCCTCTAGCCAGGGACACGCAGAGGGCTGGAAACTCAGCCCCCCCAAAGACAGGCTGCCTTAAACAAGAGAGGAGAATGGGAAAAATCTATTTTTTAGCATCAAAAGCTTCTCCTTTCTTCTAAGAGGGACGCTGGGGACTCTGAAATGCTCTCTGCAGCACTGCAGACAAGCAGGAGGGTGATGCAAGCTCTGTGGACTGAGCACCAGCGTGGCCATACGAGGACCCAAGACCCATCCAACGCAGGATTTGTTTCCAACAGTGGCTAAGAGCCACGGGAAGAGTATAAAAACCAGAAGCATAAAGTGATACACCCCCATTATACTCTATCAGCCTCCAGCTTTTTTGCATCACCGAGACGTACCATGCCAGGTACTCTGTCTTTGTAGCTATTAGCCCTTGGCTCACGCTCCTGCCAAGGTCCCTATGGGGCAAGTTCTCTGCTGGGCTTCCAAATCCCATAACTGCGTGTAGCTTCGAGGCACAGCATAACCACGCTTGCAAGAGTGGCCTGATGAGCTTAGTATTAGTCAGGTTAGGCCTCATTAAACATCTGCTTAGCGTTTGTAGGACCATGCCTCAACGCTTAGGGTTGTTTTTTTCCAAAGATAATGATCCTTTTTCCGTCAGATTCCTAGCGACAGCACAATACATCATTCTAACCATGGGCAAAGCTCTCAAAATGCAAACCTGCTGCTTCAACTCTTTCAGAGACGTACATAATATTTTAATCAGTCCTATAATACCAAACTTACACACCTATAAGCAGAGCAGACAAGTCCCAGAGATTCAGGATTAGAAAACACATCTGCTGTAAGGCTTTTGAAAAACTGGCCTTCATTTATTGGGTACATGGAAGTTACAAAATGTAAATGAGCCCAATACGTTATCTCTGCTTTCCATCTTACGAAATCTTCCAGCTTTGTCTTGAGGAACAGACCGCATCATATTCCTGAACTTGTCACACCGTGACATTTGTTCATGTGCCATAAGTCTTATGTGCCACAAGCCCCCATAAACCCCATAAGCCCCATAAACCCCCCACCTCCACAGTTCTCCATCCACCCACCCGTGGCAGCCTGAGGACCCTGTGGCAAACTCCCACCCTCACCAGAACCATCCACTGCAGAGAGACCTCAACTCACTTTCCAGCATCAAGGAATTAAGCAGATAAAATGGAGATAAGACATTGCAAAGAGCCTGGAATTACTGCCTCTCCAAAGGGCCGCCGTCCGAGAAGGGACATGGCTGCATCTCAGAAGGGACATCGTCGCGTCTCCACTTGCCCCCACTTCGTGCTCTCCCTTGCAGGAGACGGGGGTCTCTCTCCACACCACGTGGCAAGAGCAGAAGCTGGGACCACCAGCACAGCTGGGTCCCTTCCTAAAGGATGACAACAGCCCACACGCAGGAGATGGTGCCAAGGAGGCCGAGGGGCCTCCAAACCGCAGCAGGAGAGGCTGCGGCTACCACAGCACGACGCTTACACCCGTCTGGGCAACGTGCACCTGAATACGTTCCATCCCCGGGGCTCCATCATCCTCCCTCCCCCTCTTCTCTGGTTCAATACCTAAAACACTGGTGCTCAGCCAGAACTCTCGGGCGTATCTGCAATAAAATCAAGCATTAACAACTGCACAGCTATTCCAAAGTGGGTAACTGAAGGTACAACTACGTGGGGAGGAATGGGATAATTCCAGTAACGCTTCTATCGTACGTTTAGCCATGTAAGAGCAGCCCATTTACTGCTGCTGAAGCAGGTAAGAACGGCACGTGCTCTCACTCTCCATCAGCTGTCACGTTAAAGAGGATTTCCTTGCAATAACGGCAGCAGCCGCCGCGTCAGCAACCTGGCAATGGTGCCACACGCGTTCAAACTCCACCAGGGTGGGAATCCGTCCATCCTCGGTCAGGTGCGATGGCTGCTGCCACTTATAAAATGCATCGCCCATTCGGAAGGCCACAGCACCGACTTTTGGGGCAGAGCCACGCTGAGTTGTGAACACCTCACTTCTCCCTGCTGTCATTTTGCTGCAGGCAAAGGGCACTTTTTTGTTGCAATGTTAAATTAGGAAGCAAAACTGTTCTGCTCCAGAAGCCCTTTTGGGCTGCTGCGGCCCCCAGCCGCCGGAGCCGGCGGGAGCAGAGCTGGCTGACGGCACCAGAGGGCACTGGTTGATCCACGCCGGCCAACGTGTCGCACTGTCGTGATGAAAACACAGACACGTGTTCCTAATAACTCTCCCCATAAGCTCTAGACATGTACAGTCTTAGCTGGAAGGTTAAGTCTGGGAAATCTAAGACAGCAGGTGAAGCTAAAGGAGAATACGGGGTCCATTACGGCAATGATGCAAAAATAAGTAAGCAACAGCAGCCACCCACGGCTCCCACCCGTGCAGGCAGAGATTACTACTGGGAACCTTCATTCTTGTTTGTTAAGGTGCTTCAGTCCAGGCAAAAAAAAAAGATGAAAAGATGGGAAAAAAGGGAAAAGAAAGGAAAAAAGGGAAAAGAAAGGAAAAAAGGAAAAAGAAAGGAAAAAAGGAAAAAGAAAGGAAAAAAGGAAAAAGGATGGAAAAAAGGAAAAAGGATGGAAAAAAGGAAAAAGGATGGAAAAAAGGAAAAAGGATGGAAAAAAGGAAAAAGGATGGAAAAAAGGAAAAAGGATGGAAAAAAGGAAAAAGGATGGAAAAAAGGAAAAAGGATGGAAAAAAGGAAAAAGGATGGAAAAAAGGAAAAAGGATGGAAAAAAGGAAAAAGGATGGAAAAAAGGAAAAAGGATGGAAAAAAGGAAAAAGGATGGAAAAAAGGAAAAAGGATGGAAAAAAGGAAAAAGGATGGAAAAAAGGAAAAAGGATGGAAAAAAGGAAAAAGGATGGAAAAAAGGAAAAAGGATGGAAAAAAGGAAAAAGGATGGAAAAAAGGAAAAAGGATGGAAAAAAGGAAAAAGGATGGAAAAAAGGAAAAAGGATGGAAAAAAGGAAAAAGGATGGAAAAAAGGAAAAAGGATGGAAAAAAGGAAAAAGGATGGAAAAAAGGAAAAAGGATGGAAAAAAGGAAAAAGGATGGAAAAAAGGAAAAAGGATGGAAAAAAGGAAAAAGGATGGAAAAAAGGAAAAAGGATGGAAAAAAGGAAAAAGGATGGAAAAAAGGAAAAAGGATGGAAAAAAGGAAAAAGGATGGAAAAAAGGAAAAAGGATGGAAAAAAGGAAAAAGGATGGAAAAAAGGAAAAAGGATGGAAAAAAGGAAAAAGGATGGAAAAAAGGAAAAAGGATGGAAAAAAGGAAAAAGGATGGAAAAAAGGAAAAAGAAAGAAAAAAAAAGAAAAAAGGAAAAAGAAAAGAAAAAAGGAAAAAGAAAAGAAAAAAGAAAAAAAAAAGACACACGCTGCTCCAGTCACAAGAAATTCATGCGTTTCAAAAGTGCTTATATTTGAAAACCAGAAACAATTTTCAAGTAAAACAAACATTTTCCGTTTTATTCAAGCATCCTGGCCAGTGACAGCCCCAATCTCCTTTGCAATTGCTCTTAATAAATCTTAATTAGGGTAGGAGATCCAGAAGCTTCAAACCCGCCCGAGCACCTTTCATTGAGGAGGGAATCCAGGCAAAGGGCCTGCTCCTCCGAAGGCACCGACATCTCCCCTTGGCCATCCTCCTCCTCCTCCCGCACGTACAAGGCTGAGATGACACAGCCACTGCCCTCTCGTTTTATGAATGGCTTTTATTTTTTAATGCAATTTCTCCCCAGGCCAGAGAGTCCTAAGAGGAACAGAAGTAGAAAAGGGACAATTAAAGGCTTTTTAACAGCTCCGGAAAGCCAGGCCACCGACTGATGGCTAACAGCTTTCGTTACATCCCCCTCCCCTCCTTTCGCCGCACGTGAAGCCGAGGGCGCCGGGGAGCGGGCGCTGCGCAGGACCCGCTGCCCCAGCACCCTGCTCCAGACCCACCCTCCTGCTCCTCCAGCCCAGGGGCTCCCTCCCTGCCGCCCCATCCTCGGCAAAGCCCACGACCTCCCACATCCAGCCCCCCGTGGCTTCCTCCAGCCTCTCCTCTTCCAGCCCCCGCGTCCCCGCTCGCGCCAGCCCCGGCCCCGCTCTCCCCCCGCCAGCGCCGGCTCCTCTCCGTGTCACCCTGACATTTGAAGCTGCGGCTCCCAAGCAGACGTCTCAGCCTTGGCCCGTGGCACCCAGCAGACGAGAACCAGCTGTAAAACACTTCAGCCCAGACAACGAACCGTTTGCTAGAATTTAAAAGGTCAGGCACTAAATCCGTCTTATTGCACGGTGCATTTCACCACGATGCAAGGCCAGACCCTTCCACCACTGGCATTCCCACCGCGTTACAGGAACACTTCTGAGCAGGACACTGCTCCGGAGGGATGCTCGAGACCTTTTGGAGGATGTTAACCCAAGTACCACATGTCCTACATCCTCAGAGTTCATCTCAGTGTGCGCGAAGGCTTTCCCTTTCACTATTTGGCCCCTTTCCCTGCTGGCTGCGCGCCTGTAGCTGGCAGTTCAAGCATCCCAGCAGATCCATAAATAATTCAACAGCTTGCTTAAAAAAAAAAAAAAAAAGAGCTATCAATCACGTTTATGGTTGTGAAACATGCAGAAAACGTAGGCAGAGTCAGAGACCCCGAGTACCAGGAATAAGTCAGGAGAAGTCGGAGGGGGATATCGTAAGGCAAAGCATCAGCTGCAATAGGACTGAGCTCTTCAAGGTGGAGGGAGGAAAAAAACCTCTTTGACTTTTAATTAAATCTTCAACAAAATATATAAAAAAAACCCAACAAACCAACACAAAAAACCCAAAACTTTTCCACTTCCAGACGAGAATATTTTAGGGCCCTAAACAGCCATGTGAGAAGCTCCAGCTAGAGTAAGCCTTTTTACACATCTTCCAGTAGCATATGCTTTAAAAATCACACCAGAGAAAAGCACGCATTTCTTTGGCTATTCGTGCCTATTTATTTCCCCGCTCCAGGAGCAAAGTATGCCACAGAGAGAAATTTCATCCATCCTTACGGCTACTGCTCCTCTGCTGATATGCAAATACCAGCATTCATTCATGCTCTTTTTGAAGTTTATTAGCCCACTTTCCACATTGCTGTTATTTTAGTAACACCATCCGAACGAGAAATCGTAATTCCATATTCTGTACTCTGCAGATATTGGTGTAAAATTAAAAGACTATTTTCTTGTACAGAGATCTCCAAATCTTTCTGGCAGGGAGAAGATCTGACAACCGACTGGGCTCCAGCTCACGCTGCCGAGTGCTGTTTTCTTTTCAGTTTTCCTTTCTTTGGCTGTTGGGCTACACGTAGTGAAAAGAGACAGGCACTTTTTTATTTACGTACCTCATATATATGTAAAAGCAGGGCGTTACGCTAGCCGGGGGAGCGGGCCAGCGTTCCAGACCCCGCCGGTCACGCACGCCGGAGAGGTCCTCCCCGAGTACTGATAGCAGAAGGACGCGCTGCCCAGATTCTCTGCAGCATTTGCACTCCAGCAAGAGGACCACACCAAAATCCCGGGGTAGAGTCAAACGCTCATTTTCCTCCTTGTTCAGCAAGAGACGTGGGGCGCGGAGAGGAACTTGGAGCTGAAACAGCCCGTCCACCGCAGCCCTGAGCAACAGCGTCTGGAGTAGGATCAGGGGTCAGGCTTAGGTGCCATACTTTCTGCAGTCTCCCATCACTGGATTAAATGACATTGAAGAGGAGGATAAAGGCAACAAAGGACTTTGGGATGGAAAAGGTTATTTTTGATTGTCGCAAGTATGTTCAAGGTGAAGTGTCTAATTCAGTTTTCAATGGCTGGAGCAGAAGAACTCCTGCTGCTCTGTTCGGGAGGCTGTGTTAGACCTTCAGAAAAATCTCCCTGTAATAAATCATGGTATCATGATTTATTTGGAATCATTTGGAATGCTGAAGTACCTCATACAACTCCACCGCTCACCCACACCGCAAATCAGAAACGGTCCTCGGTCCTTTTCTATCCTCGTGGTACTGCTCGCCTCGTGGCCAGGGAGTCAGAGAAGAGCTCCAAAGCAAGAAGATGACTAGGAAAATCCCAAGTTCCTTATGAAAAACCTCTTCCCCCTGAAGCAAACAATCCTAATCCAAAGTAAAAATAGCAGCTGCTTGCAAATGCCGGGACTTATTTCTTTTCACAGAAGCAGGCAGACAGCCGAGAGGAGCAGGACCATTTTGGATTACTGGCCCAAGGAAAGAGAGATCCTGATACGATTCCTAAACATTGCAAAACACTGAATTACCCTATTGACTCTGCGTGTCCTGCATCATTTATCTTTCGATGACGCACTCAAATCCAGCTTTTTACAGAGCCACGGGCGCATGCATGTTTTCAAAAGCTTTGTAAACACGGTGACACTTCCAGAAGACCAGCTGGAGAGGACACCTCCCTTCCCAACCCTCCGTCCACGGAGCGGGACGCTGCCTTTGCACCCCCCCGCTCTGCTCGCAGGACCCCAGCCCCCCCCGCCTGCTCCTGCCTCTGCCTCCCACCTTCCTCCTCGCACACCGTCTCACTCCATCCCTCCCACAGAGATACAGGTCTGGAGAGGAGCCTTCAAAACATAAATTCCTCTTGTCTGGCTGTAAACAGGTAGAAGTTGTTCCCCACAAAAGCTCCCTATTTTTTTCCCCGCTGCTTGTTCCACCTTTCTCGCTCGATGTCCACAAGCCTTTTCTGATTCACCTGCAGCTACGAGCAGTAACGGAGACACGTCCCGGTTCATCACAGGTTTGACAAACCGCACAGCCAGAGCCCACCTACAGCCACCCACCGCCCCCGACACGCGGCTTTACAGGGGTGCGCTGAAAGGAAAGATGTACGTGACAACGCAATTGCTTTTGTTTCGTTTGCCATGTCCTCAAATGTCACCCTGCAGCCGGGAATCTTTAAAGCTCAACCCAGCAGCAGGGAATTGCTGGATTTGCATCCAACCAGGAACACATTGGTGCTCCACGATGGTATTTCATGGGACACCGGCTCAGCTAAGATCCCAGAGCTAGCTCATAGCAAAAAAAACCAACGCAAACCACCCAAACCCACCCACACAGGTATAATATGTGCAAAGAAAAAACCTCAGCCTTCGTTGCCACCACGAGAAAGATAAACACAAAGAAGGCAAAATGAGGAAGAGGAATTCAGGTGCCCGCTGTGCAGCCCCTCTGCAGACTTTATGCATCATCTTCCTTCGGCTCTTCAGACTGAAGGCTTTTGGGGAACTGATTTACTACCTACAGAGGTTTTCCACATTGCCAGAAACAGATGTATAGGACCAGAGGAACACTCAGTTCCTCGTGCCCAGTCCTCCCCATGGAAGAGCAGCGACAGAAGCACACTGAAACCTCAGGGCCAGGACCATAACGGTACCCCCGGGGTGAAACCTAAACCAACAACATGCTCTTATCCCACCAAGGAACACGACTGGCTTGGAAGTCTGGCAAAAACAAACGAAAAGAAGAAAAGGCAGGAAGGAGAGGAGAGAAACAGCTGTGCTGGTGGAGACGCGGTGGCTGCACCCAGCGCCTTGTGCCTGGGAGGTGCGTGTGGGGTGAAGCAAGAAAAGCCTGTAGCAGGAGATGGTGTCAAATCCATCTGTAATGAGTCTTCCTGGCCGTGAGGAGGGTGCCGGCCGCGAGCCTTTGAGTGAAAAGCTGTTTCCAAGATGTAATCGCCTCTGGCACCTTCTGTGGGACGGATGGGTGTTTAGAGGGTGCCTGTAATTCAATTGCCTCTGAAGGATGAAAGAGGCTTTTCTCCTCTTTCAAAAAAAGAAAAAGAAAAGAAGGAGAGGAAAAGGGGAAAAAAAAAGGAAAAAGAAAAGAGAGAAAAGCATCCAGGTAACAGTTTCCTTTGGGAACAGACTCCTCCAAAATGTAGGTGGTAGGACAAATGCGTTTCTGGAGAAGCTATATTGAGAACTCGGCCACGGTGAGCTTCCATCCAAAACATGCCTTATTGCTGTTGGGCTAGGAGGCTAATTGCAAGTCCAAAGAAAAGAAAAAAAAAACAAAACCAAAACTCAGTGGAACTGAGCTTTAAAGACAGTAACTTCCAAATGCTATTTGGACACTGGCAAGCACATGCTCCATTTCAAACTTGAGGAGAAGAGAAAACAAACATGCCACTACTGGGAACACACTGGAGGTCTTTAGCTGGGGATATGGAGAGGAAGCTCCCTCGCCGGCCCACACAAACACACGCACAAGCTCACGCAGTTGGATCAGTCGCTCAGAACAGAAGTCAGCATTAAGCGCTTTTGGAGGCGGATGCTGGTCTCACGTCTCCAGTGACCTGCCCCATCACATATCCCGCAGCTATTCCAGGGCACAGGAATTGCCGTCCAGGAGAGCCAGCGAGCGGGTCCCCTGCCAGGCAGGAGCCGCAGCACCTCCGCGAGCTGGACGTCATCGTGGCGGGGTAAGGTATTTCCATCTGCTCCTAGACGGTGGCAAGCATCCAAGAAACATCACATTTTGGGTATTGCCGAGGAAGCTACACTTCACCTACCCCTATAAATGAGGGATTAGTAATATTTAATATGTTTTACAAGCCCATGAAGTGCTCAGAAAACCCCTCCACAATGTGAGATGAACAGAGTGAAGAAGACTAGTGCATCGGACCTGCTTTCTTTTAGCTTGGTTCGAGAAAACCAAAAGGTAGGAGAACTTACAGCAAGCCTGGATTTCTGCAGGGACATAAGGGACCAGCGTTGCCACCCATTCCGCCTTGAGCAACGTCCAATATGTTTCCTGCTCTGAGCTAACCAGCAGCCAGATGTTGAGCTTTGCAGAAAACCTCTTCCATCCTTCCTGCCACCCCTGCCAGGTCCCACCGCTGCATCCCTCTCTGCAAAGGGCATCACTGGACCATCCTGATAGCAGCACTCAGCACCCTTCGGTCTGTCCTGAGAGTGGGTTTTGGGTGAAGAACAGTGGGTTGGGGGCTGGACTCCAAGGCGGTATATGGAGCAATAGCTCCTCCAAAGGGTTTACGCATCCTTAATCCGTCAGCAGGATTCGGTAGGAGGCTGACCGCCTCTGCTGACCGCCTGCATGTAATCAGACCTGCGACTGCACCTCTGGCAGGTCATTTTATTTCCCTCCTCCTCCTATGTTTTTTATAACCCCACTGGCAAAGCCTTTGACAGCTTCACAACCCTGAACGTGTTCAGCTGTGGGAGGGAGGGCAGAGCTGGCCTCTCCATTTCACAGCAGGGGCAGAGGAAAAGGAGGAAAGCCGCTGGGGAAACACGGGCCAAAAGAGAAAATGGACTTGGATCCCCCTAAATCTAAAAAGCCACTCTGCTAAAACAAGGGATAATCTCCCTCGTGAAGGCCAGCTACCATTACCAGCAATTAAACATCTTGAGTTTGTGGTTTGCAAGGCTCTGGCACAGAGGAAGCCTTGGAAAATGCCGTGCGGTGGTGGAGGGGGCTCTGTAGCCCACGGTGTGCGGCTGGGGTCCGGCTCCGCACGCACGCACCGCGGTCACCAGCGCCCTGACCCTGCCAACGGTCGTTCCTCCCAAGCCCAATTTCATCTTCGGCTGTTCTCAGCCTTTTTGGGTTTCTTTTCCCACAAGCGTTGCGATACAACTGATAACATCGCTGCTGCTTTGCAGGGCACCCAACGCAGAGCCTTTGTAAAGGCTCCTCGAGCAAATTTGCATCCGTGAACAAACGGAATGCATGATGTCAACAGAGAAAAAAAAAAAGGAAAGAGTACAATTTATGGATGCTTTACTCCTATAGACAGTCAGTTCCCAGAACATCCTTAAAGGAAAAAACTTTCACTGCTTCCTCTTGACAGTATTAGATGTGGAAAGCCAGTGCCTGCCTCTGAGGAGCGGACAGGCAACTCAGCCGCTGCGGAGCGGCTGGGGAGCAAGGTAAAAGAAGGGAGAAGCAGACCCTTGGAAGTCAACAGCATCAGCCACTTATTTGAGGACAGGGACGGGTGGGAACCCCGTATCCTTGCCTCTGCCGCGCTCCCTGGGCCACGCACAGCCCGCCGCGGCTTCGCTGTGGACTGCGAGGGTAGATCCCCCACGCTTTGCTTGCCCTTCCCACGCAGCGATGCCCGGAGTCACCACCCTTGGCACCTTCGTCCCTGTCGCCTCGCGAGGATGGACACGATCAGCCACGGCAGTTGGGTCAAATTCGGTCACCTGAAGTTGGCAGCGGGGGAGGATTTCCAAGCGGGGAGGGTAGAACAAATTAAGAAGCTGTAATTAAGCACTAACACATAGCATGGATGCTCTAAGACACGTGATGGAAAGCTGCAATTTCCTCCTTGGTCAGCTCTAGCATCAGCGCCGAGCCCTGCTCCCCTGGACAGGACACCTCCCCCTCGCCTGCTGACGGGGACCACAGATCTGAGGCTGCGTGCGAAAATAAAACGAAATGGTAGATGACTGGCTGATCCTGCCTATAATACAAATGACTTGCTAGAGACCAGCAAGAGATTTTATTTCCTAAAAACATTCACAGCCATCCTAGGAAGGGTAATTCCCATTCGTCAACTTGAGTTTTTCCTGGCAGTACCTTCTAATCTCTTGGCACCGGTTTGCAAGTTAAAGCAAACAGATGTGTACGTTTGCAAATCTATCTCATGCACGCGAGTCAGGTGTGAGAGCTGATCAAAAGCCCCCTAACAAATGTCAGGACTGTATTTTGATGACAAATTAAGTTTTGATTAATTCTTTTAAGTGATCCACTTCCTCAGAAGATATCAAACATTCATCAAAAATTTGGGAACAAATTTGTCCAGGTTTTGCTCTGTTGCATTTTGTTCTCTCCAGAAAGAAAAATCCAAGTTTTCCCTTGGGCAAAACTCTTTTTCTTTTAGCTCCAGCACAGCGTCATCTGCGTATGCCATCACTAAACTGTGTTCTATGAAGTTAGAGAGATCAGAACAAATCTAACAGAAGCAGCAGCATAAAGCTGATTTTTTTTTTTTTTTTTAATCACCTCTTTTCCCCCCAAGCACTCCCACAAACATTTTCTATTAACCTCATGACAACATATCCACCTTATGAGCAAAGCTTGCAGGAGATACAACGTGTTGTTTCAGCGACTGCCAGGTACCCCATGAGAACTTTCCACTGTCTCCCACCGAGCGCCAGCCCCGTGGCCGCGACCCGGCTAAGCCCGGCTGTAGCCTGATAAACGGGGCGAGGAGGGCAGGTCTAGACCAGCGCCTAGACGCGTGTCCCCGCTGCTGGCCACAGCAGCAGAGCCCAGCACCGGCTGATTTACAAGATCAGCTGCCCGGAGCTCCCCACGTTGCTCCATCGCCTCCGCTCCGGGCACCGCTCCGCCTGGTCGTGCTCACGCACCGATGAGGATACCGGGGTCCGAGGTTCCCTCCTAGCAGCACCTCTGGTACGAGCTACGGGATCCAGACAACACCAGGCGTGGATGTTTGGAGGTGCCACGTGGACTGGCTGGGACGTAGCGCTCCGTAACGTCCTGCCCCCCAACACCACCCAGGCTTAGGGACACGCCACGGCGTCTGCACGAACCCCTTCTCCTCACCGACTTTACTATTCGCTCCTCCTTACACCCCAGCCAAGCCTTCTGTGGCGGGGGAGGAGGGTGTTGTGTACAGCCCGCAGCCCCGGGGGAGCCTCCGAATTCCCTATCAGCAGCCAAGTCCTTCGGACAAGCTTCTCCGCACGCAAAGCTGCTGGGACAACCCAGGGCGTTTGTCGGCAGGATTTCCCTCCCCGTAATTCAAGGCAGGCGGGTGCTGAGGGAGGCTACAGCCTGCCTTCCTACAATAAAAATCCCATCGTAACTCTCTAACAACTGGCCAACTCGTTAACACCCAGGTACACGGGGCTATGCAACCAGTCACATACTCAGGCATGAAACAGTTCCTAAACCACGGATGAAAAAAAAACCCAGAAGAGACAACCAGAGAGTCTGGGAGAGAGGGGGGTGACCTGCTGCTGGTCCTGCGGTTTCCCACCTCCTGGGTCCCTCCTCCCAAGACCATCGTGAAACGGGAGCCAGATTCGGTGCCTGGAAGGAGGATCCTCTCCTCCTCCTGCTCCGAGAATCCACGCTTTAAAGCGAGCTCCTCCTTTCTGCCACCATCCCCTACAGCCCATCGTCACCCACGCCGTTCCGGGCTGGAGGCGCAGGCTCACAGGTTCAGCGGCGATTCTGGCAGGAGATGCCTTAATTTGTCACAGGCTTTTCTCAGCACATAAAGGGGACCGTGGTTGAACCTGTGCCACGCAAATATTGTCTTGTTGCAAAAACAACGAGCTCAAAAATGTCTCCTGGACCCCACAGCTTAATGGCCACCGTCTCCAGGCTATGGGAACCCCTCCAGGACTTAAATATTTGGAAGGGGCAACCCTCCAAGACATAGCTTTTGGATTGTCTGTGTGTAAAATGCTAGGGCCTCAAGTTGCGGCAAGGGCGGTTTAGATTGGATATTAGGAAAAAATTCTTTCCTGCAAGAGTGGTCAGGCCTTGGCACAGGCTGCCCAGGGCAGTGGTGGAGTCCCCATCCCTGGAGGGATTTCAAAGACGTGGAGATGAGGCGCTTGGGGACATGGTTTAGTGGGCATGGGGGGGTTGGGGTGACGGTTGGACTCGATGACCTTAGAGGTCTTTTCCCACCTTAGTGATTCAATGATTCTATGATTCTATGATTCTTGGAGGTAATTCAAACAAATACCTGTTTTACCCAAGATATTTTCTTTTCTTTGCTTACAGAAGTCCCTAAAAAAAAATCCGTTATATTGGTGATTTTGCATCACCTGGTCCCTCCAGCAGCAAGGTGCCCAACACTTTGGACCTCAGTTTATCTTTCTACTTTATTCAGAACCATCAAGGGGAAACTGGATGGTACAAAACTTGAATCTAAAAAGCAATGGGGCCACTTCAGAAATACCAAACACACAGTAATTTCCCTTCTCCCCAGGGTTCACATCCCCGACAGATCCATCTCGTGGAGGCTTCAGAGCCAGAGGAGCAGCAGTGAAAAATGGAAGAGCAAGACAGGTCTATATTTCAAACCTACTTATCTACCACTGAACAAATCCAGATCCCTGTGAAAAGATACAAGTTTTTGCTTGAACGGGGACTTCAGAATTTGGCCAACGTTGCTTTTTGGAGAATACCAGAGGAATTGAGTCTTTAGGAAAGCTGGGCAGTTCCCCCCTTAAATCAGTTATCGCTGCAATCCAGAAACAGCTGAGACATGCAAGTCTAGTCACAACTGACATCCTAAAGACTCAACACTCAATTAAAAAGTCAGCTAAGTTTTACCAGGCTAGGTGACAGAATAATTTAGTCAACTTAAAAGGGGAAGGGTGGAGGTGGGGGGGGAAATCTTCGGATCAGCTACAAGCCTGCATAGGCAGCATCGTACATCCTGACACCAGGAAGGAAGGTGAGGTTGGAAAAATGAATCTAGAAGACCCAGAGACCAAATGTATTTATAGGATACACCCCAGCCTTGCTGATAGGGCAGGAATGCACCCATAGTCACCATATTTTTATAGGCAGGGACTCATCTAAAGTGGAATCAAAGGAACCTACAGAAAAATAATTTTCCTCCCCTTTCCTTTGCTATTATTTAAAATACTGGAAAACAGATAACAATCCTTAACCGCTAGCATATAGAAGAACAACTGCCGTTTTATAGCATTTTTTGCCTGGGCTGTTACAGCCTGGGAACATTTCTCTACTATAAAGACCAGGGAGCCATCACGCGTTTAGTGTGGGATCCTCTTCAAAGACAGCATCCCTGGGAGGACCAGCATGTGGAAGATCCTCCTGTAACATTCAAATTACTCCTGCCTTTCTCCCAGGATACCCGGACGATCACCCGTGACCACCGAACCATCGCTGGTTGAAGATACACCTGCTCCCCGTGTACCTAACACCAGCGGGGACAGACCTGAGGGTGCATTTAAAGCTGTCATCTGCTGTCAGCCAGGACAGGAGCACCCCAGAAACCCAGACGGGGGTCTCAGCTCTATCGCATGCTTTCTACGTGCCAGGGGAAGACAGATAATTAAGGCGTTTCAGTGCAGCGAGGTGTTTTTGAAAACCCATTAGTTGTCTGGCTGCGCTTCCAAGTGCCTTTTGAAACTGGTGCACCAGCTCCTCTGCGCTTCATCCCCCAGGAACGGGGAATCGCGTGCCCCGGTGAAGGCAGGACACGCCACTGGAAATGGCTCCGAAACCTCTGACGATGCTCAGATACTGCCAAAACGGAGCCACTCATGGTCGGCGAGAGCCGGGAGCGCTGTCACCTCCCGTGGCTCTGCTCCCACCCGAGACAAGCCGCTTCCCTCTGCCTGCTCCCCTCCGCGTCTGCCCTCCCGTTCAGCCTGCGATCGCCCTCGTCCTTCCTGCAGAGCTGCTGCCAACACGTACAAAGCAGACGAGAGCGATCCCGTGGTCAGAATCCAGGAATAGCCGAATTATGAGCCGGGAGGCCCTCGACACAGGACCGCAACAGCATCAGGGCGTTTGCGACACTGGAGGACCCTCGGCATTCAGCCGGGCATTTATCATATGCCCTGCAGATACTTGTAACTACGTAATGACCCAGACTTTTAGCCAGGGCAGAGCAGAGGTCCACGAGGCATTTTTCCAAGTGGTTATGCTGTTTGGATGGGAGGCAATCAGAAATCCCCCGGAGATTTGCAAGAATGCTCATAGGGCTCCTAAGATTTATTGCATGCACACAATGCAACCGAGATGCTTAAAATGAAACATTCTTTCCGTGATTATCCAAAGAAGGTAGAAGGGGGAATATTAATTACAGGAAGAGGCTATGTTCAGCTTTTATTCCAGTAAAAGCGAAGTCTAGGCAATTGATTTACTTCCTTTATTCTTTGGAAGTACAAATAACACGCGGTTTGGCTGGATGTGAACTGCAGCCTCCGAACACTCCCAAAGCTCCAGGTGAGGAACGACGTCTGCCCTGATGCTCTGAATTAGCGCCAGCTGGTAAAACTTCACTTTGCCTGCTCTGAGCATGGGGTCCTACGTGCGGCATCGTTCAGAGGGACACCTCATGGAAGCTACCAGGAGAAAGAAAACCTCCCCACCTGATGGGGACACAGAGCAGTGCAGAGCTGAGCACGCACCCCCGGACACGGGATTGCTTTCTACCAGGGCTCTGCTGCCGGCAAACAGCCTCCGATCCCTGCCGTCCGTGCCCAGGGTTGCAATCCTAACCCAGCCCTCGCCTACCGCAGGGGGAGGATAAACCCAACCCCGCACCGGACACTCATACTCTCATCCCCACCCGCGGCGGTCCTTCCGAAGCCAGCAGCATCACTGCATCTCTACTCTCTGCCACAGATGCTCGGCGGAGCTGACACAGGGCTCACCTTGAGCTGTGCTAACAGACAAGCAGCCAGCGTCCTGCGCGGGATGGCCGAGCCTCCTAGCAGCCAGGACAGGGGGTTTTAGAGCCTGGTTTCTTTGGTTTTTTTATTTACAACCCAACTCAGTTATCAGCAGCACAATAAACTCCAGTCCTCCTTGACAGGAGCTGGTGGTGCCCCTGCTCCTGCTGGGGAAACAGCCTCTGCCCCTTTCAAAGCATCCTCACCAGGCACCCCTTCTTCCTCCTCCTCCTCCTCCTCCCAGCTGGGAAAGTCTTTTTGAATCTGCCAGCTAGAGACCTCCAGGCCAATTCTCAGCATGTTTGTGGTGGGGCCAGTTGCTTTTCCAGGTGTTTGAAGGGCTGTGTGCTCTCTCACACCCTGCACACATCAATGTGGCACCTGGGTCAGCTCGTACTGGAGGACCATGGGGAGAGCAGATACGGCAGACTGCGCTAGGAACCCATTCAGATGCAGACCACCTCATCAGATCCCAAAATTTAGCTGCTTCTGGCCATCACAGCAAACTCACAGGAGTGGGAACACCAGGAATTGCACTTTCCAACCTGTGCCAGATCCGTCCCATAGGGACTCGGTAAGAATTTGGCATAAGCAGTCCAAAATGTTGCAAGAAGTTATGGAAAAGGTGACGATTTTGCCAGGAGAACGAGTACGTCCTGGCTGCTGCCGGCTGTGGCTGTCTAGCCAGCATCTCCCTCTCCCATCTCCCTCCCCTTACTGCCTCACCCCACGTATTTCATTTTTCTTTAAAGGTCTTGACAACTGAGCCAGTTTTCTGAGATGCTGGGAATCTCCATCACCACCAAGTCAGGAAGAACCACAAACGGGTCATGTACCTTAAAAGCCCAAACCAGACTTGCTCCTAAAGCATTCCTCCAGCATGAGCACGGATTATCCTCAGACAGAAGCAACAGGACAGAGAAATGTTGCGAAAAACAGGGCACAGACAAAAAGCAGCACGACTTGCAGTGAGCAGGGTCACACCGTGGAGTCAGTAGCAGGCTCAGGAATTACCTTCCATGTCCCCTTGCTGAGTGACTCCTCGTGCTCTTTGCCAGCGAACCACAAAGCATGCAAAGGAAGGAGATCTGAAGAACGCAGCAACGGCTTGTTTGCGTTTCTGCTCACTGCAGCTGGATGTTGCTCAGAGGCAAAGTTGATGGGGACTTGATTTATTTATTGGATGATGCACGCAATTCAAAAATATGGCACCGAAGCCAGAGTTCTGCAGAGTCTGCTTAAAGACGAACATAAATCAAAAAGCACGGCGAAAAAGAGCCGTGCGAGCTCTTACAGCACGCCACCTCCACCTGTTACCTTTCCATTTGCCCCAAACCCATCAAGAGCTGAGATTGCCCCACTTTGCAAACTGCTGCTGGGGCTCAGCCCCACGCGTCCGTTCCCACGCGCTGGTGGACTCCACCTCCCGCAGCACTTGCACAACCCCATCTTCACACAACGCTACGGATGAAACGCAGTCTGACTCATCCCCCACAGCAATTGCAAACATCAAGGAAAAAGGTAACCAAGACACTCAGTCTTTTTTTTTTTTTTTTTCCCTAAGGATAATTTCCCAACATTGGCTTCTGGCTCCTGCGCACGGTGCAGGTTCTGCTTAGGCTCACCCCGTCGGATGCGTTAGACCAGGGGAAGGAAAAGCCACTTCAGAGGTTTTACTGCTGATGTGTATTTATATTTTATATCAACAAATCTCTTCATTTTTAATAACGCTGCCATCTCACCTATGTAAAATATGTATGAAAATTAAAACCCATAAAGTTTGGGTCTGTCGCTGTAGGTTAAGTAAACATCACTTCAATTTGCCGTTAGTCCTACAGCGAACGCTCAAATTGTTCACATTACTCAGCCAACCCATTTTATATTAAAAAAAAGAGAACCTACAGCAGAATAACACAATTCATGCTCAGAATACGTGACTAGGCCACGAGCTTTCCTCACTCACAAGGCCGACACAGAAAATTGCACGCCTACCCCAACAAATCCATGCCACAGAATCATAAGCAACTTGGCAGCAGGTCTTTCACCTGCAGAGGGGTCTCGGTTCTGGATATCTGCCAGCTTGTTGCCAAGAAATATAAGCAGCCCAGAGCCCCAGATTAAGTTTTTCCTAGCTGGTCAGACGATACAATCCTACGCAACATCATACGACGGGATCGGGGGCTGAAGCAGGTGAAGGATGTGCTAGAAGATACAGTTCACCTCTTCCCTTCGGCTACGCAAACCGATCATCCCCTGATGTTTTTGTTGGCTGCACGAGGTTGTTAAGAAGAACAGGCACATGCGAGCACCTTGCCACACCGCCACAGGCACTCACCTGTATGATTTGGACTCAGCTGCGTCTCTGTCCTGAAACAACCAAGACGTTAGTGAAGACGATCTGGGGATTATGGCAGCGTCACATGGAAAAGGGCAGCAGGAAGTTTGTAAGATTAAACACCTTTTAAGTGCCATACGCACATGCGAGCAGGAGTCTTTCCAAGGGAAAACATTACTTCCAACTTCTTACCTACGACGGAGGGGAGAGTCCCTCTCCTCCCGCCAAGGCTGAAATTTAAGACTAATCATGGATTAAGCTACAGAAGGAAATTCTTTGTCCGTGCAAGGTTTAAATCTGTGCGGACCTACAGCAGTTCCACGACAGCGTAAAAGCAAGCCCCGTCCATCATTTCCTTCCAGAGAAAGCCCAAAGCAACAAGTCAAGTCTTGCTCCCCATAAATGAGCTGGAAACATAATAAATATTATTAAATTCCATCAGACACTACAAACTTGAAAGCCTTGTTTGGGGGAGGGGGTAATTTCTGACACAGGGATGATTGATTTCCAGTAGAGTTAGGAATGCGATGCTTGCTTAATAGAAGTAAAATACATGTATTTAAGTCTTCCTCCTCACCAGGAAACTGCAGCACATATGGCTCTGTCTCGGTGCGATAACTGCGGTGACCACGAGCTACTGAACAAGGGCTCCTCAGCAGCAAGGTAATAAGTAGAACCTGACCTGCACCATTCGCAGCTTAGTACTCACCACTGCAGCGTGACAGATGAGCCCTGGCAATTGTACATCTCCAAAAAGCGGAGCAGAAAAAAATGCACACAAAAATACACCACGCATAACGATGCTAATGTGCCAAAGGACCTTGCTTTGTGTTGCTCCTGTGTTTGTACCGAAAAACACCTTTGTGTGCTTGCACCAAGGCAGGTTTTAATACCTGCTTGGATATCCTTTAGTGCTTTCACACCATTGCCTGGATCCTCAGGCAGAGATCACTGGAAAAGCTCCATGGACAGCAAAGGTAACGTCAAGAGCAGAGTGCCAAGTTGTGCCCAAGAAGGGGGTGCTGGGGCATCGCGATCCCTGCGGCTCCCGGTGCGGCGGCACACAGCCTGCTCTGCATCCTCTGCTACGTGTCGTTCCTACCTTGCTCCTTCTTGGCCGGTTCTCCCCGGCAGCAGTGCCGAAAGCACAAATCCCTCTCCAAGGATGAAGCTGGTGAAGTTCCATAACTGAACATGACGCCAGGACTCCCACGCGCTCCTCGGAGACCCGTCGAGCCCAGCCCTTCCAGCCCGGCCACTTCCATGCGCTGCTTCCACGAGTCTAAGGTTTCTAAGAACTGGCCCCAGATGCTTGGAAGCTCAGGATGCAGCTAAAACAGCTCATGTGGCCTTCAGCCTGGAAGGGCTGAGAAGGACAGGAGAAACCAAGCAGGGGTCATTTAACGTCAAGCCCACGAGCCTCCCATTTCAGCCGAGCTTGGGGAACGCAGCTGCAGGGAAGCAACGCGGGGGTTAACGCCTCTTCCCTGCTCCACAGCGGAGCTCTGGGAAGGGAGGTACAAACATGGAAAACCTGGTGGTGTGGGCTTCGAAAGCCAACTCCTGCAGCCAGAGGTTAGAGCCAGGGACAAAGTCGCTAGCTAAGGTCCTGTTTTCTACTTGGCCAAGGACCTGCTGTGCATCCTTGGTCAACAAAGTGCTCTGTCTCACCTGAGGAACAGAGATAATGGAGATGAAAGATACTGCATGCATGCAAAGAACTTCCTATTAGCTCGGTTTGCACGTTGGCAGGAAGAACTGCAGGTCCTACCCTTGGCAGGGCAGAGGGTAGGCGTGTATAGCCTGCTCTGTGTATTTTTTTTGGTCTGTAATCGTACTCCGCTATCATTAATATTGTACATCCAATCTGAGGCTTTCCTGATGTTTGGAGCCCAGCCACAGCCTCCTCGTTGTGTACACGAGGTTCTCGATGGCTCAGCAAACCGAGCTGCCTGTCCCGGCGGCATGTTATTCATCTGGTGTGCAATTGCAAACTCAAAACTTGGTCATATTTGCAGGTTTGGCTGCTGGGACGCTAACCAGAGGTGGCTAGAAAGGCTTCTGGAGAGATGTTTGCAAAGAAAAGGAGAAAGGATGGGCTGTTGAGTCAAACGAGAGCACATTACACCAGAGCCAGGTCGGGGTGAGGTGCAAACCACACGCTCGTGACCTGCTTTTACACCAGTTTTAAGCATCAGGTCTCAGAGAGAACATAGTGGGCATTACCCAAGTTAGCTAGTCAGGAGCTTTCTGCTTTCCCTGGACTATGACTGATCAAACATGGGCACGTGCCATTGCTCCTGCCTCCGAGCTGGGCGGCACATTTCACCATTTCAGAGTACAGAGCTCACTCACAAACACGGAAAATACCCACGTTCATCAACAGAATCTTTGCCTAATAAATCCATTCCCATACAAACATCTGAGGAGAAAAGGGCAAAACAGTGTTGGAACCAAAACAGCTCATAAAAACACCCAGGAACGGCCCCTGCTGCAGTACGTCCCTGGCAGGCTCCATCATGTGGACCTTTGGAGTCATTTTTCCCTTGGGATTCCCTTGGTCCGGCAGGATAAGCTCCTCCAAGAACCCCACTGCCTTTGCAGTTAGCTGGTAGTTAGGGATGAAGCTTCCCCAAATACAAGTCAGCCAACCCATTTTTATTTTTTTCACAGACACCAGAAAAAGGACTGAGTGAAGAGATTTGAGAGACAAACACCTCTCGGGTATCCCAAGCTGTGGCCATTTGTCATCTTAGACAAACATACCAGGGTTAAAGGCACCGTGAGAGCCACGTAGAGCTTTGTGGAAGATCTGAACATCTCCAGTGCAGGAGGAACGTGGAAGAGCAGAAGGTAGAGATGAAGGGGAAGAGAAATGACCCAGAAACGGAATTTTTCTGGGTTCTCTTCCAGGAACGAGACTATATCATGACTCTTCATATCCCCTGTTTTCTAGGGACACACATACACATTTTTTTTCCCAAATTAATATATCTAGGCTTCGATTAATCCCAGGTAATCTCAGCATTTCAGCTACCATCTCTCTCGGAAAGTGCAGCGATCTTTCTAGATTTTCTCCACTGGCCCAGCAGCAGGTTGCTGTTAGCTTGTCCTGGGCTACGTCAGCGGAGGCTAAAAATAGTTATCCTTTAAGGAAATCCAAACACTGCAATCTCCTCTTTCACTCACTACCTAATTAATAGTTTCCAGGTCACCCTGGCTTTCTGAGAACATCTGTTTGTTTTCACTACATTCAAGGAAAGTCAAAGCTGGCCTGAAAGGGGAATATGAAAGCGCGTTTAATGTTTGCACAGCCTCCCTTCCACAGACGTATCCCGATGTTGGGGCCTTCGAGTAAAAAACTGCATCCACAAAGGCAAATTCATGACTGCAAATGTACAGCGCGTGCGTTAGTAGTTCAGAGACAGCCATCGACCTCCGCAGTCACTAGGAGCGAGCAGATTACCCGCAGGCGATTTTAGGACCATTTTTGCAAAAATACAGACATAAATGCAATTGCCTAAGAAGACACCGATGAGTTGCTTTAAAGCCTTTGGTGCCATCGTACAGGGAAGTTGCACTTGGGCACATTTTTGTCATTTGGTTTCTACATGTGGGTGAGACTTGAGTCAGCACAATGTCCCTTCTTTTTGTTTAAGTGAGGTTTGCACGTATCCAGTCCTCACACTTGCGGCAGGACACGGCGCATCCATCTGGCTTTGTACGGCCTTGACGAGAGGCAGAACACCGGGCGGCTCCGGCTTTGCCACGCAGGCTGGTAGCATCGCTCCTATGCAGAAACGTTGCTGTCACCCAGCACCCCGCTTCCCTCGGCTCCACATCTCCACAAAACAACATGCAAAGCAACTGCAGCAAGAGCATTGGAGGTACGTGGCAAGAAAGAGACACCGGAATGGGACAACAGATGTGCTGTTAATAAAGACGGAAAATCACGGACAAACTGCTCCAGGCAGCAAAGGCTGGAGAAGCAAGGAGGAGTCAACAGCATGAGGATGAGCAGAAGGAAGCACAGGGAGATACAGTGCCCAAAGGCAGTTTCTAAACGAAGAGCAATGGGTAATAAAATGAACGGAGGCAGGGAAAGAGCTGGAAGATGGAGGAGATACGACTGTTCTGGCGTTCTATACATCCAAGGACAGAGCCCGGCACCAGGAGCTCCCCCGGAGTCTGTCAGCACCTTCAACCCAGACATCACTTCACAGCACAGCCCTGATGCAACTCCCAAGCTGTAACGCAAACAACACGGCTCTGCGGCTCCGATCCCAGCTCATCCCCAACCGCGGCCAAGGATGTACATTCCTCCGCGCTGCCTGCCAGAAGGCAGCGCGCTGGCTGGGGTGGGAGGCGCTGACAGAAATTAAGCAATCACTCATTATTCTTCGTTGTCGGAGCACTGTTCCACCCAAGAACACCAAGTCCTTGGGTGACAGGCACTGGAGGGACCTTTAGTAGCTTCTCAAGTGACATCAGCTGTGCAAGCGCTCACAGACAAGCAGAAACAACAGAGCTTTGCGTGTCCCACTGCACCTTGCACTCGCACGCTCCGGGAAGGATGGGTTCGCCCGTGTTCTCCCTGCATCGGGGTGAAGCCAGCATTGCAGTTCAGTCCTTTACTGGCACCCACTTGGGCTACGTCATTCCCTCCTCCCTGCAGAAACTTTTTCAAGCAACAGGAGCAAATAGACAAAACCAAGACACGAGGCCAACTGCGCAGCTTTGCTGTTTCTCCAGAGCTGCCAATCCCTGCTTGTAAGTCAGCACGAGGGCTACCCCATCCTTCTGGGACGGCGGGGGACTTGCAAGAATAGACTTAGGGTTGCAAGAATAACCCTGCTTAAGCTCCGAGGTCCTGGGATGTGGTATTGCAAAGGGTAGGTGCATCTCAGGAGTAATTACCACGTTACCCTCCACAGGGCTGAACGTTAGTTTTAATGTCATTTTCTTTTTACTTTATTAAGTAGACAGCACAACCAAGACTTGTAGTTAACCTCTTTTATCCTCAGTTTTATGCTTTAACATCACCCCCTAGACATCCCAGTGCCTGGCTCTGATTTTAGAGCCCCGCTGCTAAAGACATGGGAAAAACAAGCGCAGTAGCACACAGAGCAGCCTGACTGGTATTTGCTCCATTTCAAGAGAAGCTGTATTTAAAAGCCAAACCCAACGTGCCTTTCTGTTTATCGTGGGCAGATGGAATAACGCGCGGCGCCTGGAGCTGCCCGGGCTGTGGGACAGCACGCGGGGTGGATGCACGGAGGCAGGCTTCTGCGATGGATGCGGGGAACTGCAGCGCAACTTGGACGCTAGTTAGCTACAGGGCCATTTACTCGGCTGTACTCATTTTCCAGATTTTCTCAAGTATTGGATAGTAACATTAATCAACAACGCAGCAACCCACCAAAATCGGGAAACCTTCATTTACCAGTTTTCCCTAGCACTGGTGAGACCACAGCTGAGCCCTACGCTTTCAATTCCAGACCGGCACATAGAGTCAGGATGAGTGCCATGGAGCAAGAGTCCTTGCATCCTAACCACCCCAAACCACGGCAGGGATCATCTTCAACCACAATAAATACTTTATCTTGGAAAATAAGGAAATCTCATGGATGCACTTAAACAGCTTAAACTGTTGTCCTAAAGTGCAATGAGTTGCATGGTCCACAAAAGCACATCCTGACCCTAATACACTCGCTGGCTTGCACCACAGTTGAGATCTGAATCTGCCCTTCTTGCATTTTAAGAGCATCTAACTTGTGTGCGCTCAAGTCAAGCGCAAAGTGACCGTGGACCTCAATTAGCAAAGGATGGGTCTTGTCTGGGGGCGACTGCTCTTGAGAACAGGCACAAGGGAACGAGCATCCGGGAAGTGCCACTTCCCAAGATCAAAGCATTAATTAAATACTAATTCATTCTCATGATGAGAAACCATGGCTGAGGAAGCACCCGTGATGTGGAGATTGGCCTTGCGACTCACTATCAGGCAAATAATACAATGAGATTCACTGGCTTATTCGAGGGGTGAAAGAAGGTTGTCTTTTCATCAGGAGTGAAAAGCTTTTGATTTGTTTTCCCCCCTCAGCAAAGGAAAACCAAAAAGAATCCTTTAAGTTCAGGTCAACCAAAATGCATGACCAATCCCTTCGTTTTGGTTTGGTAGTCTGGATAATTTTTCCCTTTCGCAAAAAGGATTACAATGCAGGCAAGTTATGAAATGAAATGTTACTCCAAAATGGAAGAACATGAATATTTCATTCTGAAAATGTTGAAACAAAACATAGCTGCCCTTTACAAAAAGATTAGCTACTAGTGCCAATTCAGTAAATAGTTTCAGTCAACCCCAAAATTGCATTTCTCGGCAAATAAACTATTCATCCTGAAAAAGGTTGCCCAGATCTACGCAGACTCCAAAAACAAAGCACTCCACTATTTGAGCTCAGAGAAAGTCTCCATCACCGCAACCATGCTAATGACTTGGATGCTCTCCGAACGTTCCCAAGCCATTACGTGGAAACATATTTTTAGGAAGAACTTTGATAGAAGTGATTTGCTGGTGCAAAGTTTTGTTCTTAGGAGGAAAACAAGAGGAGTAATGGTCTTTTGCTCCTTTATTCAGGAAAAAAGGGAGGTGTGAGATGGGAATTTTGCCAGGCACCCACACCAGGCACTTAAACAGGTTAAATGATCCACGTAAGCAGAGATACCGGTTCTGAAAATGCATGACCCCATTACCTGGTATTAATATTTCTATATTGTCCTCCGCTTTGCCAGCCCGTTTTGTGGGCTTTCATAGTGGAAAGAATTGAGGGATTTTTATAGTGGCGGCTTCACAGAAACAAGCCCCAGTAGATGCTAATGGCAGAACCGTAGTCCCACTTGGGTTTGGTTTGTTATGGGTTTTTTAATAGTGCTGACAACAAAATCCTTTCATCTTCTGGGAAAATAGCAAATTGCCTCTAATAAAAGAGCAAACCCATGACCCTGCCAATTAAAGTCCTCCAAACCAGGCATCTCAGCTCCCTGCAAGTCAAGACTTCTCCTCTGTTCCCAGCATCGCTTCTGCTCCGGCAGAGTCCAAGAAGAGAAGAACCAGCAACCAAAATTCACTTCCTACGTAGCAAAATAAACACACGCATTCCTACCTGGCAAAGACCTGCTTCTACACGAAGGCAGCTCTCAAGAGATGACACATGCGGACATCAGCAATAACAGGAACTACTCTTGGCCCTTCTTGAGGAACAACATCCAAAAATTAAAGCTAGCAGAAGCAGCGCAACTCGAAGTTCACGCCACCCAAAGATGGACTTGACCTGCACAAATCCAGCAAGTTTTTTTAATGAAAATACTGCCCAGAAGAAACACAAGTAAAAATACTCACCCAAAACCCTAAGGTTTGAAAAACTAATGATTAAACAGGAGCTGAAAAAGTTTTTACCTGAGGCTTAGGTCTTCTGCCTATCAAGGAAACTAAACTAAGTATTACTGTTCCAGATAGGAAAATCTGCACAGTGAAACTTAAATCACAAACACAGCCCGCTCATGACTGAGGCAGCAAGAACCACTCTCTATTCGAAGAACCATACAAATCTTCCATTTAACCTAGTTTAGTCATCTGAGCTAAATCATTTGTGCACATCTCTGTAAAGAGGGGACAGAGATGGCAGAAGACAAGACTTCTGTGTTGCCAGTGCCCCAGCCCTCCAGTGACAAGTTTTCTCGGGAGACTAATGCTGCTGTTTGCTTTACAAAAATTGTCTTGTCGCTAAGGAGGGATCCCCACGCTGCACTGCCCAAGCTGTTTAGACCTCCTCTCTATCCTTTTTTCTCCCCCTTTTCCCTCCCCCGAAACTCTCCTACTCCTCATCACTAGCATCAGCTTTCCCAAACTAAGAGGGCTGAGGTTGGAACAAAAATAGCCATCATTTGACATCGCATTCCCCAACAATGTGTCTTGGTAATCAGGACAAATCCAGTCTCAGCTCCTGGCAAAGCTCCTCCTGGAAGAAGATGACCTCTCAGACTAGGTCAGCATGAGATGGGAGTTCACTTGCTCCTCAAAACAGAAATGTAAAAAAATCAAAAACAAAAAAACAACCTAGGGTCTTATTCTGTTCACATTTACAACTGTCTCCACGCTGGGGAAATCCAGCTGATTTCCTTGGAGCTGCTCGCAGTTTACATCACCACGAGCATGAGAAGAGTCGGGCCGTTCACTGTGCGTGCTTCGCAGCACTGGCTCGAGGCCATAATGATCTGATCTCAATCTACATTTTCATTAAGCTTGTGGGTGGTTCAGAGAGAGGGTTTTATTGGGCTCAGAGACAATAGGGTGCAGCTGTGAAGTTTGCATCCGGATCTGAACTTGCAAAGAGTTCAAATCCAGGGTTTTGGGTCAGATCCATCTCAAGCATTAATTTTCTAGATATCAAAATACCACCCTTGGGACCTGCAAAAGCAAGGCCAATCCTGGCGTACAACAGTGTAACAGCATTGCCCTCCATGGGGTCTGTCCTGATTTACACTAGAGAGAGATCAAAATTCATGCCAGGGCAGCAGGGAAGTTGCGCTTTATGTTCATTGCCATGATTTCAGTGGACACAATAACATCTGCTTGCTCCAAACCAGGAAAATATCCTAATGTGCTTCCCATCCATTGGTTATTATTGCCAGAAGAACTCTAAGTGCATTTTAAGCTACTATTTTTGTTTTGGGAAGATATGCACAACTCCTCTGCTTTCACATCCAAATGGTTTTTTTCATCCTCCTCCCCTTCTCCCTGGCAGCTGCTCGTGCTGCATCTGTGCCGGTTGTGCGAACCGTGCGAGCGGTGTGTTTTTATAGCTGGGAACTGGCAGTCGGTGTCCTGGTACCTGCTGTGCTCTGGCTGCTGCTTCGCTGCAGCTCTGCGCGGCTTTAACCGAAGCGTCGCAGGACTCCAATCATTTCACGCTCTACGGTTCACGCTTCGTAGTCAGGGACTGAAAATCAAGAAGGGAGGAAATGCAACCCCCGGCTCAGACACAACTTCACGTTCAGCGTACCTTGGCCAAACTAAAGGGCGGACGAGCTGGGATAGCTTTCCAGCGACACCCCATGGCGTGGCCACGAGGAAAGCTCGTAAGGACCACAGGAGCTTCAATCCAACTTCCAAAGCGATCGAGATTCACAGTGCCATGAGCCTTTGGCTTCAAAGGAGGGGGAGTAACCGCAGGAACAAGCCCAAGGCTGCTCTGCAACGACCGCCCGTGCTCACACCGTCAGCCCTTCGCGAAAGGGAGGTAAATGGAATGAGCGTCAAGAGAGGTTTAGGCGGCTCCAGACCTCTCGTGCTTGCCATGAGAAAGCTAGACAGCCACCAGCACGTGATGGAAGTAACTGGTCGCCTTGCCAGACCAGGCTTTCAGAGGCTTTGGGCACGGTAAGGTGCAGGGCAGCTCCTAGCAGCAGTCCCAGCGGATTTTTCTGGGACTCAGATGTTTACCCTAATAATGACTTTTTTTAAAAAGCATGGTAGGTGCACAGCAGCATCTTCAAACGCTACGAATGCTTTTGAAAACCAGCAATATGACAATATTTAAACCTCTAATTTACCTCTATCAGAGAAGTATGTCAGACCATCCTGATTCTCTCCAGTCACAAAGTTTTTTGGGGCACGGGGGGCAAGGCTGTGCCCCGCTTCCCGTCCTGCCACCTCCCCCAGCACCGCTGAGGCCATCAGCTCTTTTGGGAGAGGAGTCCCCAGGTCACAAACCTGTGTCACTCAGAAGAACTTCAGTATTGGCTGAAAAGTTTATTTTTAAATGAAAAACTGCCACCTCCTCCCTCTTCATATAATATCTCAAAAAATTGTCTGCTTCAGATCCAGACCCTTTGAGAACCTGAAACCCTGGTAACTAAGAGCATTCAGGTTTCGGTTACTGAAAAGCCAAAAGCTAAAAGAAAAATCTCAGATCAGAAACCTGCCAGTTGGTCAATATTTGAGACAGAGCTATGAAAAGCAGCTGCAAAATCTCCACTGAGCTAAGAGAAACCGGTCTCATCTCAGGAAGTTACACGCAAATCAAAACCTTCTTTTCCTGTAAGCGTACCAGCTTTGAAGTCCAGATTCTCATTTAGCAGCAGAGTATATGGATTCAGCCATTTCCAAAGAAGAGTTTTGTCTGCGTACGATTAGACCAGGATTTTCACTTCAGGACATACTAGCTAATATCTAGAAAAAACACGAGCCCCTCTCATAAGGAGGATGAGGGGATTTTGGGACGGGGGCTGCCCACGGCAGGTTTCAGCCTGCCTGGCTTTTCCAGACCTCTGCAGCGGCTGACAGATGCTGCAAGCGGACCCCTCCCCATGCAGGAGAAACGGGGGCTGCAACGCGCTGCCCCACGGACAGCCTGACCTGAAAACTGCTCGTTATGAAAGCCGGAGGCAGGCAGAGGCTTCCAAGCAATCCAGGCTGTTTGCATCTTATCCTGAGGATGAAGGACCAAGAAGCATCGGAGCCACCAGCATCTCCATGCACCCAGCACGCCGGAGCCCAAGAAACACGTTTAAAATGAACGACGACTTGTGCAAAGCCATTAATTTCACATTTAGCATTGAAGCATCTGTTATCTTTGAAAGAAACCTCCCAGCAGAAGCACAGGACGATTGCTGACGTGAACTCATCTTTCTCGTGTGGTGGGATTAGCAACACCGACGACCACCTCTCCGCACGCGTCAGCTCTCGCTGCACCCCAGCAGCGCTCTCCAGTGACCCCCGGGGAGCTCCGGCACTGTGGCTGCGAGGGGAATTTGGCCAATATGTTTAAGTACATTCAGTTTAAAAGGTCAGGTTGAGAACTGCTTGCACGCTCTTTTACGTATGGAAATAGGAGGTAAGCGCAGCCATTAAGCATGGCTAAAATACATCTTAGTAAGAGATTCTTGGAAAGTCTGATAGTCTCAAGTGTCTTCACCTTTGGCCAAGAGCAAAGAAAGAGTCGCTCCCACTTAGTCCATCTCAATCGCAAACAGGGGGCCTTCTACAGCTGCATAAAACTGATGCTGGTGGGAATTAACACATGCAAAAATTCCTGCGGAAAGCCAGTCCATCCCGCCTTACTGCAGGGAGAACAGTGATTTTTTTTTTTTTTTTAATTTTTTTTTTTTTTTAAAACTGCCAGATACAGGTTTAAGAGTCAGGGGAGCAGCCGCATCGCTGCCCGCACCACCGAGCTCGCAGGCGACCAGAGACAAATCCCTGCCTGCACCTCCAACTCCTCTCCCAGCCGGAGGAGCAGCCGTGCCTGGACCCGGCTCTTCCTCCCCTCGGCACGCTGCGGAGCGCACCAGCACCCCAGCTGCTATAAGCGTTTCTTCTGCTGCCTCACTACCACTGTTTAATCAGGTACCAGAAAAATATGAAAATATGCCAGATGAGATGCCTTGGCTATGCCACAAAACACCCCTGTGATTTCTAATCAAATTACTTGGGAACTGTATAATAGACAGTGATGTACAGAAAAGTTTTGTTAATTAATTATCTTGACACCTTAGAAGACAGAAAAATGTACATTCACCAAATAGATCACATTACTATGACATTTCTATTAAAGTCACATTTGTTTTAGATGACACTTGCTAGCAAGGATAGCAAGGGGACACTTCAAAGCAAAGAAACCTCTGAGCCAAGAATAGGAGAATTCAAAGTATTTCTCCACACCCGCCTGAAACCAACGTGAAGACCTCACTGCCACAGGATCCCGTAGAGGCCAAGAGGTAGTGGGATGCAAAAGGATCACATATTTCTGTGTAAAGCAAGAATATTGGGAGTTCTAATATGAGAAAAACCCTGGAGTCTGAAAGAGCTGTACAGCCCCTCTTGCTCCAGAGCTTTTCGTAAAATCCAGCTACCAAGAGTCAAACCCAACTCCTTCCTTCGGCGGGTTCCCTTGGAGCTGGGGTCCGGGCTGGGGGCTGAGAGCAGGATTAGGGGTCTAACGGTGCTGGGTGGGAAGTCCCTGCTGTACAGCCCACGGGTCCCCAAGGGGAAATAAAGGACAGAAATAAAAAGAGAAAAGTCGCCCGAGTGGAAAGAGCAGAACCAAACCGGGCAGGAATTTCTTCCTCTCGTTCGTTTTTAAGGAACGGCAGCTGGCAAGCCCAGCTGGCCCCAAACTGCCCACTTTGACCCCAGCGATCTCCCTCTCTGGCCACAAACCTTAAATCCCACCGTGGGGGTGTCACACCAGCTTCAAGAACTGGAGCCAGAAACGGAGCCAGCTACAACGCAGCAGCTGCTCCAGCCCCGTCCCAGGTAGGCAGAACGTTAAGAGCACACATCTGGAGCTGAGCCAGCCCAGCCAACATCTGGCTTTACTTTGTGTTTTCTGTTGATGCTATGCACGAGGATACGGAGCACCCACATCTCCCTCTGCATTTATCTCCTCTCAGGATCCTCACTTCAGCCTCTTGCTTTCAGCTGTTGTGTTTTATTTGGTTTGCACTAAAAAGTGTTCTTTAATTAAACAGTCCTTTTTCTGGGTATGTTTCTGATTGTATCATATTTAAACCAGACCCCCGAGTCCAGATCTACATTTCTGACACAAAACAGAAAACTCTCCATAGAACAGTTTCCCAAACCTTAATTACTTTTCTTTATATTATTGCTTTTCTGCTTTAGAGGCCAACACAGGGTCTGGGGACAGCGAGCTTGAAGCTGCAGTCTTGAAATTGCCCACAAAGCGAGGACAACGGCAACACCAGGTTCCTGCCCTACCATTTGGGCAGGAGCTGTCAGGAAGCCACCGATATTTCCTACCTAGTTCAGTCCTGGTTCTCGAGCTAGGGTGACAAACGGGGCTGCTCAGACTTATTCATTAGATGCTGTGCAGTAACTGCACGGAAACCCTCTGCTCTTTCTCCCATCACTCGTGTTTTTACTGTTAAGGTTACCATCTCCCCTTGAATATTTGAGCTGGTACAGAACTTTTCCAGGATGGATAGCAGGTGCAGAGGCAGGGGACTTTACAGTCTGGGTTTTTGGAAATCTTAGCTGCAAAACGCATCAGACTGGAGCGCGCCGCTTTGCTTGTCTCGAGGCGTTTCCAGAAGAAACAGCCAAGCCAAGGGCGAGGAGGCACCTCGGGCTCCCCACCGCAGCTGCGCGGCGGAAGCCAGCCCTGCGATGCAATTAAAGAGCCGACCTTCCAAAGCCGTCGTTAATTGTCTGCAGGCAAAGGGAAGCGCCGTCCGGCGAAGGAAGTTGGAAGGATCAGTTGAAAAGCTCGGGGAGTTCAGCAGGCTGCTGATGAGCGGATTATGTTACTGTTAGTTCTTAGACTTCCTTCCATAGGGACACTTACATATATTGAAGCCTGCACGAAAAAGCCACGCGCTTTTCAGACTAGCCAGCAGTTAAAACCATAGATCTAAAACTTCGGATAACGGACAGAAAGGCAGATGCAAAGTCCCGTTCAGCATCACTGAATATGGGCTAATAAATCCTTCTTGGAGTTTCCAGGAACCCAGTGCATCTCGATTGCATACCGGTGCTTTTCTTTCCAATACACGGTGTCAACACAATGACATAAGCTAGCACATACATCCCAATACGTGCACCTCTTGTCCAGCTCTTCGTTTCACTTGACTCACCATAAACATGCAACTCCCACTCTTTTGACTTCCACTGTCATTAATCTTTCTCCTTGGGCAAGTTTCAGCAATCGGTTAGTCTAAACCTACAGCAATGAAGTCATGCTCGCGGAGCTGTCGGGGGAACTGACTCAGAGGGGTAGTGACTCACCCGCCTGAGACTAACTCGCAGATCTCCATACGCTCACTCCTGGATCGAGCTGGGCCGCAGGGCTGTTTTAAGACATTGGCCACTAAAGTGTTTCGTAGAGAGTTTAGCACAGATGCATCGGGAACGCTGGAGAATTAAGCGGCGGCGCAAGAACGTGAGCGCACAGCAATCTCCAGGCTTGCAGCTCCCTGCCAACATGCCTCAAGACGAGAGGTGAAGATACGAGTTCTGTCTTCGCAGCCACCTGGGAGGACTTCGCTTTTTCTCCTATTCCCATGCTGCTGTCACAGATCGAGGCTAAAGTTAGGAGGAAACCTAGACCGGAGGGGAGCTTCCAGAACCGCTCTTTGGCAGAGCTACCCAGGAGCAGACACACAGTAACAACAGTTTTGTTTGGCAACTTGCTTGTAGGAATATATATATATATATATATATTTTAATACCTTTGGCAAATAAAGGATCATAAAAAGAAAAGTTGGTTGGCCTTCCTTGCTGGGCAAAGAACATACTTCAGGTTGAAAGATAGACTCTGAATTGAACAGGATGAAGCAAGGAAAAAAAAAAAGTTTTATCTGCCTCTGAACCTGCCTTATGTCTTGCTGATGCCACAAATCAGTGTCAGGGTGAGAGCACGTTACTCATGGAAAGAGGTCGATCAGCGAAACACAGGCGTGCCACACCTTTAGGGAAACATATTAGAGACTAATATCTTTTCAAACAGGCCCAAAACAACATATTTATTAATCTGCTCTCATGGTCTGGAATGAATTTCATCCAGTGTAAATCACTAGGTTGACAATGCAAATGAGGCAAAAGAGCAACCACGTTCCACCGTGGAGTTGTTCTCTTTTTCCCCCCTTCCCCTTTAATTGCCTGATGCTAACCCCAAAACCTGCAGACTTTCCCTTGCCCCCCAGCTTCTCACTAGCCTTGGGATCATATCAGCACCTTGACAATTAACATGAATTTCTTTCATATGGAGAAGGAAACTGCTTGATGCAGATCTTCTCTGAAGCACTAAAACAACTCCTAAACATTGCCTTAAAATGTACGTGTTTTATGTGCGTGCCCAAAAAGCCTATTTCAGCATGATAGATGCATAAAATAAGTTACAGACTGTTAGAATGGTGTCACTTCTGTGTAAAATGCCCATAAAGGTCATTTCCCTGTCCCTTACGTCATGTAAATTCCTTCAAAAGTGCTCCAGGAGGCCAGCGCTTGGCCAACGCAGAGCAGTCCCAGAACAAAAAGCAACTGGCATGGGTAAAGGACGTTTATGGACGAGATCCTGGCAGAAGTCGTCTCCAAGCACGTGGCCGTCTAGGATATTTCAGTGGGACAGGGGAACTTGGTGGGCTACACCAAGCCAACCTGCACTTTTGGGGACATGACACTTGGACCCAACGCTGCAAGGGGTGAAAGCCCGACAGATTTCTGCCAGAACAGGACGGGTGCTGCAGGCCTGCTCCAAAGCACGATGAGTTACTGGGAATGTGTCCACTGACGACACTGGGCTTTACGCCAGACATGATGCCGATCTGGAAAGATACTTAGGAGATTCCTATTCTTAGGTATCCACGTGCTTTTTGGCATCCTATGTTATGAGGGGTCTACCTGTGTTATTTTTGAGCTATAATACTCCAGAAATCTAGTCCTAAACACAAATTAATAATGAAGTTATTAGCACTTCACAAGGAACTATGCCTTAACGGTGTTTTGCTGAGATTGCCACAGAAGTTAGCAGAATGCTATCGTTTATACTGGGATTTATCTTGCAAAACAACCATACGTGAAAAGGCATTTGCTAACTGAGCAACACATCCACACTTTAATATGGTGGCATTGCAAACACTTCCAGGTTTCAATACCGGTGAAAAAGTGCGTGCAAATGACACCAAAATTTGCCTTTCCGTCAGCATGTGCAAGGTGTTGGTGCGTGTTATTGCACAGCCCAGACTCTCCATCCAGGAGCAGTCACCGAGGGCAGACAGGTGAAGCAATCAATGCCTGTTCATTTCTATTTCCGTATCATAAAATAAATGCATACAATATTTTACAGCGTGTAAAACATACTACCTGAACCACAAAAATCTCTGCCTTGGGGAGCTTAAAATATTAAAAAAACATGCTTAGGTAAGCTGCTGGCGAGACAGAGGAGGGGAGAGGTGCTTTAACTGCTGCGTCAAGGCATAGCTGCGTCAGCGGGCAGTCGTGCTTGATCCTGGAGGCAACTCTAGACAGATCTGGAGTGGATCAACCTCATGTTAAACCACCTCTGCTGAAAAAGTACAGCCAGAAGGACCCCCCCCCAAAAAAAAAAACAAAACCAAACAGGCAGAGTACTGAAGTCCTGGCTAAATACTCCGGCCACTAACCACATAGACACAAGCTCAACAGAAAAGTGGATGAGTCAAGAGAAAAAGTGCCTAGATGAGGGAGAGATCTTAGGTCTTCAAGCCCTCCTTTGGACATTTGTACATCAGAGGGCAAAGGATCTCCGCCAGCCAGCTGAATCTTATTTATTTGCAAGTTGTCAAATTCATACAGTCAGAAAATAATGGTGCTTCGGCATTTTGAGCTAAATTTCACCATGAAATTCCACAGGAAGATTAAGTTACGTTATGAAAAGTTTGTTTGTCTTGCTTTTTTTTCCCTTCCTCAAATTGAAGTCATATTAAAATGATAAAGATACAGAAAGTTTTAGAGTTTCCCCATCCTAGCTACCAGCAGCACCAAAAAAAAAAAAATTAAATAAATAAACAAACAAAATCACAAAATAGCAGAATTGTTTTCAGTGAAATAGAAATAATTTACCAATCACTTCCCTAATCTCTTTCCCAAGGCTGGGAAACCCACCCTGTGAAGCAGCACTGCCTTCCTCAGGTATGGTGAAGTATCTAGAAACCTTTATAAACTTTGAAGTCAGAGAATTCCCGCATTATGCGAATGGCCATAGGGTTAGGCAGTTTATACTTAGTTTTTGATTTTGATGTTTTACTGCTCATAGGTGGGAGAGCTCTGCACAGGCTCCTCCCAGCCTCTCCCTGTCCCATCATCCGTCCTCGGCAGATACGCCCAAGAACAGATCCGAGATGCTTCCAGCCCACGGGGAAACGCCAAGTGCTCACAGCACCATCCCTGGAGTCTCAAAAGTCTTGGCGTGGGGGGTCCGGCATGTGCTAAAGAGACTTCCCAAGCCAGTTGCAATGCTTCATGCTTTAATACCTCTCCACCCAAGCCTCAAAACCACCACAAAAATGCGAAACAATGTCAAAAATCGTGAGAAACCAAGCAGAAGTCGCAGCTGACCCAGACCCTCCCCTCTCGGCAGCTCACCGACCAGGCACGCACACACGTGGCCAATCTGCCTCAGTGCTGTGTCAGAGCAAAAACGTTTGCTCTCCATTAACTGACTCATAAGCTGGAAATCCACAAGCCATCACAAGAGTCTTGACGCATTCGTTGAGCTGTTGGTCAGAATATTATATTCTGAGAAACACGGGGCTAAGAGGGAGCATCTCAATTTTGCTTGAAAAGGGATGTTTTCTGCCAGTGTGGGAAAGAAGTGTCCTGCTCTTCCTTCCCTGGAGAAAAGCCCTGCCATGCACCCAAGATGCTTTCCAGGCCTGTCGATGACCCTTGCTTCTACCATACCTCAAAGAGAAGTGGGGTATGTCCGTAACAGGCAGCGCCCTGATGGGAAGCGAGATACGAGCTACCTCTGGACAGAGAACAAAACATCTAACTGGGCGTTTAACATCCAGTCCAGCACCTCTGCATGCTGCACAACAGCCGCCATGCAGCAAAATACAGCTCCGAGCGCCCCAGGAACCCCAGCTTGATGCCCACGTGAAGCAGGCGTGCCCCATGACCCCTTCCTGTGACACCTCTCAATTCTATGCACGCTTTTTGCGGTGTTAGGTAACACCATAGAAAACCCAAGTGAAAAGTTCAAGAGAGAAGGAAACCTGGTATCCAAGTGGGTGTGGCAGGCCAAGTGAGTTTCCAGCTGGTTTTTCCCTATTTTTAAGGTTGCACGGTTCTCCCTTCAAACGATGCCTTGAGTGTTTGGATGCCCAAATACTAAACCAGTGAAAGCCAGAATCCAAATCCTATAGGTAGCTTTGCAAATTGACTCCATCAAAGTCATAAAGATACCCCTGGGAACTGGATCTATCCAGAGACAAACACGCATCCAGCAAACAGAACCCAGCCCAAGCCATCGTGCTAAGCAGCAAAGAAAAAAAAAAAAAAAGAAATCTCTCTTTCCTAGTCAACAGCATTTCAAAACCAATTAAAAAGCCTCGTATCCTGTGGATGTGATCTGAACTGGCAATGATCTGGTTGTCAGAACAAAACACCATGAGGAATGCTGTTGTCGGGAATTTTGCCGTTAAAAAAAACCAGAAAAAAACTAAAAAAACCCCCCAAAAACCCCACCACACAAAACCCAAACCCCACCACTTTTGGAGCTTTGTCATCTTCCTGTCTGTCAGAATTGAGATACTGGTTGTTTGCATAAGCTTCTGGCGCAGACCCAGCTCTCCGCAGTGTAAATACAGCCACAGAACATCAGGCTCTGCAGAAGTTGTTTCTTCTGAGTGTGTTAATGTGGCTTTTCAGGCGGTGGGAGATGGAGAAAGACTATCTTCAAGGAATCCTGTGTTAGTCTGCTTTATATAAAACAGCACCAAACAGCAGCCAAGTTGTCTCAATTTCCAACTCCGACTTAAACGTTTACCGATCTCATTGGAAACCCATCGCCTGACATTCTGACAACGGGGGTGTTGAAATTAGAGATGCTCGGGTCTTTCTACGGAGGTTAGATTCCCAAAGCTCGCTTCGTGCCGGTCCTCCAGAGATTTGCCTGGCTGTTCTCCCAAACACCGCATGCCTTTAGGCTATCACCAAACTGCATTAACGTTTCCAAGGGAGATGGGTCTAAACCAGAGGATCAGACCCAAGTATCTTTAAAGTGGATATGAAATCCAAACCAAATGACTCTATTTAAGGTTCAGACTTGTCCATCTTTCCTCTTACAGGAAGAAAAGAAACTCCACCTTCCAACACCTCCAAAACTGGAAGGACTTTATCACCTAGGTCTGTCTGCTGCAGGCACCCAAGCCAATCTGTTAGAGATTTAATGTCTGAAGAAAATCAACCATGTTGCTAGGGGTCTGGACTAGGACCCAGGAGGCCTGGAGTCAGTTCCATACAGCTATCCAGGGTTAAGCTTGCTCAGCTTGCAAACAGCGTATGCCCACATCAAGCCCTGTTTTGGAAGGGAGATATTCTTTAAAAGCAAACAGTGCAATCCCAACAACCACCAAGTGGGTAAACAGAGACCTATTCTTCAGAGGCAGCGGGGATGGGCCACAGACCAAACTAAGATTTGGAAACCTGACAGCTTTTTGTCACGCAGGCACGTTCAGGTTTGGATCTGAAGTCAACAACTTTGGCTGATCCATAAATCCCACCCAAAACTCACAAGCACGAGAGGCTGACATTTGTGTAAGCTCTATGTAATCAAAGTGGCAGACTCTTATCCAGTGCAAGCAATCCCTGAAGACTTGCCCATCAATCCTTTTGAATGCTTCATAACAAGCAAGCTTAGTAGTTTTGAAGCCATTAGGTTTGCAGTGAAGGAATTTATCCCATTCACCCTGCCAAATGTTTCAGTTTGCACAAGAGGAGTTGAAATGAAGCGGCCAGGTTACACCTGCAAACATAAAACTGAATCGCGAGCTCTAATTCTCTTCCAACAGCGCACACGTGTCTGCCTGAGGACTGTGTGACGAGCACAAGATGATTATTATGAAGGCATCATGCTGACAACATTTTATCAGCCACCATCTATTCTGGACACTCTTCGGTTTAATCATTACGGGATTTGTTTTAAGGTTTGGGCCAGCCACAGCAGAGCACAGAAGCAAAGCTTCGCCTAGTTTGCTCACGGCAGAGCGATCCTGAAAGGTCAAATAAAGGGAAACCAAAGTGCATTTGCAGTGGCACGGGCTCATGTTTCTAACACATGATGATGTGTTAGAAACCTTGAACGATGATCAAGCCAAGGACTTCCCAAGTTATGCCTCGGAAGGTTTCACCGGACTCGTGCCCACGGCTGTCAGCCGCAGCTACACCTTCCGCACAGAGCCTTGTGCGGCCGTCAGTACGGAAGGAACCGGGAAGCTGCTCCTGGGGCAGGAGACGGGCACGGTGCTTTATAGGCACAGCAAGACGGTCTCTGACCTGGGAAGTTTGCTCATTAAATAAAAAGACAATATAGGACTCGGAGGACTAAAGGAAGCTACGAAACAGCGCTGGGCAGTTTGCTTGGCGCTGCCCTAAACCTGGTGACAGCCTGGCAATCCCAAGGAAGATGAAATGGCTTCAAAGGTATTTGCGGAAGTTTTGCCCCAAGCTTGAAAGGCAGCAACAGGAAAGGCTAAAAAAAGGCCAGAAGGGAATAAAGAAAATCTCCAAAGAGGGAAGAAGGTCTGAGAAAGGTTGGAGGAGCAACAAGAGACAGAGGATGGTGACACAGTTATTGATGAAGGACGAAGCTGCTAGAAGAGGAGCGGCTGAGGGAACTGGGGGTGTTCAGCCTGGAGAAGAGGAGGCTGAGGNACGGCCACAGGCAACAGAGTCCTGGAGTCCGGGACGGAGCCCTGATTAAGCACAGCTCACGACTGCACGCAAGAGCAGCCGAACAAGGTAGAGTCTAGAAAAGCAATCAGTGGAGAGGAAACCCAAGCAGCATCTTGGGTGACAGGCACCTTCAGTGAGCTTGGAGGTGCAGAAAGGGCGAGAGACCACGTGGAAACTCCGGGCGTGGGCTTAAGGGCAGCGAACAAAGCATTTACAATGAAATAGAATAACGTGTGTTCTGGGGAGAGAGCGGGGGGAGCGAGAAGATCAAAGCAACAGGGTAAAGAAAAAGTTATGAGGTTTCCCTTGGAAAAAGCTCGTGCAGAAAGGGCAGCGGGGGCCGGAGAGAGGGAGCGTGGGGAGCCAGGGCCGTTCAGCTGCGGCAGGATTTCAAACCCCTGCCGGCAGTGTCGCGGCGGCCGCGCTCAAAAGCGCCCGGCAAACAACATGCGGAACGCACTCACCTCCGAGTTCACCTTTCCTGGGTGGGAAACCGAGACCCTTCGTGCTCCATCCCCGCCGAGGTGGATGTTAAACAATGGATTTTTCTTCCTACCATGTGGAGCCAATATGGAAAGGCAGGTGGAAAGTGGTTTACAATTGCAAGTCAGGAGACTTATCATGCCAGCTCTACAAATGATATAATTTCTCAGCAAATTGGCAGGAATTAATGTACAGAAATGCCAGGTTTAGTCATTATAACACTTTGCAGCGTGTTCTAGTTTAGATGCGTGTGATGCTTCCGGCAACAGACACCACCACACTTCTCACAAGGCGCAGCTTGCAGCAGGATCTCTTTGTAAAATAAATTCTATTAATGCAATAAATCCACAGTTCAAGGGGAACTTCACAAGGTTCGAAAGCACAGGCTTCAGTGAGAACTAACACACAAGCCTCTCTTCAATATTAAGCTTTTTCTATAAATCTGCAAGATGCGCATTCACAAACCCATAGTGTTCTCTGCTCGTCCTCTCCCCCCGGCGAGGTGGATGATTTCATCCCCAGGGGCGAGCGGTCTTTGACCAGACAATGACTGCCTCGAAGTCCCCAAGACCGAGTCACGAAGCTCCCATTTAATCTGAGATTGGCTCAACCACAGGCAAAGCCAAGAAAGTCGCCAGAGGCCTCGGTACATTAAAGCCGTGCCATTGTGCTCCTCTCCAACTCGGGGCTCAGCCGTGTGAAGAAACCAGCAGCGGTTCGTGGCTGCCGTGCCCTGGAAAGGCATTTCCCAACATCTGTCCCAAAGCGGGCACGGAGAAAATGCAGTAGAAAATAGAAGTTAAAAAATCCAATGGGAAAGGCAAAGCTGGTCTGGTCTCTTCCCCATCGTACGGCAGGACGTATAGAACGCTGGCAGGGTTAGCAGACAACCAAGACAGACTTGCATCCCCTGCCTTCCTCTGCTTCGCTTCCAGTAAATCCCCAACCGAACCAGCGTACGGATCACTCCAAAACAGCCATTTCTGATCATTAAAAAGTGCACGCAAAGGTATTCCAGAAGCAGACACCATAAACTAGCCAGCAAACGTCTTTTCAACTTTCAAAAGCATCCTGTTCTTTTACCTCCTTTTTCCTCCCTATAATTCCCAAAGAAACACACATTTCTCACCGACACCCCAGGGATATCCCTCTTTTCCCTCCCCCGGGGAAGCACACCGAGAAGAGCCTGTTCATCACAGAACCTGCCATCGGGCTTCCCGCACGAGGCAGCTCCGGCTCCGTCCTGCCCAGCGGAGCTGCTCCGGCCCCAGCCGGCGCCTGAGCGTTGCCCACACAAAGCCCCATCGTTCCCACCTTTCTTGCTATTCTTCTCTTTTCCCGGAGAGCAAATGCACGTGCCACCAAGCAAGCCGCAAGCAGCCCTGGCCGGGTTCGCGTTGGTACATGGATCTGGGTGAAATGACCCAGCAGGCATCAATAAAAAAAAAAAAATTAAAAATTGAGTAGCCCTGCTTTAAAGCACAAGAAACTCAAATAACTGCCTATAAATAATCCTGCTACTTTTATTGCAAAGAAAAACATCTTTAAAGGTATAGAGCCCTTTCATTTATGTAGGTACAGCAGAGATCAAATTTATGTTTCTCTTGCAACTATTAATACAAGCAACTAAACCAGCAGAGGAATCCAGGATCCTCACAGCATTTTAGAAACCCAGAAATATTTATGATCAGGCACTGGGCCTCTTAATATCTGAAAGGAGCACTGGAGGGAATGACTGCAGAATGCACTTTAGAAGATTTACTTTCCTCCCACTGGGAATTCAGTGTCTGAACCAGGAACAAATTTTAAAATGACATAATATTCCATAAAAGAAAAATATGGCACAAATATTTTGTTTGTACATAAAAATCATCGTTTTAATTAAAAGAAAAAACACATAGAAGTCTTATCAGGGTTTTTGGCAAGAAATAAGTGATACGTTCAGTGTTATACAACCAAAAACTACTGGAATTTTTTTTTACTTCATTTTTATCTACCCCAAGACACATTTCACAAGCAGAGTTGTTGGAAGGGTCTTATTCTGGTTTTGTTTAAAAGAATAAAAATGGATAATCGTATTCACTAAGTACTTTTTAATTGTGTCATGACAGATCAGTCCCCTCAAGGTCACTGTCCTGAGTCCCTTTTGGAGGCAGTCACCTCGCAGAAGAAATTCCGCCCACCCTCTGCAGAGCTTGGCTCGTCCTCCAATTTTTGGCATTTGCCTAGTACCTTCGGCCAGTTTTGGTTTACATCGACTGCAATTCCAACTAATTTCTCTTGGAACCAAACTCAATGACTCAAACATATCGCGGTCCAAGGCATCAACTTCTGCCTGGTTTTTGGTGGAAATCATATGACATTTTCCCTTCTTTGGCCTTTCGCACGGTTCCCACCCGCAAGCGTGAAATGACCTGAGCTCCTTCAAAGCACCAATTCGGGATGGGTCGCGCTCCCCTTCGACCCGTACGTGTTCTGTTTGGGTGAAATCCTTTCTCGAGCTAAAAGCAGGACACAGTCTGGGCACCCCTGAGAATTGCCCAAACCTCTCCGAGCTGCCTCTTTGTGCCTCGCTGAAAGGCACAGCTACTCTCGGAGAGCATCGGATCGAGCAGGCAAATGCATCCCTGCCCTGTCCCACCACTTCACGTTCCCATTATTGCCCAGTGGAGTTCAAACCTCTCTGGACCATTGCACAATTCCCTGCAAAACCATCATACTTTTGTTGTCCCAGTTCACTTCCACCATTCCAGTGGTCACCATCACCACCAGCATCTCCTGAAAAGGCGGGAGGCCACATGTGTTGCCCGTGGCCATGCAAGGCAGCGATCCCAGCTGCAAGAATCAACACTTGCAATCACAAAGAGGTGGACCAGTCCTCTGTACTCTGTGCCAATATCTTGATAATACACGCCAATACTCCAACCAGTGAGTCAAAGCACATTCGAGCAAGGTCGAGTCACCCCACAGTTATTCCGCAGCAGGGCTTTCCATGCCCTCCCGTGCCCCTTGCAGCAAAGCGCAGCAGGGATCTGCTGTCTGATCCCACGGGGCGGGACGGACTTACAGAAGTCTGGAGATGACTCATGTCACACACATCAATCCGGGCTTCTGGATTTTATTTTTACTTCAGCAAAATATTCAGCTTGCCCTGGAGCAAACCTATTAGTCACGCTCACTTCTGGGAACGGTCAGAGTCCAAAAGGGTTGTATGTGGTTTCCTTCTTTTTGATTTGATTATTATTCATCAGGAGTGAAATTCCTTCCTCTGCAGAAGCCCTAACTATCATGCATCCCATAGATGGAATATAGGTCACCTAATTTCACCCCTGAAGAAACAAACATTTGCTGAGAAAAATCCCTTTCAGATTCCTGAGAAACTTTTTTGAACAGAAGAAACATTTGCTCCCCAGCCCCAAAACCCAACTCTGTCTCATTTTAAGTCAGAAATGCTTGAGTTAAAGCACACAGTCTCCATCCTTTCAGAGGAGATATATCTAGGGAGAACAGAAACTATCCAAAACAGCAAGTCATATTAGCATAGAGGTAGAATAAGACCCAGACAAGGATTAAGGACTTCAGTAGGACCCTTGGGACGTTCCACAGGCACAAATTACTTGTTGTGTTTATCGCAATAGCGCTCTATGATTCAAAGATAAAACCATCTGCTATAACTTATAAGCTATAACTCAGATATAACATGAATCTCTAAGCAAACACGTGCGTCCTTGGGATGCTCGGCGGTATGCAGTGACTAATTACTCCAAGAGCGGACAGTGCACCACGGCATCTCCCCGAGCAAAGAGTCTCCAAGTTTCCTTCCAAACACGGAGAAGACCTGTCTCTCAGCTCTGCTCCTCCACACGCAGAGCAGGCATTTAAGCACTAGACGTAGCAAAAAGTAGATGCTTTTCTCATCTTTTCATAGAACAACATGTCCTAGGGGAGAGGGGTGGGGTGTTCTGATTAATAAGCAAAGTTAAAAAGATAAATTCAACTCCAACCCACTTCCAGCCATGGGTGCTCGTAGGGATCCTCCCTCAAAACTGCTCATCCCACGTCCTATGATCGTCTCTCTAAAGACCCTTCCCGTTTCCTCTCCATCCAGGTGGGCAGTAAATCACTCGCCATCAGGTCAGCAGCTCTCATTTAACTGTTTCCCAGCAGAGTCTGCGACTACAACAGCACAGGGTGTTTCACTCAAACACCGACAGCTTTCTGCAGTATTTTATGGTGGAAGAATTCCCGTTTAAGAAAAACACCATTAAAAAACATCGCTATTTCGTACAAATTACTTTCACTGGGATGTAAAGAATGTGAAAAGTTTTCACAGTTTTAGTTGGACCGCAAGCACCTTTGCATTAGAAATATAAATAGCAACTTAATCCGAGCCAGACCTTTTCCCAAAGAGAGAGAATCCCTCAGACTTACTCCCGCCCATCCAGATTTTATCTGACTTGCTGCTAATCCAGCTCACTTCTGCTGAGCTACCAGCAACAGCGAGACAAACCAAAAAAAAAATCACCGTGGGAAAACAACAACTTGTTTTAAAGCCTCTCAACTTGGAGTCACTGTCTTCAGACACAACATCCATTAGCAAGATGTATGGCATTTATCACTTCAAATGGCCCCACTGTCGGGGGTGGCAGGGAAACATGGCTTGTGAAATTGGGAAAATGTGAATGTGTCTCTAAGGGATTAAGCAGAGTCGCGTCTTTGCTGCATCCGCCTGCTCCTCAGCATCCCAAAGTACCACTCACAACAGGACACGCCGGCGCTTCTCGAACTGCAGCTGAGCTTTCCATCTCACCCCACATTCATCCGTTCCCTGCCAGTTTGTTTTTTAACCCTGGCTGAAACTCCCAATTTCCCAGTTCCAGCCAGTACCTCTGAGTAAGGACCAGTGTCTCCAGTCTAGAGGCAGTGTTAGCACAAGGGGGGCAAGCGGCTTGCACAGAGGCAGAGTCTTGCAAGCCGATCACTTGATGAATTACAATTCCCTCTCTTATAATCATGCTGGGCTGCAATAACCTGGGCTACAAAATAAACTAGACTAAAATATTTCACCAGATTTACAGGTTTTATTAAGTTTTCCCTACTAATATGTTTTAAAGCCAAGATAGGCACAATAATATATCAGAGGACAAAACCCAGCTTGTTTTCCCTAAGCCATAATGAACCTTAAAGCTCCCTACAGCAATACCGATATTGCACACGCGCTTCTCTGCTACAGACACCTCTCACATGCAGCCCTGTGATACCAGACAATATAAGGGACATGAAAAATGTAAAGATTAGTAACAACAACAACAAAACAACCAAGGATTTTAAATAGACTCATTTAGTGCAGAAAACCCTATTAACAAAGCAGGCATTCTCTAGTAGAGCACATGCAGAATCCCACAGATTTCATCTTCAAAGACTCGGCGATCACCACTCAGTCTGAGAGATGCAATCCAGGGTAGCATCCTGTGTGGGACACAGGAAGAAACTAAGAAGGAAAATGCTGTAAAAAATTTTGAAAGGAAAAGACACACATAATTTAATGTCTTGATCTGTTTTAAAGCACTTCCAGAAGTCTGCCGTTTTTTTCCATGTTGACCGATAACTATATATCTAATCAGAGTACACTTTGTTACAGCAGCAAATAGATACATATTTCTAAAGAAATAAAACAGCAAATCGGGGGCTTGGTTTTTGAGTTTTTGGTTTTGTTTTTTTTTTAAAAAAAAAGCCTCAGCTAGACCTGCAAAGCATGCACACATTTGCATTTCACAGCAGGGGTGATGAGCACAAAGTTCCTTTGATTCCACAACTCCCCCAAAACACAAACTCCCCCCACCCCGGACCTCCGGGCAAGGCTCCAGCTGGAAACAGAGAAAAAACCATTAAGACCAAACAAACAAATAAAACCCCAAAACAACAACAACAACAACAACAACAACAAAACCCCAACTCAGCCAGAAAACTGCCAAGACCATCCAAACTCCCCCTCGCTGCCCGTTCCCTTCAGGAACGGGCTCGCAGATCCTGCTGGCTGATGGGAAGAGGGCCAAGCCCCGGCGAGCTCTCCCTCCCCTCCATTTGGGAGGAGCGGGTGGGATGGGGGGGGCGCGGGACAGGGGCAGAGATGCAGCCCCAGGGGCGCGGGGCTCGCGCCGACCTTCCTCCGCAGGCTGCGGTCCCAACCGCGGGGGCTTCCAGCTGCCGTGTGGGTGGCAGGGCTTGGTGGTCTGCAGCAAAGCTGTGGAAGACCCTCACCTTGAAGGTCAGTGCCTCCACGCTTCCTTGCATTTGCCTCCGGGATCCCATGGGATGCTCCTGGTTATCTTTCCCGGATTCCTCCCCAGGAACCCGGCAGTGACGCACCTTTGCTTTCAGCTGGAGACCCCAAGGCAGCGTCTAGGCTACGTTCACTATTTATTACAGCATCCCGGTTCCCCACTTATTCACCGAACAACGTCTACGCAGCCGGTTGACGCAAACGGTGGGTGATCCGGAAGCCAGCTCCAGCCCCTGGGATCGCTCCGTCCTGCCCACTCATCCTCGCTGCAGAGAAGTGGCCGCGGCCACTGGCAAGAGCGGGGACCTCCAGCTACATCTGCCGGAAGATTCATCGTTCCTGTGTGGTCCTCAGAGGGAGCCCAACGTTGCTGACAACATCTCCACTCCCCCACTTTCCACCCCAGTCAAGCCTGATCCAGTGCTCAGCGTAGACCATCCTGAACCTCAGCGTCTATAAGACCTGTGTGCAGTCATTAACTGTGCCGTGGCACGGACGCTCCCTGGCAATTAAGCGCTTCTCTAAGTGCATGCCCAAAGTCTGCAAAGGAAGACCACAGCGCGGAGAGGCACGATCCACATCCCCCTCCTGGAAGGTTGAGTCCAGGAGAGAGGAGCAGGGGGAAGGAAAGGCAACCCAGGCCAAGCCAGCTCGCGGCTCCTCCTCTGAGCTCTCCTAGCGCTGAGCCTCGGGGATGCTCAACGCTGTTCTGATAACGCCAGGCCAGCCCCGCGGCCACAATACCTTAACGCCAAATCAAAAGGTGGGTCAATAAATAGGAGCTTTGAAACAATGGGCAACAAGGCTGGGGAAGGGNCTACCGGTCATTTGTCACGAAACAGATACTCCGGTTAGAGTTTGGAATCCTACACACCACCACCCGAGTTATCCTGCCCTTAGGCACCCTAAAAAGCCTAACCAAATGCATCCTCCTTGAAGGCAGCAGGCCCAATGCCACCAGGAGAAGCTGGGCAGGGAGGGTTACGGAGAGCAATTCCTCCCTGCTGAGGAAGATGGTGAGAAGGTGAGAAGCCTCAGTCTCCCTTTGAGATCAGCCCCAGCCTCATCTCCACAACGTGGCATTGTTTCCAAATTCCTCTTTGCGCGCTCGGGTCCCTTCCCCACGCCTGGGTGCTCAGAGGTGCGCCCTCCCCTCCCCAGCAGCTCCGGCCATCTGCCTTCTCCTGCCTCCAGAGCACAGGGACCCGCTGCGGCTCCCCTGCTCCCACCTTGCAAACTGCCTCCTGGTCGAGGCAAGGAGAGCCCGTGCTCCGTGCCAACCTCCGATCCGCCACGACACGAGCTGACATCTCAGTGCAGCCCTGCAGGGGTTGCAACGCCCTTGGTGGACACACAAGATGAACAGAGAGAGTGATTACTCCCACTAAACCTAAAAAAGGAAAGGTTGGGGATTTTCCCCCCCCCCCTTTCTAAATTGCTCCATAGATCAGTAACCACAAAGCAAACAACTGCCATCTGCAAAGACAGTGTTCTCCTTGCAGGAAGGAGAGGGGGTGTGGAAAGCGCTCTCAGGAGAGGGCTCAGCTGCCGAGCAGGATGTTCTGATGAAAGACAATTAAATCAGAGCTGGTTAAAAGAAGGCAGGTGGTTTTTTTCCTCTCTCTCTCTTTTTTTTTTTTAATTTTTTGCACACACCAGTATTTGCTACTGGGGACAGTCCCTGCTTGCCTGCATGTCCCACACCCCGTCCTGTGAGCAAGAAGCCCCCCCAGACTCTCCCTCTCTGGCCAGAGGGTGACAGCAGGGGTGCACTCTGCGCCCAAAAGCCAAGAGTCAGCACCCGCATTTTGTAGGAGGGAAAGCAGCATGGGAAGGGTGAAGCATGCCCAGGGCCACACAGCAGCACTGAAAATAGAGTCCGTAGGTCCAGCTTCCACCTTCTGGCTGTAATCAGAAGAGGATTTTTCCCCTCCTGATGCGATTTCCCCTTCCACTCCTCCCTGCGTATGCATAAAGGTACGGAAAGCCCATACAGCAAAGAGGAGGGATCTCATGCTTTATCCCGACTCATTACTGTGCAGTTCATTCTGCGTTGCTCAGCTATTAAAATTTGATGACAGCCCAGAAGACACCAGGAAATACCTCATTTTCACAAGCGTGCAGAAGACATCTGTTCACAGAAAAGCTGTAATCTTAGCGACACCATCATCATCATCTTAACTCTACCTTTTCCCCTACCAATTCTAATTAGGCTTAATGTTCTCTGAGCAATAAAGAGCAGGAAATGGGATGTTTCAGTACGATTCTCAGACACACCGAATCCCTGGGTCAAAAACTTACTTGCCCCTTGTGCAAGTTTGAAAGCTTGATGAAAGGGATTTTTCTTTTTCACTTTAACAAAGATAGCTGAAATCCTGCAAGGCATTCAGCAGAAAATTTAGTTTCATTTAACACGCATCCACCACAGCATAAATGCGTTAAAGACATTAACATTACAATGAATTTAATACAAGTCTATATTATAACAGGGCCAGATGTTTGCTCTGACAATGAGCTCAGAGGAACTTCTGCACTCATTTACACCAGCTGGAAATTTTGTGGAATAGAAGAGGAACGTTTGAGTTTCACAGAGCGCCGTAAAGACGTGCTAAAAGAGATGTGCAGTAGAGGCATCAGAGGAGTGCTCTCATTTCAGGTATCGCCTCAAATCCAGATTAAGACAGTAATTTGTTCCGGCACTGCTGTCACAGGACTGACTTAGTGATTTGCCCAAGGGACAGCTATCACCCGTGCTTCTGAGAAGCGACGGTGATCGTAAGATCCTTTGCAGGTTCATCTCTTTGTGCTCTCCCAATATTATCACCAGCCTTTGCACCAACAGCCAAGGACCACTACGGAAAAGTTATAAACTTACTACTTTCAGTTTCAAGCAAAGCCAAATATAAAGAGAAATGAAAGCCTAGGCACTTTTTTATTCTCCCACCTACATACCATTCACTCCCCACTCCAAGTACTAAAACATTTTCAAAAAATACTGAATCATCCTTAAAAAAGACACTCATGCACAAAGGAGATGACTGGCACCTGTGAAAACATGTTTTCTAACTAATTCCAGTGAATAAAACCCCCTCATCCAAAGCAAATCCAAAAGCATCCCTAAAAGTGACACATGATAATGATTTACGTTACACGTTGATTGATAATAGCATACCATATTGTTTTGTATCCAGTATATTTTTGTCATGCAAGATTTCTAATAATGCTCACACAGTTGAGTTCAGAAGTTCATATTTTGCTTGCAATGGTTCACTACAGATATAAAAAGAAATAATTTGTGGAGCAGGCTTCATTTACCTACTTTGTAGGGAGTCTGGCCATACGAGGAGGAAGCAGAGAGATTTCAAGCTATATTTAGGCACAGAGCCCCGTGGTTTGGTCCACCACGCTCATCCTGCAGCTGAAACACCAACCTGGGCACTATCGCAGCTCTTCTCAGTGGCGTTTTGGTCTGTGATTTTGGGCAACTTGGAAAAATCACGTTTCTGTGCCCACAAATCGGTTTCTGAGATGCCACTGAACTGGGCACAGTTTTATTAAAAACACATAGATCAAAGATTCATTTGTTCAAATGCTGAGCTAGTCACAACATCTGCGGGGTTGTTATTCTTTAGAAATACTTGAGAACTCAGCACAAACAAATTAGCTGGAAGAAGAGAGTAGTAATGCATCTCCCTCCTTGGTTCTTCACAAGATACTTTTTTTTTTTTTAATTGCTCAAAACTACACATTTTTATTTGGACACAGCTTGTTAGGATAAGCAGACAGTTCAGAAAAATAAGAAGTGGCCCACACCCTAAAAATCTTTTATCGCCAGCATTTCAACTGAAGACAGACATTTTTTGGAGGTTAGAAAACCCATTTTACTTTTGAGCTTGTAAACTTCTACCCCTCTCTGGGAATCCAGGAAATTAGAAAATATGCTAAGAAGGAAGTTTTCTGGGGAGCATTATCCAGTCTGGAGATACGAAGAGGCTCCCCGCGCTGCACAGATTTGGGACGCAGGCGCTCCCCGGGTTTGGGACGTTCATAACGTCCACCCCAGCCCAAGTCATCCCCAGGCTCCTGCTCCCCGCAGGGTTTGAAAAGCCCCCGCACTCTGCTCCAGGTCTATTTTCGTGTGCGCACACGCACATACACCCGCGGGCACACAAAACCAGGGGGGCTGCATTGCAAAATGCAAGAGCTGCCATCTAAAAGCATTTCGGAGATGGAGTCTTCACACGTGTGGCACAGAATAAATGTCAACGTAAAGCAGCACGCGTGTCAACTTTTAGATGTAAGCTTTACGAGGACGTGGAAGTAAACATCAGCAAAGCACTGGAGGTCTGCGTCGAGAGCGCTAGCTCTTACCCGACGCACGTCTGAGCAGTTTCGTGGATCTGCTCAATAGCTTTGTCTTCTGAAGGACTGTTCCAGCACTCCCTTTGAGTTCGCCTTTGAGCCGTTAGTACTTACACACATGGTCGCAACCACAGAAGGTTCAGCGGCATTAAGCTTTACCAGAACTCTTGAGAAAAGACAGAGCCCTGCCTGTGCGAAGGATTAAGTGAAGGCATAGGAAAGTACAGCACAATTTACCACGAGAACCCTTTTTGCCTTCAAATAACAGTTCATGTGTCCTATGGGCAAAACCCACTGTGACCACAAGTCCTCTAAATTCGAATTATTGTATGAAAAGGTCCTGTTACAAGCCATGGAGGTCTATCAGGGGGTTATAGTAGTAGACATTTTATAGCCTTGCTGTTGTTCAGGCAGTTGACTTCGGAGTAGGAAAGAGATCGCAGGAAAGTCTGCAAGAAAAAGATATTCTTATGTAGCCTATAAATACCATAGACCCAAACTGTGAGGTGCTTACGCTGGCAAATTTTCAAGACACTATGAAAAGAAACCAGATCCCTCTATCCGCGATTGAATCCACTCTTGGTGGGGAACTTGCTAACATAAGACAAAACGTGAGCCTGCTTCCAAATTTACTTAGCTCAACCTAAAACTTGAATTACTAGCTCATTGGTGATGGGAAGATAAAATATTAAAACAAAACAAATGAAAAACCCCCAAAAAAACCCCAAACCAAACAACCAACATGGGTGACAGCATCCAGGTCACAGACCAGATGAAGAGAAGACTGAAGAAATGAAGGAGCAATAACAGGAAGGAGAAGTTTTCCTAGACCACGTATCAGACTTGATAACATTTTAATAGAAGGGTTTATGGACACCCTTAGGACAGGCAAACTGAAAGCTTTTAAACAGAGATGATTTTCATTGAAAAGCCATGGTTTTGGTTTTTTTTCCTCTTGTGGAAACATGTTAATGTTAATAAAAAGTTCATTGGAGAAATTTCACAGCAGCTGTGAGTCTTTTCTTGCACCCTTCCTTTGCATAATTATTAACTTACTAACTACACAGTCAGGATTTGGTATTTAAATTTCTGACATTATCAAAATTAAAAATTGCCCCTTTTTCAGTAATATTCTTGATAGACACCACTCCACATAAGTTTCCTTAAGTGCAATCATTCACCCCAGTAGGACCTTGTTTTCATAAGATACAGGAACTTTCCAAAGAGAAGAATTTTGGCTTTCAGCTATCATTTGGTTTGCAGTCATCATCCAATTATGAGCCAACATCACAGAGTATCTGGCTCACAAGAACCATGGACTCACCTAGGATCTTCTTTACAAGGATTTTTTTTTTCTTTTATGCTCAGACGATGCATTCAGCTTTATTAGAAACGATAAATATGATTTGGAAAAGGTCCTGTTTCTCATCAAAGATAGAGAGGAAAAAGGATGCAATCTGGAAAGGATGCAGCTGAACCAAGAGGAAAAAAGCTGAAGACAAATAAGTGACAGTGACCTACTTCTTTTATCATTTTCCAATCCGCTTTCACACTTTGCCCATTCTGAAAAAGGGCAAGGATTGTGTGCAAACAGAAAGAGAAAAAAGAAAAAAGGAGAGGTTTACTTCTGTAAAGTCAGATTAAATTTCCGCAGTGGGAAGGCAGGGCGGGATGATGTCATTCCACCTCCTGCTTTCCATCAATTAGACACGTCGAATGTGTATCGCTACCTAGAGAGGAAAACCCAGAGTACCTATGTATCAGAAAGGCTAAAGAAAGGAAAGAAGCTCATTTCCTATGCAAATGCAAAGCATTATGATGATCTTTTTGCATTCAGGTACCACTTCGCTAGTCCACACCACCCGCATAAAGTGGTGATGAATTATCAAATGAGTATTTTCCAGGCAAGGAACCTAACCCAAAAAAAAAAACCAGTTCAAAGTCAAAATCTAAATTAATCCTCAAGGCTTCCTGACAGCGCAGGCCATGGAATTTCTTCTTCTAGAGCTAGATCCATGCTCGAATATGCTCTGCATCTGACAATTAACTTCCTTAAGGAAACGTGTTTCTTCCTTCCCTCCATCTTTTTCTGATTACGGCTGGTCTGGATTATTTGAGAGGCTGGAATAGGATGCTGAAGTCTTTGAAGACATCTACTGTGCGGCATTCGTTGCTAGTGTTTAATTTCCTGGAGCCTGTGCTGTGTCTCTATCAGACGCATCCTCAAATTAATTTGAGGAAACAAGCGCTGGGAGTATTAAAATGACTTGCCCTAAGGCAAGCATCAACGCCGGGCAAGCCCTGGGCTCGAGGTAGCACCCTTTGCAGGGTGACGCACCAGAGAAAGAATTCGGTGTCTTTCCAGGCTCTGGGAACTTGGTACACGGAGCTAACAGCCTGCTCAAACCCAGCCCACATCAACACAGCCCAAGGAGGCTACGTTTCGAGAAAGGAGCTGGAGAACCTTCGGGCAGCCCGTTCGGCAGGTGCCCATCCCAGGAAAGGGCCACCAACACCAGCATCCCTCCTCAGCCATTTCTGGCTGCCGTGACGAGGGATCTCACTAGCCACAAGACCACCCGAGAGAATAGGAGGTATTTTGGCAAACGTGACGTTTGTACCGTGGGCATTTCGGGGACACCTGCGCTCAGGAGAAAGAGGCCACTCGAGCATTTTCCACCAGGCACCGCTCCTTGCGGTGCTCCAGGCAAGCGCCCCGCAGCCACACGTGGTGCTGGACCCAGCTGCTCCCACGCTGCCGAGCACATCTGGGAGCCCAGCGACCAGGAACAAAACAACTAAAACCAGCTGGATCAGGAAATTAAGGGGGATGGGGGGGAAGGGATCAAAATGCCACACTGGAGCACTCCATCAGGCTCGGGAAGCGTGCAGAATGCAAATAAAAATTGAAATAATTTTGTTTGCTACAATTCAGAGACAAAACACGTCTAACCTTATCTGAAAGGATTGTGACAAACCCAAAGCAGAAGCTGTGCCTTCCCAAGCAAACACAGAGTAGACCAAGAAAACAGAACCAGAGACAGTTCATCTCAGCATTGGCTTTTCACAATTAAATCCACGTGTGTGTTTGCACAGAGGAGCTCACTGAAATTTAAGCAAATAGCAGCAAACCTCAAAGAACAGGAGAAATCTCACTGCATCCCCAAAGTATGCAGCAGTGGAGATGTTGCAAAGATGCCAACTGGCAGGAAATGAGGAGAGAACACAGTATTCCTAAGAAACCTCCTCATTTTTCCCATTGATGATCTGAGCCAATCCAAAGGAGCAAGGGGGGGAAGCTCAAACCTTTCTCCTAAATCAGGGTAAGAGGGAAAGAAAACACTGTAATTTCAAAACGAGCAGACCACACAGTAGAAGAGAAATTAAAATAGTAAGAGAAAGCAAGCTTATTTTCCCTTAAGTCTTTCCTTATTTAACTATTTCTTCAGGCCTAGCCACACAAGATGTACCAAATTCAACGTCTGTATCGGTGTTCTGCCCGCGGACCATCCGTAAGGGCTGCGGGTCTCGGCGTCTGCGCCAGGTCAGCTCACGCGAAGCCTTCACAGGGGGTCTGGGGACCTCACAGCTGAGGCCAAACCCGAGCAAGAGAGGATGAGACGCGCGTAGGGATGGCAAGGACAGCCAGGCTGCAGTGAAACCTCACCTTAAGAAAACCCTTGAGAAGAAAACAAAAACGCAATAGGGTGGTCTATGCTCATTGCAGAAAGGAGAGAGTAGCCACTAAGGTATATTAGGAGGCTATAAAACTTCAGGAAAACCAACTACGTTGTCCTCTACAGGAAGAAAAAGCATGTGTGATGTTTTCTCAAAGGCAGCCCCTGGGCGGGCTGTCCGGAGCCCCATGATGATTTAGGGTGAGCCATGGTCCTGCTAGTGACAAAGCCCAGGCTGGCCAGCAGCCGAGCCTGCTGTCCTCAGCAAGTCTTCTGCCCTTGCAGGATTGAGTGGAAAAAACATTTATTGAGCTATTGTTCGCAAAGGGGAGAGGCATGACTAAGGAGGAATCAGCTGGAGCTGCAGAACTAGAGATAGGAACTAAACTCCCAGTAGAGATCAGTCTCCCAGAAGGTCCTGGAGAAGGGAACAAGGGGAGAAGTGCCACATCCTCAGCTGAAAGCTTTGAGAGGACTCACCTGGAGGACACAATAAGGTGCTGGGTCACCAGAGAGAGGGGACAGGCAGATTTCTTCCAAAACCACCAAGAATCAGCCACCCCAGCAAATTAGCAAAACAACAGCTCTTCGGGCAGCCTCCGTAGGCACAAGAGGTGGAGGCAGCTAAAGCCAAAAAACAAGGGCTGCCCCTCAGCAACCAAAAGGCTGGTTTGGATCACAAACAGCTGTGAGACTTGGTGTTTTTGTCAGCGTTCCCCATTACCCACTGGAGGGGCCCCCAAGCTTGCGGTGGCATTCGGCACTGGAGAAGACCACCGCTACAGTGGTGGTGGAGGTCAGAGACCCACTGGAAAGCACCAGCCTTCCCCGCAGGCTGCTACGGAGAGCTCAATCCAGAGAACGACTTCTGCAAAACCCATTTCACAAATAGACATTGCTCAAAACCCACTGCGCGGCCAGGCAACTCCAAACAACTTACACTGGGGCAAGCAGCTGGTCCGTGCTGTCTGCTCTGAGAAATAGCTGGAAAATAGCCTCAGGTCCAGGCAAAAGAGTTTCACGAAAGCAAGAAGAGCTCCAACAGCTTTCTCAGGGGAGCCTGGTCCTCACCCCAGGCAACACAGCCTTGCACGCTGAGCCAGGCTTTTGCTGAGGTAGCTGCCATGGTGGATGGTGGTTTCACCTCCAGCTGCGTGTTGCCATCTCCCCAGCTGAGCTGCATTAGGAGATCCACAAGCACCGCTCACCAGCTGCAGGGCTGACTCAGCTGAGCGCCTTCATCCTCATCAGGGGTGTGCTTAGAGCTAATTTGCACTCCCAGCTCAGCTCAGGGAACAGTGACCTGCCACCAACTAGCCAGGGACAGCGGCCTCAAACACCCACTGCCACTCCTGCAGCGAGCACCCATCTGTGCCCCGTCTAAACGCTCACCTTGGTACCAAAGGCAATTTCTCCTCCTGAATTCCTTGCGTGTCTCCTCCCGGCCAAAAGATTAGTCAAATCATTTCAGAGCTATAATTTTTTTTTTTTTTTTCATTAAATAAAATCCACTCTCCAGTCTAATTACGAGGTATTTATATTGCAGCAAGCCCTGTGACTTGCAGGCTGTGCGCCGAGCCCCTGTGTTATCAGGGCTGTCGGAGGCAGTGCCAGCACAGCTTGCTTGTTTGTTCTGGTGCTACTAGCACTGATTTCAGAGGGCGGGGGGAGGAAATAAAAGCAAAAAAATTATTAGTTTGTATACAAAAACGTTGCAGAGTAATAAAGACAAACATGTGCTGGCCTGCTTTCCTGAAACACAGCCCTCGTTCCCATCCCCCTTCGTGTGCCTTCACCCGCGCGGCAAGCCGGGCTCCGGGCTGGCACCCGCCGCAGCGGCAGCTCTCGGTGCGTCCGACCTCGGGGACTGTTTCGGCTGCCGACGGCAGGGGCTGGAGGCACAGATTACTCATCTCCCAACGGGAATTTTTGGTCTTAAGAGTTAGAAAAAGCCTTTTTACCTCTAGCTTATTTTATGGGAAATAGCTCAAGCCAAAGCTCCGGACACAGAACTAGCTCGAGCAATTGGGCCGAGTACTGGGGGGCACCTCCACCCCCCCAGCTCCCCAGGGGCTCTCTGCAGGGCCCCGAGCCCCACACAGGGCCCTCCGAGCTCCTCCAGGTCCCGTTCCCCTGCTGCAGGAGGCTGACATGACCCCACATAGGCCCACCACAAATAAAGCTTTAGCAAGCGCAAGAGTCTGCACAAACCTTTTACAGCTGAACTAGGCCAGCTTCGCTAAGGAGCATCACTAGCAGCTGTGGCAATTTAATTCTGCAGGATGGATAAGGCCTTGGATGCTACCCCTATATAAAGGCCACCGCCTCATTTTTAGCAGCTCTGCAAGCCATTGCTTTCGAGTCACCCATCCCAATTCACCCACCCCCCCCAGCGATGCTTGCTCTGACTCCCTGGCTCCTAAAGGACCCCGCATCTGGCCGCTTTCTGTTTGCTCGGCTGTCCCGAGCTCCAGGACAGCGCTGCCCAGAGAGCCACCGCCGCTCCCCCCGACACCGCCAAGGGCACAAGCCAAGCAGCCGCGTCTTCTCGGAGCACCGGCCAGAGCCAGCACAACGTTCCCCCCGTCTGAGCCGGNGAGGGCACAAGCCAAGGAGCCGCGTCCTCTCGGAGCAACGTTCCCCCCGTCTGAGCCGGCAGCAGCCACGTGCACACCTGGAAAACCCAGCCATGGGCATGGCTCCTCCGCCAAGGAGCTAAATGCGTTTTCTGGGGTCTGCTCGCCCCTCGGCAGAGCCCCCAGGCTCTTTGCAGGCGGTGGCTGCGCCCGCCTGCAGCATCCTTCTCATAGCTGTTTGCTGCTATGGCGAACTGCAGCGGCTGAAAGCAGAGGGAGGTGTGATGCGGTTTGAAGGGAAAAAGCTCAAAGAATCCTTTCTGCAGGAACACAGGCCCCTCGCAGACAAACAGATTTTAATGGCTAGACTCCCCTTTGCTTCTTAGTTTGTGTTCATGACTTCCCTTGACCTCCGCATACATAAGTAGCCTGAAAATTTCCCCAAGCCATTTATTTACACCACTTCCTATCTCACTTAAAACGTCAGAGCGTTGCCAAGCAAGGTTTTCTTTTGATATTCCCTAAGACTGAAACATTTGTTGGGTGTCAGGAATATTTGAGATGGGAAGCTACAGACACCAGATGGGACTGAGTCAAGACCAGCCCTAAGGATGCGTCTTTTCTACAGCTGCAGCAGTTGCGGGACATCAGCTATAAGAAAAGTCCTGGAGACTGGAGAATCGTGGGGTTGGATACCCTGAGCCGTGCAGCGCTTGCTTCTGTGATTTGGCCTACTCCTCCCCTGCCCTTGCCTCCCTTCCCACCCCGAAGCTCTCCTCTACCTCGTTTGCCCTCTCCTCTGCTTACGCTCTGTTTCTTGTTCTGCCCGGGCACCACACTCGGCATGACAGATCCCAGCCGCGGCCTCCAGGCGCTTCCGTGATAGCGCTAAATAACGCTTTTAATAATATAGAGATCATCCAAAGAGCCTTCATAGGAAGTTTTAGCACTCCATCTCCTAAGCGCTTTTCCCCTCCGGTATCTAACTTGTACAGTGCCGGAGTTCCCTGAAAGTGTCTTACTGAGATTCAGACCTAAAGATGAAAAGCAGTTTTCTTCTGAAGCTTCTAATGTTCACATGGAAAGCTCTTTTTGGCTAAAAACCTTTGAGCTTATTCTTCACTCATAAGGGATTCAGATATGGCAAAAGTCTGGAGAAAGTCGGACAAGCCTGCACCAGAAGCGGATCAAAACCAGAACCGGATCAAAGACCACGGCTATATCCCAGACCCCCTGCTCGCTACCCCCGTCGCTTCTGCCCCAGCCCTGCTCCCAAAAACTTCAGCAAATGAAATGGATGTTCCAATCACCCCTGGACTACACAGATTTGCATCTCGTTTTGCTCATTTCTGTAATTCCATGGGCTCCATTTGGCTATAGCTTAACCCCCTTCTGACCAAATTAGGCACAACGTAAGTTCTCTCTTCTCACTTTTTTTAAGCTATTCCTGCCGGGTTCAGCCAGCTATCATGGTAGCTGACCACGGCTATATTCAGGCTTCTGCAGCCACCCACAGAGACGAGCACGGGCAAATACAGAAGGATAATCCACCGTATGGCCCACGGTCCTCCCCTCCGTCCCCGAGGGGAACATTTTCTTTCCTTCATCTGCTTATGTGCCACAGCCCCGGCCCATCTTTCCAACAGGAGCTGCCAGACGCGCTCAACTCCTTGGTATTGCAGCAGGGTAACACCACGCACATGCGTGTTCACACCCACACACGTGTATTTGCGTTGCACAAACATCTAACGTATGTCACCCCCACGTGCAGGGGAGCAGAGCTGTCAAACCGGGCACGTGCTCGCACACAACCCTGGTGCTTATTGAATAAGCATATGCACGTCACGGTGGAAAATTAGCCCTTGGAAATTCCTCGCTGCAGGGAATTCAGCTGGACACCGAGATCCTTCTCCGACATGAAATATTCTGCGAGCCCAACGCTCAGCGCTCCCGCGGACAGGATGCGGTAAGCACATCTTCCCTCTCCTCCGAGTATCTGGCTGCCCATCCTGGCTTTCACGGCAACACCTTTATTACCCCAGCGTCCTTTCCCAGACAGCAGCGCTTCCTCTTGTCGCAGCTCAGACACGGAACGTTAACACGATGGAGCTGTTTGCAAAGGTCAACGCTATTATTTGATGCTCTCGGAACGTCTGGATTCCTTCAGGATTTCCCTTGCTTTTTCTCTCGCTTCAAAAAAGAGAGGGTGGAAGGAAGAAGGGGGGCAGCCAGCCCCGGCTCCAGGTGCAGCCCACCCCAACCCCTTCCCAGCCAGCTGAGCTCCCCTATGGGCATCTGCTAAAACCCCTAATATAAGCCGGAGAGATCAGGTGGTCATGAGACATCAAACTGCTGTCAGGAAATTTCTCCACTGTGGTTTGAGGTTATGTCTTTCAATATTATTTTCCTCAATCTTCCTTTTCTTGAAAATAATCAGTTTGCTCAGATTCTTGCGGTGAAAAGCTTCCAGTAAGTTCCAGCGTGGAATCTAGGCAGAGGGACAGATTATCTGCTTGCAGTAGGACACCTCACTTAGAGCAGCCTAATAACATAAAAATGATATATTTTAAGTCCTGCTCCCTCAATAATACCTTTTAATGTACTCAACTTATTTTAACATTATAAATAAAAGTACTGGCACACACTGAGGTTTCTTTTGGAAGGGGGAGCGGCGTGCTCTCCAGCTCCTTAGCCTCTCCGAGGTTTGGTTGCCAACCTCAGAGCTGGAACTCCAAGTTACTTTAATAAGCAAAATATTCCATTTTCCATGTATTGTTGCTCTTCAGAATGGATCGAGTTCTTGGGAGTGACGATGAAAAGCTGCAGACTTCTTCAGAGCAAAACGCAAAGCTCATCAAAACCACATTAGGGACCGTTATGGTGGGGCTCTGACTGTCACCTGGACAGTCAGCTTCATTTTCTCCAGCAGAGGACTGGCTCTGACTTGCCGTGCTGGTGTCTCATCTCCAGCAGGTCCCAGGTCCCTCCTGCTGCTGAAGGCTTGGTCACTCTTACCATGCTAGTCTTCGTGCAACAGAAGCCAGAAGATTCTTTCAAGCCCACATCCCTCTGCTGCTCCGAGTCCCCAAAGTCTGGAAAACTGCAAACCCAGACCCAAAACTTGGTACTTTGAGATCATCTTTTAATGTGGGAGGTTGGAAATAGCCCTGAAAAGATATCAGTGGTGTTTTCCATAGTTTCATGAACAAAACTTTCTCTACTTTTTGTTTTTAATAATTCCAGTGTAAATTGGAAGCTCCGGGGGTTTTTTCCACATGTGCTAACACATTGCCTACATCCCCTTGGATGCGGGTCTGTTACTGTAGGGATGGCTCATGTGTTGCTGACAGGACTAAGCACCTCATTCTCCAGGAAAGAAGAGCTGAAAGGCTTTTGCTGGAAAAAAAAAGAGGAAAGAAACTTGGCAGCCTTGAGCCGATTGGAGGGAGAACGAGGCAGTATCACCAGCACCCGTATTCACAGATGGCCGAGAATACAAATACCTACTTATAACATGGCCCCAGAGGTACCAGAAACTCACTATTGCCTTCAGACCTTCTGGAGGCAGGTTGGCTTCCTGGATAAGTGGTTTTGTTGCTTCCAATGACTTCATCACAAAGAAGGGTGGCCACTGGGCTTGGGGGGATTGCTGGCAGCCACGCAGAGCCGCTCTCCAATATTCCCTGGCTCAATCACCTCTCCAAGCACCATTATCTCCAGTCATGCACAGAACTCATCTCGCCGCTCCGTGTAGATTCCCCAGGCACCGGCTTCCATACGATAGGCTTTTCTTTTGCCAAAAAACACTGAACAACATTGACCTCCATGTTCTGGCATCACCGCTTCTCATGGAACACGCGTCTGCTTTCACATCCAACTAGGATAACTGAGGTTGTTTTTGTTGTAATTCTGATACAGCTGCATGACTGAAGAGTCATAGATGGAGCTGTTATAGACTAATTGACCTGGTCCGCTGCTCCCCAGAACGATGATCGCAAGCAGACCAGCTGAAGAGTGGGTGTGGAACTGGCAGAGCTAAACCAAGGGGTCCCCACCCCATCAACTTCTCCTTTCCCCAAAGGTCTCGCATTAATAAAAAAGGGTGTGTCGACATTACGCCAAGAAACCAGAGCGGGATTTCAGTTGCACGAAGCGGGCGAGCTGCTCTCATCCCTGCAAGGGCTCGGGGTCTGATCCCAACGAGGGCAATGGAAAGATGCCCTGGGCTGAAGCTCTTCCAACGTGTGCACAGCAACACCATTTCAAACAAGCCCGTTCAGGTACGTCCACCCGCACCACACCTTACCATGCTTGTACTCTTGCTTTCTCCAACCAGGCCAGGCACCCAAAGGGTCCTACAGCATTCGGACTCCGAGGCCCTGGGTGCTGAGGGACTTACAGCATACCCACCACTGAGGGAGTTGAGTTCATGATCAGCATTCCTTGGTGTAACCATAATACAAAAGCTACTCATAGTTTGTAGCGTCCACCCCTGGAGCTAAAAACAGAGACTTTTGGAACGGACTCAGCGCAGCCGTCTGAACGGGTGCAGCTGCAAACCCTTGTAAAGCTTCCCATCGGTGCCGGCGACAGCCAGCTGCGGGCTGCTCTGCTGAAGCTGGATCCAAGCAGAAGTCCAGCACTGCAGAGAAGGTAAGGTCCGTCTCAGAAGACATTCAGATTTTGAACCATGGTTTTATTCCAGACTAGGAAAAAAAACAAACTGAAAATCTTGAGCTTTCTGCAAAGAAACAGCAAAGTCCAGAGAGCACAGGGGGGGGAGCAGGGAATAGCTTCATTTTAGGTCAACTGAAATGTTGCATTTCACTTTACACGCCATGTATGTGCTTGCACATATAAGAGTTGGGTACATTCTTTTAATTAAGACTAAAATCAACGCAGCATACCATTAGAACATCCCAAATCACTTTCGCGACACATAACACATTTTATTCTGAAAATATATCTCAAATTGAGAAGTCTCTTCTCGTTTTTAGACCCTTCTTTCCTTACAACCACAGAAAACAGCAGATTCAACTTCCCACCTCACATTGAGGGCGAGTTACAACTGCTATATCTCAGCCAGCCCTCCCTGCTAACAAGCACATCCTGATCCTATCAATCCTTGCAAAACTTCTGGAATGGCTTTTGTTTATAAAGGCAAGACCTACAGCAGGACACTCAAAATATTTCATATAATGCTATGCTACAGTGCCTTCTTGACTGGCATGTTCAAAAACACTTGGAATAGATATGACCGGGATCAGAGCTCCCAAGCCTTCTCCTGTTGTTGGGAATTCACATGCAAAGCCAGTAGCGATAAGAAAAGGAAGACAGGATGGTGAAAAGAAGATATTCTCATGAAAAGCATTAGCATTGTCCAGAAACAAGAAAGCCTCCCTGTGGGAACTATATTCTGCTTCATACATATATCTGAATTTAACACTTCACTGAAATCTCTTTGCAGAAGCGCTGAGCTCTACGGCAGAATAACCATCATCATCAAAGGCTAACCCCAAGTGTCCTGGGGAAAAAAAAAAGAACCATCACCAGAATTTCTCCCAAATTCTGCTCTTCATTCATCCCAACAGGCAAAACCCAATATACTTTGATCACGCAAGCGCCTTCCCCGACAAAAATGCGAGGAGGAGAATGCTGGTGGCTGCATTTCATCAACAGTAGTTTTACAATTGGTTTTACAATATTCCCTTCTGTAGGACCTTTCTGATGTGTATGCTACTCTTATCAGCCAGGAATCTCCCACGTCAACGCACCAGCACAAAGCTGTCTTATTTTCACACTCAGCCTGACGAGTGGTTGTCCTATTGAAGCCATTAGCAACACTTATAGCATCTCCATGTCTCAAAAATAAAGGCAATTGTGTCCAAAACTGCGGAGCAGAGGAGGTGCGGGGCTAGCTGGCTACCTACCAGTCAGTTGTGTTGCGAGGGAAGCTGAGGAAAGTCACCAAGTCCTGCTGGTACCCGGGAGTTACGGGTCTCACCAGCGTGCTGCTGTTGCTCTGATAGCACAGCCGGCACTGTGCGTGCTAAGAAACAACTCTGATGTCCATTAGTGCCTCGCGTAACCACAAACTCCCAAACTTTACAGGAATCCAGAGTCATTTTAAGAGTCAAGCTTGTGCCAGCCCATTAAACAGAAAATGCTAAAGCAACAGAGCAAAACTCGGATAATCTAGGTTCACTTCCTAGCTTTGCAGCGGTTTTTTGTGCTGTTCTAATTTCCCATCTGCGAAGAGGAAAGCAAGAACGTCTCCCACCCCGAGCATGCAGAGCACCCTGAATGGAGCCCTTGTTGCTCCAGTAATTCCGTTACTAAGGTCCAGCACAAGCCTTGGGTATTCAGACCCCACAGGTCACAAAACCCACCTTCCAACAAAATAAGCCACCTCTCCCTAGCAAGCCCCACGAGCTGACTTCAGCTCAGATCCTCCTATAATGGACACTCCTCCACCAGACTACGGGCAACCCAGCAGGAGCAGCTACCTGCCGACAGGCTTCCAGAACATACACAACGAGGTTGCTATGCCCTAGGAAAGCTGCAGCAAGAATCAGACCATCCGATCGGCCCCGGCTCAGAGAAGCTTAAGCAACAAGCTGATATTTCTGCAAGTGACAGTGCCAATGTCACTGGGAGGTAAGCCCAGAATAGATGGCTTTCTAAAAATTAAACTGCATGGGCATGCAACCAGCTATTTGACCACACATCTTTTGTTATTTATCCCCCGGTTGCCGCGCAGTCTGTATAATCACCAGTAACATACCAATGTCCACGCACACACACATACACTGTGCTTTTCAAAAAATAACTGCTGAAAAGCTGCCTTTGGGAAAACATCTGCAGCTATAGACTCCTATCCACTATCACACCATGCTCCAAAGCTCCAGGCTCAGTAAAACAGATGAATGGATCTCCAGACTAAGGAAGAGGTCTACACACGTAACCCACAGCAGTATCTGAATTAGGAGTCCAGTTGCTCTTAGCGATCTTTTATAACTCTTTTTTGTAGATGTGTAAAAAAATAAATTCAGATTTTACTTGGGCTGAAATCAAGATCGACACATCGACTACAGAGGGTCTAAAGCTAAATGGGATGGAAGTGAGGTTTTGTTATCCTGAGCAGGGAACAGTCATCCACAGAGTTTGCACACACCCAACTCTGCCCTGCACAGAGCCACGTACAGTTTTTCTGCAAAAACACCCAAAGCAGGTTGATAAGCAGGTTCCTCTTATCCAGGAGCATAACTGAAAGGACAAGGGCAGACTTGGGACTTCAAATCTCCAAGCAGCAAACAGTGAGAAGAAAGGCCTTTACAGCCAAGCAGCCCCTCCTCAGCTCTCTTTCATCGCCACCAAGGTGCCGAGGGACACGTAGCTGGACAGGTTGCATTAGCACAGAACTCCATTATCAGCTAATTAGCTGACCTACCTTTTGTCCTTGCGTAGCACTGCAGGCACCTTTCGGGTGACAGCAAATGGGAGATAATATAGGAAAATTGTGAGACAAAGCTACAGTTCCTGTCTCTACTTTCTTCCCTCCAACAACTCCTCCAAGAATTTCAATTCCAGATCAGGCTTAGAGGACAAAACCTTGCTCAACTTCAGGATCATAAAACACAACTTTAATCCTTGCGTCAGCCACTGAGTCTTAGACAGCGTAACTCAGCTTTGCATAAATGAAAGCTTCTGTGGAAAAATCCCCATGTATTAAATTAACAGAGACATGGGACAAACTTCCATATACAAGCATTTTTTCTTACTGTGAATCTTGGATCCTGAGAAGCTCAAATGGAAATTGCAGGTGAAGCAGCTAACTCAAAGGAGCAATGCAGAGCTTCCTTGTTTAGCACATCTGCTTTGGAAAGGTAACAGTGAATGCCAGTAACTGGCAATAGTGGTGGGTAAATGCTCTGCACTAGATTCCTCCCTTCCTCTTCCGGACAGGAAAGTGCCCAAGTTCAGGGTCAGACAGCGCGGCCGCGGCTCTGCCTCCAAGTCTCATTTAATCAAATGAGCTTCCAGGCTGCCAGAAAGTAAGACATAAATGAACTAGGCTAGACCTAAATACAAAAGTGAGGGGGGGAAAAAAAAAATCATATAAAGTATAACAACCGAAGAACCATAATTCAACAACCTATATTACAGGGGAAGCATTAAAAGAAAAAAAATCATACTAGTGGTCTCTGAGCCCAAAGTTTGATGATTTCACGAACCATCGACAGCGCAACAGGTTGGAAGCCCTGACTTCACAAGTGATCAGCACCAGACTTTCAAGGGAAATTAAACCCTCCCCAGAATGCGCCCCGGCTTGGAGATCAGCATCACCAGGGACTTCTTCCTTGGCTCAGCAGAAGAGTACGATAAGGAAAGATTTGCTCACGTGCACATTTTTGAGAGATCTCAGTGCGTTCAAACTTGGCTATACTTCGGCACTTAAATACACTCCAGACCTGGATGGCTCACAGGGACAGCATTGTTTGAAATCTCCAGACCTCCAGGAAATAAATGGAAAACTTTTATAGTTAGCATGCAACAGGGGTACAGTGCCTGAGTGTCAAGATGTACATTTAGGAAAACAGATTTGTGCCTCTAAGTTGGAAGGGTCGTGGCCCGTCTAATCACTGGGGGACCATCACACAGCAGGGAGGGAAACAGGGGGACTGTTATCTTCCACACGCGGGCCAGGAAAACCAAAGTCATACGTTTGCCCTTTCCAATGCAAGATGACGGATGCGAAGCGATGCATAAAGCCAGCACAGGACACATCCCTCCTGGCAGGGAAGGGGAAAGGGGGAAGCTGACTGACTCAGAAACGCGCAGCCTGCTCTGCCATCTGCTCCTGGAACGGTACGATTGTGTACCGGCCATTACACAGGGCTTGTGGAAAAGTCACAATCGGGTGCCAATCCTCGCTGGTTGGAGTTTCTCAGGACTATATTTAGTCCTTTTGGGGAGGAAAGGGGTGTTATTGGTTGTTACTAGTACAAAAACATGTGATTCAATCGGCAATGGCATTCGATTCCACCGGACCACAGTATCATGTGAGTCCTTGTAACAGCCACGGTTCCCCGTTTCTAACTTCCCAAGCATTTTGGAGCATTATTTTTCTTACTTATTGCATGCTACACAATACATTGAACAAAAAGAGAGACTTGCTGCATGCTGAAATTTAGACCCACCGTGTCCCATCCAGATCAGAGCAAAACAGCTTGAGATTGGGAAATATAATCCGCTACACAACGTGATTTAACCCATAAATCTATGATTTCACTGGCACAGCTGCTATTTTGTAACATCAGACTAGACATCAATAAAGAAAGAGTTTGCTGGCACTGCGAAAGCCTATCATGTGGCTCAGCTAATTAAAAACTGACCTAGTCCATGATCATTAAATGTTGTAATCACATGCCTGCAAGTGATTAGATGTAGAAACAGACACCCTCCCTCCTCGTTCCCATAGATCAGCAGCAGAATAAGTCTCACAAGGGCCCCGATGCTCAGTCCTTTTTATAAACACCAGGGCTTAGCTTTTGTCAGAGATGAGGATCCAGGAGTTTGGGCCGGTCATTGTTTCCTCTCGCTCCACGACCCGCTTTTTGCCAGATGTGGAGAGGTCGGCATTGACTTCAGCCCCTCCGCTCGCGCAGACGGACATTTCACCAAGTGCTTTGTACTCGAACTGGATTGCAGCCAGGGTGCTAAGGCTAATATATCTTAAGGAGTGCTAGAAAGGTGATTTAGGTGGAGATGATACCATCAGCTATCAGAGGACAAATTCCAGCCTTGGCACTCAATCCTTGACAGGTACATGAAGACAGAGAAATTGATTTTCAATTCTCTTGAAACTTTGCACTCCCTCTTACGTTAATCTCAGGAGTACGTACACTCAGCAGAATCAGAGAAGTTAATTAAGGGCAGATGAAAGATGATGGAAGTAGAAGAATGGATAAGAGGGGACAGATAAGAGGCAGCATGTTCCTTGGAGGATGGAGAGAGGAGGTTGCATCGAGAGCCCACGGCTTATAGGTTTCTTCACCCCGAAAAGCCCCAAGTCTGCGCTGTACTCAAAGCCCTGGTTCACAAAAGAAATCACAAAGGTGAAAATATCTTTTCCTGAAACTCTTAGGATATGTCAGAGTTACCACCATCTCTCTTGTACTGGCTTCACCTACGCACAACAAGCACGTCTGCCTCCGTTCACCACGAGAAGAGGAAGAAATTCCTCCAAATTGTGACAGTAAACAAAAAAAAAAGCCCAAACCACATATGCTCCTTTATAAATCCCTTTGTTCATCTTGATTCGTTAGATTCCGACTGCCTTAGTATTTTTACTCCTAGATAGCTGGGTATTTGTTTAGTTGGGGGGTTTGGTTTTTTTTTTTGGTGGGTTGTTTTTTGGGGGTTTTTGTTTGTTTTTTGAGTCTTGTTTAACTCCCATTTCAGTGGCAACATGTGGAGCTCATGGTCGTAGTGTGATTCTGCGAGGTACGCAACATCTTCTGACAATCCAAGTTTGCTGATTTTTCAGTTTAACTGAGCATCTCTTTTGTTGCATATTCTCAGAAAGAACATTTAAGTCAGCTTACCTCCTTGCTTTATACTCCTTCCAATGACTTGAAAATTCACTACGGGGAAACAGCTCCAAAATATTAAAATACTAACCCTTTTCATTTCTCCTGCCTCTGAATTCCTTCTTATTTTGCTGCCTCCTTTATGAGATGAATTTACTAAAATGGAAGACAACATTTCAGGCACAGGCATTCAGCCGATTTATATAATGGCAACATATTTTCCATGTGTTTTGTATGCCTCTTAACACTTCTGTTTGCTTTTTTTGACCACTGTTGCGTATGGTGCCAAAGGCTACATTGAGCAACCACAAAGAAGTTTAAGTACTTCTTCCCGATTAATATAATAAACTTAGAACAGAAAAACTGTAGAAGCAGCTCCAATTATTTCTTCTGCTGTGGCTTACTTGGCATTTGTCAGTGAAGAATTCAGCTCTTATTAGCTTCTTTCAGCTCCCTCCTAGCACCCAAGCAGCGCCCACTTCCAGTGCCACGTCAAAGTTGAAAATAAGCCAACGCTGAAACCAGATGGCCAAAAGGCCACTGCATCTTCCAGTCCTGCTGACCTACTGATGGAGGCAGGACCAAGAAGGAAATGAATGGCCCAATTAGAAGCATCATAAAATAGCATAATAGTGCATTTATCCAGGATTTGCTGGGTGTGAAAGAGGAAGGGAGTAAACACCACGGGAAGGAGACTCTGCATGGACTCGGTACTTCTGCGTTATCTGTTTTCTAGAAGTAAAGCCTTGGACTATAAGTCAGCACCTTCACCAGCAATATGTTGTGAATGCAGATGCACTAGCACCGTTTTGAAATTGTCCCTTCCTCATAAGGAGGAACTCAAGATCTTTCAAATATTTCCATGAAATTAAAAACCTGACCACTCCGGACCAGTTCATAAGGAGGCCATTTAATTAGCTAATGGAAATCCAGGTTCAAATCACATACAGGAGGGTCAACCTTTATAAAGTTAGAGCACACCAGGAGAAAAGGTAGTGCTCAATCATTTATACAAAAAGGAGCATCGAGAAATGCAGAAATTGTGGATGTGTATTGTGTAACACCAGTAGATTTCTACAAATACAGACAGGTTTGCCTTAACAAAGCCGTATCTTCCAACCTATGAGCTACATTACTGAAAAGTTTCCTTCAATTTTAGCCAGAAGCCCACCAACTTCTTAACATATGTCGATTATTATTTAGAATTAACATTTTAAAACTCTGGCATATGATGTCCTCGGTGGCCTGGTTTAGAGGGGGTGGGGGGAAAAAAGCTATTTGACTTGGGATGTACCATGTATGGCTCTTGCCCCTGTTGGTGTACTATGGAGAATAACGTCCTGGTAATCACACTTACCTATGCCTGAAAATGGTAGAAAAATCTCCATAGGTAAATGCAATTGCCAAGACTGCTCCATCCCAACTAAGCTGTGTGGCTAGACCATGCTTAGATATACAGTTTAATACCGCACTTGTGGTTTTCTTTCAAAAGCCTGTTAAAGGCTGCAGCTCTCATTTCAGTGCCAACATGAATGACATTATTTCTTGGAAGGACACACATACAGGCTGGCATAAAGTCAATAATTAGCCTAGATCATAAGCACTCTGTATGTCAAGATTTCAACATGTCACTTACTGGCAGTTTGCAAAACTCCCAGAGCTTCTACTGTCACCTTCATGCCAGGATGCTACTTTCTGCCCCACTGTGTGCCAATCACAAGTGGAAATATTGCATCTTGCAGCTGAGAGACATGGGGAGGAGGGTCATGTTTCCTACCTCATTCTTGGATTATTTCTCTTCAAGTCTCTCTAGACGTGTTCCATCATTACTGTCTTGGCCATCCTTCCCTCTTTTTGCCCTACATCCAGCCTACAGTTCTTCCTTTCCACCCTCTCTGCAATCCTGTCTCCTGGCAAAAGAGCTTCCTTTTTTACACCTCCTCCAAATCAAAAGGAATTTTAGGTTTCTTCACCTGACTGGTTAGTCACATATCTTCAAAGCTTGCCAGAAAGTCTCCTTCAAACATCACCCAAGGAAAGCCTTTTTAATTGTTCTTCCGTGCTATTTCCTTGCACCACATGCTACATAACGTAAAAAGATACCTTCTTGTTCTTGCACACTTTTCCTTTTTACTATAAACTGCAGTTCTTCCATCATTTGTAAAGCAGAAAAGCACTTTAATAGAAAGGCCAGCTCCTAAGAGGCTGTTGGATTTACTGAGCATTGACAGGGCTCTTGGTGCTCTGCTAATACAGAAAAGAAAGAGGAGCTCCCTCTCTGAAATGCTGATGATCTAAACTAGAGATGACAGGATTACGGCTGTGTTAAGCAGTGATCTGGCTCTGCACAACCCCCAGAAGATGACATGTTCCCAACACTTACAGCACTTAGAGGCCAAATAGATGTACAGTATAAAATAAGCTCCGAAGGAACGGTTTCTCAGAGAATATTTTTCCTTAGGTATTTAGGCTGCAGTTCAGCATGTTATTTCAGCATGAGACTAGTCTCACTGGACACAACAAGGTTAGTCCCATGCCTTAACCTAGGAATGTGCTTAGCTACACTGCCGAACTGTGACCTCTCGGATTTACATTGGGTCAAAACCCATGCTTGCAGCAGGGGAGACCAGTGAATCAGAGAGATACAGGATAAACCAAGATCCAACCTCCCAGCTGTGCTGGGCATTATCATTTCACACTAACATCTCATCACTGTATGGTGTCATACAAGAACTCCGTGCATACATCCAGCAGGCTCACTTCAAGGAGACCCAAATGTGCAAAACAAGCAACTGAATGTCTTAAGCACTGTTCTTGCATAGAAGCAGCCAGCTCCAGAAGCTTCATTCGATCTGACTTGTAGGCATTAAAGAGGTCCAAGGTTGTTATTACTTGATTATGCAGAGATTCCGCTGCGTTCAGTCCCACTTCATTGCAAAGGTCAGTGCTCCATAGACTGAGAATTACACATAGACCAAATTAGCATTACACACAACAGTGAAGATTGCATTAAATGAGATTGAGCCCATTAAAAACAAGACAGGGTCAAGAAGAGAGATTTGTGCACCCTTTTCACACTCACTCAGCCTCTAACACCAGCTATATGCCAGGCCAACGACATCTCATAAGGCTTTTAACTCCAAATCCAGAAGTATTACATACGCCAGGCGCACCCCAGTGCAACAACCTAGACCGTACTCTCCATGCTGTGAAGGCAGAGTAACTACCCAAAGATATGGCAATAAATGGCACTAGGAGCTGCTGATCTACTAAAGAATTACTTATTTTGAAAAAAAAAAAAAAACCAAACAAACGAACAAACATGATACAAGTCCGGCGATGGGTTCCGTCCTTCAGTGCCCTAAAGTGCACGTTAGAAAACCCCATTCAGAAGTTTAACGCAGCCCCCGCATTAAAAGCTGCACGAGTTCTGGCCCTGGGGGCTCCTACTAAAAAGCACTAGAACCTCCCACTATTGAAGGGGAAAAATCCTCCATTCCAGGCTATTTCCATTTGTTCCTGGCACAAGTCAGTGCTTCTTATTTTTAAGAACCCAACCCTTGTTTGAGATATTTATCTAAATCAATCATGTACCTACACGAGGCTACTGGAAACAAACCCAGAATCCGTACTGCTTCTGGGACCAAGGGGCAGGGAAGAGGCATCCACGACCGTTGCAGAGACTGGCACTTTCCCTAGCTAAGTTGTTCTCATGTTCTTCTAGCTCTGCAAATAGCAATGCTGTTGCACAATACACAAAATAAGTCTGCTGAGAGAGACTTTTATCTTAGAAAAGAATAAGTGCTTTGCTTTCTGATAAAATCAAAAATCTACAGAATGGGAAAACTCTAGGAAAAAAAATAAATACTACAAAATCCTGGAAAATAATTAATAGATTTTTCTGTGCTTTCATAATAGCATTCACTTGGGTACCTATAAAAAGCGATTATTATGGTAATAAAAAAGGATGAATAATTTATTATAAATCACAGACAAACTGTTCCCTTCCAGAATTCTAAGATGACTACATGCATATGAAAATAATCTCTTAAACGTGTATGCTTGCTGTAGCCATTGGGCCAGAAAATGTCTGCCATTCATTATAGTTTTATTGGACTTCTTTTCCAAAGTTTTCCTAGGGAATTGAATTAAAAATGGAAGTATAAACCTGATCATATTGGCACCCCTCTGTATCTTCAAGGTTGTTCAACCTATATCTTCCCATTTACCTAGCACAGGGCTCAGGTTCATTGTCTGCTGCATTTCAAAACACGCACAGCAAGTTGGGGGAATTGCACGTTGACCCCCTCCCCAAAACCACCATCTTCTCAACAGACAAAAATTGATATCCAGTATACACGTGCTTGCAAATTTTGTCTGCATTCAGAATTGCAAGCATCTTCTTCATACGGACTGACCATCACAGCGACTGTAAACTGTTAAGAATCAGGGAATAAATCAGTTATTTGCATGACACCACCACACCGAAATCTGAGAGGGGAACTTATCACCAAGAGCTGAATAAACTTAAAAGCTTTCACAAACCTCAGTGTTGTTCAAAAAGAACGCAATGTCCTGCTTCACGGGAAGGAGCTGTTCTGTTCCAGTTTCCCAGCCTTGCCATAGCCTGAATCCATCCTCTTTCACCAGCAGCAAATCAAGTTCCAACTGCGGTCAACTACGGTCCCAGTCTCCATCACCAACACGCTCGCATCTACTACACCTATATTTGCTAAACAGAGACCCCTCCATTTCCAGGAGTTTTCTCCTAATTCAGGCACTGAGATACTCAACAGATTTATTTAACAAGAAAAAACATGCTAAGTTCCTTAAGTCTATTCAAATACTTCTGATGCATTTATTTACACAAATACAACCTCTGAGCATCTCCTTTAATCCATGTCCCAAACTTCTACTTGGTTCTGTCTCCTCTTTCTTTAAGAGATGGTCTTTTAAGAGATAGTCTTTTCCTTTAGGCCATACCAAGGTCCCATGAGAGGGCTACATAAGAAATTGTCATCTTCTGTTAAGCATCAGGGAGTCTCCACTCCTTTCATCAGAGAAGATGGGTCCTCTCTAACTTCTCAGCTATGCAATGCTGCCACGTCTCAGCCCAAGCACACCAGTGCAAGGCATTTTTCACATTGGGAAAGAGAGACCTTGGAAGTTCTTCAGGAGCTTCCACATACAAAAATAAACATCAAAAGAGTAAAAAAAAAAACTATAAAATTGAAAATAGGCTTTTCATGGGTCACTCAATGGAGCCCTAGTCTCCTTGACAAAGGACAAAGCATAAGAGAGAAGGGGGAAGAGAACAGAATTGCTGCTCACCAGGAGAATGTGACGAGGACCAGCCATAAGCCAAGCCCCAACAGGAGGGGCAATAACCCAGTGGTTACTGGTTTAGGGTGGATGCTCCTCATTACCAAAGCCGTCCTCTCTCCCTGTCTGCCTATGGCAGCAGGCTCCACAGAAGCCCTGAGTTATCATAACACCAGGATTACCAATGAATACAGACAAGAGAAAAATAAGTCAAGCTCTTTCCAAAACAAACAGCCATAATTCAGCATTTGAGACTTCACAAATTACCTATTGAAAATAGTAGAAGCTAGATCTTAATAAGGCGTAACTGCCTGGTTTGGATTTCACACATGTTAAAAGTGTTCACAATCTGGAATTAAACTAGGCTAATCTAAACCATAAATATGAGCCATCATTTGGATTATATCTGTAACCCTCTGGTTCAATTCACAGCTCATTCTTCTAGAGTTTAACAAGCAACAAATAAACCTTAGAGAAAGAAAAAGAATTTTGTTAGTGTCTAGTGTAATCTACTATTAAATAAGTCCTCACACAAACCATAATAAAATTCAATTTATTGTAGTTTGTAAAATGTGATTCCCCACCTTGATAATTAAAAAGATATTGTAATAAAAGTCTTTAGTCCTCATGTGCTCACATTTGTTAAGATCTGATTTTTATCCGAGCAGAAGGATTATAAGAACACGGAATCGCTCTTACAGCCTTTGTGTGCAAATGCAATGCGAGGGGAGACAGTTTTGGTGTTGCATCCATAACAGGCAGGAAATTTAGAGCTCTGAGCCCTCAGCAGCCACCTGCACGCTGCTGGACCAGCCCAGACCACCATGGACCACACCAGACCACCACGGACCAGCCCTGCATTCAGCGGCACGAGCCCAGCCTCCCCGCAAGGGCACCGGGGCATCATGCAACTACACTGCTTCCACCTGAAGATCTCTGCACCACTTCCAACGTACACAGACCCTTGGTCTGAAGGGCAGGATTGGTGCCGCTCTTCTGCTTTGGATTCAGTGGCAAGCTCGGAGCAAAGGCTCTGGTAGTCAAGTAACAGGCAGACGAATCAGAGGTGCAGTATTGGCCCTTTCAACCCGCATGGTTAGCTAATACCCAGGATTTTCTTGCCCGTTTCCGAGAGAAAGAGTCAAGTAGCTTCCTGCTTAACTGAAAAATGTGCACACAAAGTCATTTTTCCCCTGACTCAACTAGGAACAGAAGGAGAATTTCCTCACAGACATTTCCAAGCCTACCCTCATAGCCAGAACTCTGCCTGAGAAACCTCTCATTCTCTTGGCATCTTCTTGGGGCACAGCACCATCGCTTCTGTGGATTTTTCCTGGCCCATTTGCCACTTCTGACACGTACAGACTCGCACACCCACAAGCCAGTCGGGGTTCCAGCCCTCACACCCTGGGAAAACCCTTCTAATTACCCCGCATCGGTTCAGATTCGGACTTTCTGCAAGGCCAGTGCTTTGAGCAGTGGCTTTCTATTGTCCCAGTTACCTTGGCCAAAAAGAAGTTCTATTGTTTCTCCCACCAAGCTGGTGCAAGAGGCGGTAGGTATTCCTCTCACTAGGAACGGAGGAGCTACCAACCACCGATCAGAAGGACCAGTCTGGAAGCTGCATCCTCACAAGCAGCGACTGATGCAAGAAGTCGGGAATGGGACCAAGGATGGGGAAATGCCACCAGCTGCGACTCGCAGCTCAACAGCGAGGTCCTGAAGGGCAGATGCTGCACCTCACACGCAGCCCTGCGGAATGGGACCCTGCGCTCCAGAGGCTCACCCACATGGACAACGTCTCTGGCTTATGCAATTCCACTCCCCTTATGACTTCCCTTGGCTGAAGGCAGCATCCTGGATCTGAACATCGAATCTCAGCCGTTGGAGTACGCTCAAAGGGAACCCGACTGCAAAATATAAATCCTTCTTCCAAATACATCACCCTTCCTAAAAAATGAGGCAAACACACCCAATTCTAGAACGTGCCCAAGCTTAATGTTTAACATGCATTCCTCCACCTCGTAAGAGATTAAATACATCTAGCCAGACAAACACTCCCATAACACAGCAAAAACAAAATAAAAAGATAGACTCTACTCTCTCCTTCTACAGCAACAAAGTTTGGAGGCACCAGAGAAGCTGGGTTATAAGCCTCGCAACAGGTTTAAGGCTTACCCCTAAGATTAATTCTTTCTAAATATGTTCAGATAGCAAGCACACCCCGACCCAAGTTGATTCCCAGCACGGGTTCTTCAGCAGCACCCTGCCCATCGCAGCACGGTAACCGGAGCACACGCCGCGCGCAGCCACCTCCGATTCACCGTGTCCCAAGGGCGTTAATTTGCAGGTGCCTTTATTACAGCACTAGTCGAAAAGCACTACAGCATTTCTAATCCACACGCCAGCATTATTCATACCGGTCTGTAATTATGTTTATTTGTTCATATCTAGCCACGTATATAAAAAGAACACCTCTCGATAAAGCACTTAGGAGCTTTAGGCTAGTAACTTCACTCGGGTAAGTCCCTGTAGAAAGAGAAGACAAACAGTTAGCTAACTGAAAGAGTAGCCAAGAGTAAAACACGACAATAGATGGAGATAGAACACAAGGACCATTGCTACCATCTGGAGACTGCAATTTATTACACAGAGCTCAACCAGCAAAATGATTGGGTTTTTGCACAGCAACAGGCCAGGACTGGAAGGAAGATCATGCTAAAAGAGCAGCACAGGAGAGTGCACGCAGGTTTCTCTCATTTGTAGAATCTACGGCAAACTAAGGACTTGAACTTCACTATGCATTGGAAACTGTCCCACTACAGTGGGAAGTGATGTGTAATACACATATTAATGTTGAATCTTTTCTTTTGGGACTATTCTGAACTTGCGTTCTACACCTGAATCTCCAGTTTCTGGCACATGAGCCCAGTTGCTGCCATCTGCACACAAATCACTAGAATCTATGCTAGCTACAGCGTGAGAGTCAGGAAAACAGGCAAAACCTTTAGATTTTTGTCCCCCTACTAGAATAAAGACATTTCATTCACTGTATTGAACCATGAAGTATATAAAAAAAGCTCATTCATTTACATTTTTGAAATATCAATACACCAAAGCCTCTACAGCCATCATGCCACATAGGACACTAGGAGGAAAAAAGAGCAAAGCAACGTGTGGAGACAGGTCAGTTGTAATTTCTTCCTGACACTTCAAAAATTATGTCTAGTTTGGAAAAGGATTTACCGTTTCCAGCTCATCTCTGCGCTGCACACGAGAGGGCACTGTTCTGTAGGCTCAGGGGATAAAGCAGCACAAATTAATCTTGTGCTGCAGATGAAATTTGTTGTGCTAGCGCCAAGCAATTAGACCTTCTCTGGAGAATTAACTGTGTAGCTAGAAGCAAACCTGCCAATTAAATCAGTATTTTCAAACAACTCAGGTGATCCTTCACTTCAGTGACCAGCATTACCCATTCTTTTTTTCAGAAAAAGCAGAAAATCAAGCCATTTATCTTACCACAATTATCAACATTATCATTTTTCAGACATTACAAGACTGGAGCGGACTCCACACGGGACAAGAGCTTTTTGCTGTGGGAATCTGTACTGCAGAAACCAGGGGTGACAGAGACCACACAGGGCGTAAAGACCTTCAGAAGACTCACAGGTCCAACCCAGGCTGGATAACCCATTCAAATGTAGTGAGTAGTTAACGTTTAAGCAAATGGATCCAAAAACTCTCTGATTAAATCTAGCGGTAAAGTAACTGGTTAGAAATCAGAGTGGATGCAGAAGAAACAGCAGGGACAGAAGCAGGGTTCTAGCCCAAAAAGCCAACCCGCAAGCAGGTGCAACCAAGGCTAGGAAGCACGCAGGGCTGTAGTTGCTCCAGACTAAACGCTGCTGAAGTTTGTTCGTTTTAGCAAAATCATTCCAGATTTACCTTGCCACGGACCACATGGGCTATGTTTTGCTTTCGTCCCCAGACTGACGCCCTTTCGTTACCTGCTGCATTTCTGACACGTTCTCTGCCCTCCGAGCACAAAAGCACGGCATTCACAGCAGCCTTCCTCCCCTCCTCCTGTAACTCACCCAAACAAGATTAACAGGGAAGGGTATTTTATTATTTAAAACACAGTCATCCACCTCCTGTCAAGTCTCTGTTTTAGGCTTCTGTATTTCTCTTGCAGTACGTGTTGACAGATGCCGCATTCCTCACGCTGCCATGAATTTCTGCAACGGGGGAAAGACAGAGGCAGACTATGGCCTTGAAACATAAGCGAGGCAGGAAATTGCTATCTGTTCATTTGGTATAAAAAGAAACGTATGCACAGCTTCTCCGAAGACAATAATGTCCCTACCGAGGATCTGGGAGCAATGCCTCCATCTCAGATTACCTGCACCCCAGAGCATTTTATTTCCCTCCCGTTCACATTTTAGCTTTCAAAAAATCTTATAGGTAAATGGCCAAAAACCATATCAGTCTAGTCATCGTGTCTGGTTTTCGTGTTCTTTTTCCTCTTTCTGCGCTAGAGGTTCAAGCGAGCGCCACGTCGCAGGAGCAGCAGCGCCCCGGAGCCAGGCACCCAGCCCCGCGGCGGGGGCACAGCCCGCAGCCCCCACCTCTGCCGTCCTCTCGACCGCGGCCAGCTCAGCACATCCCTCTGACCCGCTCACCACCACAGGGACTTCACGGCAGAGTAAATGTTGGGTAAACCTCTGGGTTAGAGGCATCCTGCAAGTGCCAAGTTGATCGTCGAGTGGAGGCTTTTCTTAAATTAAATAACCTGAAGATGTTCTCGGTTCAGCAGCGTTGTTGTTACCAAGGACAGAGTGCATGCCTGGAACAAAAATCTTTTGTCCTTAGGTGGCCTGTGAACTTCCTGAACTCATCCAAGCCTACGAATCAGGAGTTCATCTCTACATGCCACACTGAGGGATATTCATGTCTCCCTTGCCAGTGCTCGGTATTACTATGGACTCATTATATCATCATCTGTATTTCAGAAAGATGTTTCAAACATCTGGTTAGCTTTAAATTCACAAAACCACATGCACGCACCAGTATTTTTCACGTTAATCTGCTTCTCCCGTGGTTATGAGAGAACGCAAGAGCAGATGAACCTCAATGACTCCTGATTGATGATGGACGTTCTATTTACATTTCAGCTGACAACACTAAGGTATTTCCTCTCCAGCTGCAGCCAAACAACAACAACAAAAAGACAGAACTCCACCAAAACCCCTAATCACGAGTCAGGGACTCTGAGCCCGCTGTCTCCAGGCCACATGAGCTACAGAGGTAATAACATCGCAGCAACAAATACGCAGCATCCTTCATCCATATTCCAAAGGGATGCAGATGGATAATATTATTTTACCTATTGCTTAGAGGCACTTACCTCTGATCTGGAAACTATTTAACACAATAGAGATCATTAAACTTGCTTACTCAATTCCGTGATAATAGACGCAAAATGGAATTTGACGGAAAAGCACGATGGGCACGTGGCAGCCTGCAAAAGAAAGCGCTCGGCTATTTTCAGGGACTGCAGGCAGCAGAGCAGCACTGGGGTCAGTCCCCCTGCTTCATCCCAATATAGCGTAGCGCGGGATGAGAACAAGAAATCATCACAAGTCACATAACTGTCCTGAAGGTATTTTTTCCTGTTTTTGCTATGCAAAGCCTATAATATTTGCTTTCCCAAAATAAAGCATTTCGTTTGGCAAGCGAATAAATGGGTTTGGCAAGTGGGGGATTTATTGTCACTCTCTGCCTCATCACAACTCTCTTCTGATGGAACACTGGAAACATGACAAACAGACTAGTACGGAGATGTCTTAAGACAGATGTGGAAAGGAAGAAAAAAAATATACCTTGAGTTTCCCTGGCCTTGACAAAACCAGTTTCCCTGTGTTTCAGAGCTCCTGGAGCAAGGTATAAAACTACAGAATAAATTTTTGAAATTGAGGGCAAAGACACCTAAAGATATCTAATAACCAACTGTTTTACTTGGCCAGTCTTTCATCTAAGTATTATTTTCTGCGATGAGAAAACTCTCTCACTGAGCATCAGCCCCAAGTGCTTCAGCTCCTTTGATGACCATGCTAGGGAGACAGGACACGAGGTGGGCTGAGCCAACGCTGCCTGTTGCAACCTCCAGCCAACAAGGACATTGTCGTGGTTGCGAGTCTCAGTCTCTCCTTTTAATCTCAAGGAACACCAGTCCTTTCCACTAGAATATAACAGGATTTTCAAATGCATTTATTCATAAAGCTTTGAGTCCTGCGGGGGCCGTGATATCATCTGTTCTGACCTCCTGCCTCACCCCAACCATTACATTTCACCCACTCACCCGGCTGCATAAAGCAAGAACTAAAGCCCTACAATTAAAGCTTCATTTGGGTCCTGGCAAAAGCATCCCTCCCGTGCACGCAGGCTTGATTTGACAAGCACCAAGAGACAGTAAATCCGCTGTGGCATTCAGAAACACGTGCTTTGTATCTAAGTTAGAATGTGTTGGGTTTTAGCTTCCAGCTAGGATTCTCACTATATCTTTTCCTTTTGTTTCCAAAATTTTCTCTCTCAAAATGACCCCAGCGCATACCAACTCACTTTGTCTTTTTTCATAAATTCAGTAGATTAAGAGCTCTTAAACATTTCAGTTTCCCCAGCTCTCAAATAATTTTTCTAGCTCTTTTCTACATTGACTTCTACTTGTTGACATCCTTTTAAGGAACAAACAAACAAACACGACCAAACCCACACGGTTTGGTGGAACAGCACACGGCTCTCCTGGATACACGTCTCAACATCACATTGGCTTTTTTTTTTCTTTGCCAGCCTCAGGTACACTCGGAGCTCATTCTGCCTTTCACAAAGGCATTTATTTCTGCAGCACAGCGGGCAGTGCCATCGGTGTTCCCAGATGTAGAGCTACATCTGCATCAAAGCATGTTTTATTTCTGTGGGCTGAGCTTACCGAGCCTTCCAGACCACACGGCATTACTTCTTTAGTCCCCGCTATGCGCTTCCCAGCCAAAGCGTGAGCTGTACAAAAGCTTCATCAGCAGTAATTTTATCATGACTTTAGGTCGCTGATGAGACGATGGAATAACAACGCGCCAAGCTCCGTGAAGCCCAACTAGCAACCTCTCATTTCACGAGGGCTCCCCGATGATGACTATTTTTTCAGATGTATCAGCCAATTCTTAATCTATTTGGTGTGTGCACGTTATGCTGTAAAATGCTAATTGCTTTCTTCAGATACACATCCAGCACTTCAAAAAAACATCCAACTTTATTTCAGCTACCTTTGTCAACCAAATCCTTGAAGAATGAGGCAACTTTTATTTTGACAGTTGACCTCCATTTAAAAAGTGTCCACCAAAAACCACATTTGTCTACAGAACCACAATTGGAACAATTTATTAGTGCTTTCTTCTCCACTACAGGAAAACTCATAGGGAAACAGAGCAAGCAATCAAGTAGTGAGAGTTTATTCAGTTGTGAGGCCCAATCTATCCAAGTATCAAAGGCAACAGCTGCTTTTCCCAGTGCTTTGCAAGGAGAGAAGCAGAAAACCAGATAAAAGTATCCATCAGTGCAGGGCACTCAGAGCAGAGAATCTGGGACTCCCAAGAGATGATCATCATTCAGTAATAGCTCTCCAGAAGCACAGGCATTAACTGGTAATTGCTTCAAGAACACTCAAAACTGAAAGGTAAATAGAGTCTTCACATTTCCCTAGTGTTGGTCAAATAATGCTCTGTTCATTTATCCAGCAAATCCGGCACTTAGTTTAAGTCATAACAGGCTATAAACAGAATGCGATTCTTCCACAAATTTCTCCAGCCTTTAGCTCTGATGAATAGCCTGAACAGACAAACCCGAGTTGCTACAGACAGAAATGAGTTGCTATGAGTCTGGGCTACCAGTGCCACTCAATTATCAACCCAGGCCAGATGCTTTCATTTCTACCCCACACTTGACAATCAAAGGCTTAGACAAATTACAAGCCTTCCCAACTTGTTTGCCAGTTGCCCGCCAAACAGCTATAAACATTCAACAAGTCTCTTTGGTGAGTAATCGGAAGAGAATTCGCAAGCGGCCGTGCGAGCACTTTCGACGTGGATTCTCTTGTGAATATTTATTCGCACAAGTATGCAACGTGATGTTGCTTTCCCACAAATGTTCTTGCCAACGCAATTTTTGCTCATCCGAAGTGATTGGGGAATAAACAAAGAAGTGTGGTCAAAAAATACCAGCAAAGCAGATCAGCAAATTCTAGATGGAAAAATATTCACGGAGGATGATCCCGACCGTGTGGCGGGGAGTGGCTCGGTGCCCACACACTACATCATTTTCCCTGCATAGGGCAAGAGGGCAAATTTGACTCACTTTCTTCTCCCGCTCTACTTTTGCAGCCACACGCTCATTTATAAGCGGAAATAGAGGCAACGTATAGTAGTAAATACCAAAAAGAAAACATATGAAAACTATCACATAAATGGGTGAAGCACTTCACGCAGTTTAATTGTGTAGCCAGAACTCAGCATTGCCTTAGGCTCTGTGGTCATCAGAGCATGCCATAACTTCAACGCGATGAAAAGAGACTGGGGATCAGTTCGACAAAAACATTAAGTATTTCAGGCACTTCAGAAATGTGGGATGTCTCAGGTCACACATGGGGCTTTTCCTCCTGACATGCTACATCTGTGATAAGAAACAGCTGGGAAGTCGATTGCTTTTTGCACAGTACTCCCAGTTGTGAGATCGCAACCAAAATCAGCAGGGACACCGAGGTCCTTTATCCAGCCCTAATTAACATGCTCCTTGAGCAACTGGAAATAAAGATTCTGGTTTTTGCAAGGCCTCCACATACCATTTGACTTGCTCTTGAAAGCAAGGTTAAAATCCAAACACAGTATTTATTAGAGCATAAAGACCTTTCTGNGTACCATTTGACTCGCTCTGAACAACAACAATATCCAGTCCCTATTTCCAAGGACCCCATTACCCCCCAGTTTCCATGAGCAGAAGCATCTTCTTGCAATTAAAAAAATTTGGGATGCCAGCAGGAAGGGGGCAAAATACGGATCCCAGTCTCTTGAAAGCAAGGTTAAAATCTAAACACAGTATATATTAGAGCATAAAGACCTTTCTGAAGTGGCATTAAATGGAAAGAAGGCACAAGTGCAATGAAAGAAAAGAAGTACCTGGTGCAGGTGTTCAGGAGATGAATTCACACAGGGCAGAATCAGCGTGTTGGATCAATAATCCTGCCTGGAAAGAGAGAGGAAAAGGTAATTAATACTTTTTCAGAATTTAAAATAAAGATCTCCCATAATTGAACAAAATAAAGATCATCTAACTCATTAAAACTTTCAACACTTAAGTGCAAAAAAAAAAAAAGAAATAGAGACCTTGGGTTTGTTTTTTCTTTACACCATGAACTTTTTTCTGTCCTATAAAGAGCAGTTACTACGGTTTATAATAATAGTTATTCAGCCTTCTTTTATTCTCCAAAAATATTTCGTTCTAACAAATAACATGCTTGGAAGAAAAATCTGAAATAGTCTTTTAAAAAAAATCCTATAACGCAAAACTTTCACGAACAGGCTTCTTCAGCAGCTGGTTCCTTCCCGTCAGGATGAATTCCACCAGGCAATTTCTTGGTAGTACAAATGTTAGCAACGACCACGCATCCCATTCGCTCCACAGAGCTTTACAAAAACCTTCATGAAAGACCACTTCTTTTTATTTTGTTTTCATCACCCCAGCATTTAACAAACAAAATCAAACATGTAAACAAACACCTGTAAACTTCAGGGACATGGTTGCGATTGCCATTAACAGCGTCCTCCATAAGCGTTAAGTGGCTTAACAACAACCAGTTTCATTAGAGCAGCAAGAACAAGGTCCAAAATCCAAATGCCACTAAAAGCCAAGTAAGGTCCGTATCCGCTTGAGACAAGACTGTCTTTTCTTGCCACTAAGGCGAGCGGACACAAGAGAGAGCCTCTCCCGGGAGTCTCCAGCCCCTGGGAAGAGCTGGTCGTCACCAGGACAAGGCGCACTTACCCCATCGCTGCTCCCTGAAGCCCGTACTGCCTGCCAGCTCGTGTTGTTTTAGCCACAGAAGTCTCCAAACACTTCATGCATCTTTTATAAGTCTCAACACCCAACGGCTCCCGTGTCATTGAATATTTCAGCTATGCCATTAAAATTAAAGAATAAATCCCAAGCCACTGGGGTTGCAGAGAACTCCAGAACACAAGTATTGATTTTACCCAGGACCACTTAGAAAGTAAGCTGAAATACCCCTTCATTTATTTATTTGTTATAAACCTCATGATTTTTAGCAACCAACTCATGATTTCTAAGTGTGCAGGGTTGGCAGAGCTGCAAATCCTTTCGACTCATAACATTTGCAGGGGAATCCCCCACTGGCCTTTGTTCCCCACCCACTCGGGGAGTGCTGATGCAAAGGCGGCTTTTACCAGGTTCATAAACATGTCTGGAAGAGAACATGCCTCCCCGTTCATTATGGCCATCAGAGATTTCTTTGTCAGTGTATCTATGGCAAAGCTATTGCACAATAAACAACATGAAGTGTCCCATTAAAATACTGCCAGTGTTTTGAAATCATAGGAAGAATGCTGAAAAAGAAATATTTATGGGGTTTGATGAACTGCAGCACTGTGCTAACAAAATCAAGACTTAAGAAATGTGCCTGGACTGTCCTTTACCCAAAATGAGTAAGACTTCATTGTAAATGTTGCTATTCAAAGAAACAATTTATATGCTGTCTCAATGGCAGAGAGAGTACACATGGCAGATCAAAGGCAGACAGTGGAATCTTTTAATCGAGCTGCAGTGAGAAATACTAAACCAACCACGCGAACCATTTCCTCCTGCTTCACGCCCCTTGGCCAGGTGTGCCGTTTCCATCAGCGCACCCGTGCCGATGAACACCCGAACCGGGGCTAATCCCAACGAGCAGCGCATTCGTTTCAACTCCATTTCCCCTGGTTCAGGGGCTGCTCGAGATGCAGACGTGGAGAAAAGCCCTTTCGGGAAGGCGAGAGGACGGCCACAGAGATCCGCACCGAGGAAATCCTGCCTTCAGCAATCAGGGATCCCTCTCTTGACCCTGCGATGGTTCAAACCCACAAAATTGCAATAACTGATTTTTAATCTCAATGTAAGGATGGGGAGGCCAGCAGCATTAGGAAGCTAACCCCTCCATGCTCTGAAAGCCCTTTGAGAGTCTGTAATGCAAGAGTTACGACTGCAAAGCAGCCCCAAGTCTCAGCTCCCTTCCAGTGAGCCCTTGCTGCAAATTCGCTTTCGCAGACATCCTGCTTTTCCCACCCTGTAAAATGCTGTTCCAGAAATTCCATATAAACGCCTTTCACATTGCATTACATTCCCCCAGCAAAAATAAGCCAGATAAGAAATGCCTGCCTATGAGTGTTACGATCATACTTTTAACACATCTGAACTTCAAAGAGACCAAAGAGAAAAACTGCTCATCCCAGCAAATATTTGCTACAGTCCCTACCTCCCGTGTCTTTCAGGTGTCTGATAATCAAGTTATGCCGTGAAACACGTGCAAATTAATAGATTCCCCAACCATTCTTAGGTGGCTGATAAGCTGCTTAACAACACTGACCTCCTAAACCTCCAAAATGATCAGTGAGCAAGATTTAAAAAACAAAAAACCCATATGGTAGCACGTTTGAACACAACGGTTTTAAAAGGAAATAGAAGCTCTCTGTAGACTCCACATCCTCTAAATCCATTCTGCGAACAGATAAAAGCCACATTGTAGTCAAGTCTCCACCTAAACAGCTAAAGCAAAATCTAGGTCAGCGTGCTCTCACAGGAACTGATATATTAATCAGTGGCGCTTCCAAAGGGGTTTTTGACTAATGCAGTGTTTTTATATAGGAACTGGCAGCCATCACCTTTTGCAACTCAATACTCTCTCAAAGGCTCAAAGAGCCAAAAGTTACACTCAAAAAGTGCTTTTAAGCTGGTTGGAAGAAACAAGGCTGGCTTTGCCCTTATTCAAAGGCAAAAAAAAAAATTAAAAAAAAGACAAGACTATGCTATGCATTGGTACCAGTGGCTCCAACGCAGCACTCCCTACCCAGCACCTCCAACGAGAGGTGGCCTCTCCTTGCAGGTGAGGACAATCCACTTGCTCAAGGTCCCACGGTAAGTAGCTGCAGATCCAGAAGTGCAGCCTCCAGACTGGGACTCCCATCTCTGCTGTAAGCTGCAGGCACCCTAAGTTTGCACCGTAACTATTTGAACTGGGAACCAGTCACAGCAAGTTCTCTGTGGCACTGGATTTAAGCAGGACCATCTTGGCTGGCTGGAAATAAACTTTCTCATCTCAGTTCTTTGGGACTAGGACTCAGGAGATGGTTCCTCTTGGCTGCATTGAAGGAACTTCACGTTTTCTGCCCAAACAGTCCACAGAGACGTGTATTAGTTCTGACAATATTTGGTGGAAAAGAATCCGAGGTCCAGCATGAGCCATTTGCTGCCTCCAGAGAGTTGGAGGGAGGCAAACTGGTGGGAGGGGGAGCCTTTTGTATCCAAAACCAAATGTTTTGTCTCCATTCCATTCAGAAGGAGAAGAAAAAAAAAAAAAAAAAAGAAAAAACCCTCGATCTAAAAGGTCTTGTTTTCATTCCTTTGTGGAACTAAACCACATTTTAAACCTCTGTGTTTGCACAAAGTGGACTTTTGTTTTCTGGTCATTTATAACTTTCACTCTATCGTCAGCTCCTACTGCTGAAGCGCAGGCGATGCCGCGGGACAGGACACCGAGGGGAGTCCCCAGCGTGCTGGAAGCCACTGCCACGGAGCCCAGAGCCGGCAACGCTACTTATCCCTGGCCATCCAAAGGGATGAGTTACCTTATTTGCACAAGGACATAAAAAGCTCTTACTATAAAGATGACTCCTCTTTTTTTTTTTTTGGCCTCTATAAAGAGAAAAAAAAATTGAAGGGTAACCTTTCCTCTCTCCCCGCAGCCTCACCTTGCAAAACCAGGATCCCACTCCATCCCATCTGAGCTTTCCACCCTCCTCCCTCTCCCTCAAATCCAGCCCCAAAACCTGGGGGTACCATAGCACGTACCATAGCACAGCAGCTGCAACACCTGGGTCCGAGAAAGGCAAGAAAATGGGCATGGGGGGGAAAAGAATGACATGATTACCCAGTTTTAGCAATTTTACAGCAGCTGGATGTGCAGATTTGGGTGCCAGTTCTGCCTTCCCAGGCCTGGAGGGGACCATCCTCCCACGCTGCCCAGCAGCACGCGCCCTTCACATCTGCGTTTTGATTCTGCTTAGGCAATGCCAACAACTTCCAGGGGCTTCCTTGGTCAATGCTTGCTTTGTCACACGCCAAGAAGCAGCTAAAATACGTTTCCTTCAGCGCACACCAATGCCCAGCCCAAGGAAAGAACTGCCAACACCACCAGCTCAATTATGCATCTCTGATTACAGCCATTTAAGAAAATAAAATTTTATAATAAAATGGGTCGCACCGTCTCCACAGACGCCTGACCTTGCTCAAGTTCCCACTGAAGGATGCAGGTGCTACGTCCCATAGCTGCACCGTCAGCCTCAGGAGACACAGTAGGTGGAGAGTCACAACCACTTTGATCCACTACTTTATATATGAACAAGAAAAAAACCTTCTCTCTGCCCACCAAAAGCAATGATGAAGTGGTTGCATCCGACTTCCCATCCTGCGTTTAGCAAAGGGTTTGTTTTTTCCATTTGTATCCATTTTATGTCCATGTTGCTGCTTTTATTACATTATCTCCTTCATTCTGCTGACCCACTATCTTCTCCAGAGTCTGCAATCTCACTGCATGAGCTACTTATCTCCAAACCCAAATAAAGAACATTTTTAGGCTGCGCCATTGCATGGGAAAGATGCACTTTAAGTTAACAGCTTGAATTAACAAGCCAGTAAAACTTAAAATGACCTTCTTTGTAGTTTTTGGCATTAGAGGAAGCGTCAAGTCTTCCCTTTTTCTTTTCTTTCTTTTGTTAGCGTGGCAGAAGATGGGCGAATGGAGCACTGCTTACAGTATCAAATGTTCCATTTCATTTTTGCTCTCTAACAAATAGAAGAAAAAACCCTCTCCTTTCCTAAAAGGACTCCTCTCAGAGACAGGCTTTTACTGAATCATAAACAGTATAATTATATTTTAACTAGGCTGCCCACAAAGAATCAGTATTCAAACTATCCCCTGCATCCTTCACAGCTGAAAAGGCTTTGCAGGGAGAATCAGGGAAAATGGAGAAACTGTTAAAATCACATTTCAACAGAATCATAGTATTTCTCAGCACAAGTCCATTAAAGAGATATACCGATACCTCCATCTCTCGTCGCGATTGTGTTCCTCTATTTATGTAAAACGGGACGCTAATTTACTAGGACTGTGCTGCAAGCTAATTCAGAAGCAGGCTGCACATTTCCTCCACTCCGATAGCTTAAACCAAGTCCCCCCGTGAGCGCAGGACGCCGAGACGGCGATGTGCTGCAGACGCACGCCGTCCCGCATCCCTTCGGTGGGAAGCCTGGCGAGTGCCCACACTCTCCCATCTGCCCACAGGGACAGCCTGGACTTTTTGGTGAATGCTCCTGCACATCCTATGGACAATCTGATCTCAGCATCCATCTTTAGAGGCTGCCAGGACTTTGCACCACACAGGATCAGACACAGCGCTACAGCCTGGTCCCCTGATCCATCCCATTTTCTCTCCCAGCTGCACTGGAATACCGCACTTCCATTTTTCACTCCAAGATCTCCAAGCACTTCAAGTGTTAATAAATTGAGTTCTCAGGTGCCAATGCATGATGTTTGTACCATCACACCTACTTCACAGACAAGGATAATATTAAAGCCTGGACTACAGGAATGCTTCACTCTAACACTGAATCAAGCGATGAATTGGCACTAGTGACATTACTACGAGTCCTACCATTCCCTCGGAGACAGGATTGGTACCAAGATGTTTCTGCATCCAGCCACATGCACTAGCTAAGCCCATCCACGCTTCAGTGCCAGCAGCAATGTCCGTGATCAAAGATGGGATTTTTCTTTTTTTTTTTCCCCTGAAAGATTATTTTATTTTTAGCCAGTACCGTTGTGAAGGAAACACGTACCCTGTAGACAAAGTAGGACAGGTTCAGCAAAATTTTCCAGTTAAAAACCCTCAAAACAAACCAGTCATTCCTGCTTTCAGAAAGCACTTCCAGAGGACAACCGTACCACAGAGGGCTCAAATGCACACACAGGTTGCAGCAGAGCTCGTGTTTCCCCTTTCCACGGCTCCCATGAAAACCAGCAACTCCCCATCACAGACTGCGGCAGGTTCGGTGCTGTGCAACTGCCAACCCCCACGGCCAGCGCCCGCCTGCCTCCTCTCTCGGAAGCGACCCCTGAAGGAACGGGAAACAACTTCTGCAGGTGCTTGGTGCTTAATGGAAACTAATTCCCGAGGAAATAGCTTTTTTCTAGACAAATGTACCCAAGTACGGATATAAGCACTCGCTGCAGAGGTTCAAGAGTGCAACCATAAATGCCAGGAAGCCTAAATCATGCTTTCAAAGCTCTTCAAATACCTAACAGGTGAAGGCAAGCCCTACAACTAAATCTCTAGAGAGGCTCTCAAAAAACACAGCTCAGCTGCTAGCTAATCCTAGAAGCATTTAGGCCCTACAGACACTTAAAGCAACTTTAAAGATTTCCAGGTATCCAATACTCTGCTTCCAATAGGGCAGGATGAATTTTACTTGGGAAAACTCAGCAACTCCACATCTATTTCCAGACTTAATCAAGTCATAATGATCAATACTTTATAGGAGACACCCAGTCAATCAGGACCTGGGTTTCACCCAGCTGCAGAGCCTCCTGCCCTCTTGCCAACGATTAACCGTAGACAAGCATGGTTTTGGGGTCTGGTTCCCCCCACACACACTCACCTCGTCTTCTTCTACCTTTTATGAAGTGCTGGAAAGATTCGCTTTGGAACAGGAAGTCCAGATTCAGGACATTCTGATAACGATCCCATCTGAAAAGGCACATGGCAATTTTTTTTTTTTTTAATTAGACTAAAAAGGTGAAGGCATCTGTTTAGCACACCGCCCAAGGGAGTTCATTACTCAGTTGTCTATGAGGTGTTTGGTGGTGATGCTCTCAAGTGATTGCAGCTGCAACGAGAAGACACTCAGCTGGTAGGGAAGGCAAGAGAGATTTCTAAATGAAAGAGGCAAACATCACAGCATCCACTCCAAAGACCATTAAATCCATGGAAGTCTTTCAGACAGCTTCCAAAGATTTTGGATCAGACCCAGAAGCTGGTTTTCATCCACAGTTCACAATGACTTTACTAGAGAGAGAACAAAAAAGCTTTTTGTTCCCATTTTCCAGATGTGGAGACCGAGGAACAGAGAGAGCTGATGCAGAGCAGGTTGCAGCGGCAGAGCCTGGGACAGGGTCACCCCAGCTCCCCACAAAAGATACAGCAGTGTGGAGGGAAGACATCAAACAACACTCATCCTTCTCACAAAGGGCACTACGGGTTTGCACTTGTTTTCTTATTGCAACACACAAAAGACAATTTTTAGTGGAAGAAACTTGGCACTTTTCACATGAGCGCAGAGAAGCAGAAGGTAACATGGTGCATGCCAGGGGCATCACATAATTATTTAAGATTGCAGGGGGGCATTGCCCTCAGTCAAGCTTGCAGGTTCACAAGGAGCAGAACAGAAGAGGGTAATAGCAACATCTAGCACAATAAAAGCAAGACACTTGGTACATCCAGCTGCCAACATTTGAAAGCTATAAAAAAGGGGCTTGTAAAAAATAACACACAGAGATACCTTTTGACGACACTGAAGAGCACAGGACCAAGAGAAATGAGGCTTTGGGAGAAACGGAGAGGAAAGCTGAGAGCTATTTTGCTACTAGGGAACATCCCTCTGAAACCAGAATAGTTTCTATATTCTGAGACTTCACAGCCCCAGGGCTGAAAGACTGGCACCAAACACTGCTCAAAACAAGAAGGAGAAGGAACAAGACGAGCTTTGCATCCGAGACAGCTATAATCTCTCCTAACTCAGAGCAGGCAGCACAGTAGCATAACTGAACCAAGAGGGAGCTAAACCAAACCACAGCTCAGCCTCCCACACACGCAAGTAAATCACAAACCATTAAAATCAAATAAAGGCAATTCAGGGACACAGAGGAGAGAGACACCTCACTAACCTGCTGAGCTCAGGAATGAAAGGACAACACTGGAAGATGCCCAAGGCTCTGGCCAGGTCCCAGAAGAGGTGACAAAATTTCCAAGGCCAGCACCAGCCCAAGCATAGCACCTTGCAACCCAAAATCCAGCTCAGGAAGGGGAGGTTCACCAACCATCCTTCAATTCTCTTACTGTCCCTAACAAGCTATTAAATGGGAAATAAACACCCCAGCTCCAAGCCCAAGCAGTGTCTTCCCCAGAAACTCACCCCAGCTCCAAGCAGTGTCTTCCCCAGCAGCTCACCCCAGCCCCAGCGAGGGGAACCAGCACTTATGGGCAGTTTCCAGCCTGCTGCCAGGGGGGGAAGCCAGGCTGGGCTGGGCTCTCCCACCCCATTAATGTCTTTCAGCTGGCCACGGCCACTGATTGCCCCACCTGGGGAGCTCCAGGCCCCCCTGCAGCCGGGGGAGCCCGAGCAAGGGCTGGTACCTCCTGCAGACCCCGCTGAGCCTGGCTGCTCTCACGCCTACGGGCTCCTATTCCCAAGAGTCGTTTCAGGACTTGTTCTTCAGCAGTGCTCCCTGCCTATTCTCTACGAGGGTGATTTTCCTCCCCATCATATCTGCTTTGCTCTGGGAGCCTAAGCAAGACCAGAGCAGCTCCCAGAGCCCCTCGCACACCACGCAGGCAAGGTGCAAGGGGCTCTTACAAACACTTCTGCAAACCCTGGCTAAGAGGGTGGGGGTCTTCATCACACACGCTGCTACAAGCTGCGACTCCTTCCAGAGCATGCCCTGGGAGCGCGTGCGTCCATATACTGGCCCCAACAACAGACGAGGATGCAAGAAGTACAGAGCTATGCTTGGCTTTTCAGTCGTGGGCTAAAGGAAAGCGAGACAGAGCCAGCATCTTTGACTCCAGCCAGAATTACAGCAAGCATCAGTGCCTCGGGGCAGTGCAAGAAGTTGCCCAACAGAGAAAGAAAAATCTGATCCTAATTCCACCTTCACCACCACCACCTGTGTTAATCTGCCATCAAACCAGAGGCTGATTTGGGGAGTGGAGGGGGGAAGGAGAGCACAGACTTTCAAGAATGTGGCAGTGTCTCAACAACAAAAAAGTCTGCGGAGTTGAGAAGCTGAAGGTTAAGTTTCCACTGGAAAAGGGGGAGGAAAGCTCAGACACCAGAATGTATAGAAAGGCAGCGCGGGCAGCTCTCACTGCATTACTGCGTATCCCGTGCTGCTATCAGTGCTCCTCCCTAAGTCCAAGCACTTTCAATCACAGGAATACACAATAATTAACTTCTCGTAATTACTGCTTAAAATCCAGGACTTAAGTTTTTAATGTATAGGGGTTGCGGAGAGAACTTCAAAATGACAGCAAAGTGCTTCTGAAATTAAAAAAAAAAAAAAACCAGAAACACAGCAGGAGGTAGAGGAAAAGAACCCCAAATTTATTAGACATATGAGACCTCAAGATCTTGAAACCAGCCTTGTACAGTTGGAAGCCAGATCACAACTTATTAAAAGCAAGGGCCAGCAATACTGGGAGCGTGAGCAAACAACACGCGGTACAGAATGTGAAATGTACTGAGCTACTGGATGTGGTTGTGTTAAACCCTTCACTTTCTCATTTATTTAGTTTTTACACTCAAGGTGCCTCAGCGCTGAGCCCAGCCTGCCCAGCAGACCAGGCCTGCAAACAGCATCTCCCACGGAGCCAGGCTGCGGTCTCTGCAAACTGAAATTTTCCAGTTTGCTGGTTTTGTTGGTTTTTTTTTTCTCCAAAAGCGGGGAGAAAAGGGACCGATCAGTCGTGAGTGGTGAGAGAGCTCTATCTAAAGCTTTTCCTAGCAGCAATGGGTTGGTGCTGGAGGAGCTCAGCCATTGCTTTTCTGCAGCGAAAGGACAAGCACCATTAACCACCGCCTGAACTGGTAACTCGTGAAATTGCCTGGCTTTATCCCACAGATGGAGCACAGCCTCACGCTATAAAGTCACCTTATGCAGATCCTTCCGCAGGTGCTACCATGCGCATCTACCCCGTGCCTCGGTGCAAACACGTTGCACTCCATGGGCAACGAGCAGCTTCACTGCTCGTCAGCTGTAAAATCCTTTACGAGCAGCAGCTGGGAGTGCACTGCCTCTGCAGCCAAACCACTGCCTGCAGAACAGGCACAGGGACCTTCTTCCACCTGTGCTTCTTCATCTTCTCTAGGGATAAGTGTAAAAACAGCTGCCTGCGTTCCGCGTCCCGGAGAGGTGAGCCTTGCTAACTGAGCACCTTGCAGCGCTGAAGCTCAGGCCCTGACAGCAGAGGATGGAAGTTACCGAATGCAGCTGCCTTCATCTTGTCCCAAACACAGCCTTTGAGCCTGGGTTGCTTCTCAAAGCCTCTCTTTACTCCCTAGCAAACTGACATCCAAGAGGTGCCTGGACAACCAGCATCTCCTGCAACCTCATGGAAAAACTGCAGGGTGGAGGCAGCTGCGGAGGTTGGGGTACCCCCTGCTCCTGCCAAGGACCCGCTCGGCTGCTCCCAAGTCACTACGATTATTCATCAAGTCACTGAATCGCATCAGTGCCAGGACGCCTTACAGGAATTGCAGTCTGGCTTAAAAGACACACGGCCACTTGAGCTGGGTCTATTACTTTTGAAAAAGAACTTTCCTGTGACCCAGAGGTGAGCCAGTCCATATATTTATATTTAAAGAGGTATTTATACATCCACAGGACTCCGAGAGATGGCTCCATTTGGCTTTAACACTTAATTCCCTTGCAAGAAGTCTCCTTGCAAAGCTTCACTGCAACCACACGACACCTCCCTTAGGCCACGCTCTTCCTGAACCTCGCTCGCTGCGCTGACCGCAACGATTTTGTGAACATGCAGAAAATGCAGAAGCAGGACCCTGAGCAATCACACGAGGAAATGCTATTTCTGGAAGGCAGAGGATGACAGATCTTCTCCAGCCTTGCATTTGCAGACTAACTTTTGAGATGTAGTTCCTATGGAGAAACCTTTCACCACACAGTAACGGTGTCGACCCTGCTTTTGGAAGAGCAACAAAATTCAGAACTGCCAAGATTCCTAGTTCCCCAGCAAAATATGGCCAAGAGAAAGCCAGCTGTGACACCCCTACAAATATGCTGTATATGAATGCTGGAGGGCCGTATGGAAACTGGATAGCACACCTCTGGTATTTGCAGTGTATGCATTTTTTTCCGAGACCAAAGCCCATTTTCATGGGGTTATAAATCAGCTATAATAAAAATTAATTCTCAGCACAAAACAGTGCCCAATAGTAAATTTAAAAGCATACATTTAAGGTTTTTTTTTGGGCGGGGGGGGTCACATTTCCACAGGTTCTACTCCTGAAATTTTGTCCCACACCTATCTGGTCATGTAGAGCAGGACCGTACTCTGAATTTCAAACGAAATCTCGCAGAAAATGGGCTCAGATTCAATAGCCTGGACTCAACCTAGAGGAAAACAGTAAAGGGAATGACTGCCCTTGGCAGGTCAGCTGTAATCATGCTGCTAAACCCTGCGGAGTGTTTACATACCACCGAGATAGGTGCACTGTGTAAATTCTTAGGAACAGCTATCTGTGCAAGTATTAATTGAATTTCCCAACCACTTCAGGCTTAGTCGCTGTGAAGAGCAGATTTTCAAACTCCCTCAGGAGATTGGGAGCACAAGTTTCTGCAGGTTGGTAGAATCCATGTTCCTCAACCCTTTAGACACTTTAAAATGACAGTTTTGGGAATCAGCACAGCATTTTGTCTTCTTTTCTCTACTCAGAGATAGCAAACAGGGTCCCCAGCCATTTTTCTTGTGCAAAAGATGACAGTTTTGCATTCATCCAGGAAGGTTGGTAATGCAGTGATCTTTTCTACTTACTATGACATGAATTAGTGGGTTACACTTAATGCCATCCCAGCCTATGAAATCCGTCATGCCTCTCCCGTGGAGAGGGGGATCTTTCACGCTGCACTTCTTTTCCAGGTGTTTTTGAAGACTGTGCCTTTTAAGAAGATAAACTTCAGTGCTATCATCCAACCCAACACCTTAACTATTGGAGATTTCCTTCTCTGCTCTACTTTTGCCCACGTAGGCAGTATTTTTGCACTGTGAATAGCCACAGTTTGGGGAGAAGGCGGCAGAGACAGGCTATGGACTCTCCCGAGGTGATAAAAGCAGCACTGGCACGATGATCCTAGCTATCCCAAAATGCTCCCGATTCAGGAGAAGCAGGCCACCACTGGGTGAATGCTAAAACCATCCCTAAATACAAGTATATATTTCATGGGAGAGTGGACACTGAGCAGGGACAGTGTCCCAGAATACTACGGCAGCAATGCAGCTGAGCTCTCCGTTGAGAACGTGGGGCCACCGAGTGCTCCTGAGCTGCACATCAGGTCACCCATGAGCTGGAGACCCCAGCCAGCCCGGCAAGCACTAAGAACATCTTCCCTGTCCAGGTTTGCATGTGAGCAGCGCTGGCTGTAAATCAATGCCTTTTAATTAGCCACCTAAAATAAGGATTTGCCATCCACTTGATGGAAAGCGGTAACAGGAGAGCGGCCGGGGCCAGAAGGCTGCAGGACGCTGATCGTAGTTACCCTAAAGTGAGACGATGGATGGACGGATGGACGGTTCCAAATTCAGCTACGCACATGCCAGGCAAATCCCCAGGCACAGCACACTGGAGATTATTAGGAGTCAGCCCCTGGCAAAGATCAGCGATGGGCAACTTTTAGCCAGAAACCCTGGGAATCTGCAAAGGTACCTACTCCACAAACCGTGGGCAACCGCAAATTCCTGCTTTTCATCTGTCAAATCACCATTATTTTCGCCACAGACATCACTGTCTCTGCACCTTGCTTTCCTTTGCTGGCAGACAATGACTTTGTCCTTGGCTTTGTTGTGTCCTTCCCACCTCTTCAAAAATAGTCTTATTTTTTCCACTTTAGATTTATTTTTGGCCATTACATTCCTTTCACCAAAGCAGGCAGCAAATATTTTTAAAGGTATTTATATTCCTTTAGTGGCCTGACTCTGACCTCGCATAGGATGGAATAAATTGGGAGTAAATTCCCTGAAGTCCAAGAAGTATTGAATGGGTGTAAAAGTAGCACCACTCTCCCCAGCAGGAAATGTATAAATTGTCCCAGTTTCAGTCTTAACCTTACAGAGGAGAAGCTAAGCTCATCGCTTATGTGCCTGGAGGCCGATTTGACTTTGTAAAATCTGCCAAAACTGAAGGAAACGGCATTTGCAGTCAACCAGCTAGGTCTGATTGTCTATTAGGAAAATTGGTGGACACAGTTAAAAAATACAACTTGCTCTACAACTGTACAGTTTGGAGAAAATGCTTCAGACAGAGGAAATATAACATTTTTGTCTCTGATAGGCAAACAGTTTCATCTTGCAGGGACAGCGCCATAGATTTGCGCTAATCGCACGACAAGAATTCACTGTGAATTCCATGTGGAAGAGCCCATAGCAGGAACGTCTGCAGCATCCAAAAGTCCTCCGAACGGGCGGGATGCCGCCCTCCCCGAGACCCTCATCTGCAGGGGTGTCAGGAACAGATGGGAAGCAAAGGCAGCAGCTCCTGCTCAGTTCAATGGCAGCAGCGAGCACCTGAAGTGGGGTGGATTTCCATGCAGAGCAAGTATCTGTCAGCTTGCTGAGAAGAAAGCCAAGAAACAGCGGGGGAAAGGTTGAAATCCAAATAAAACTCAATACCCAGAAAATGGGAGAGGTCAAGCAGTGCCACCGCAGCACTGTATTTCATTTCATTTTGGACACGGTGCAAGCCAGTCTTTACAGGAGGAGCATAACGCTGGTGTCATCAGATTTTTCTTACACCACAGTTTTGCAACTGGCAGTGGAAATCAGGTCGGTCCAAGCCCCTGCGCAGGCAACCGCTGTGTGGGGAGGCTGCTCAGCACGGCTCACGCAACACAGGCAGGCTTTCCAGACAGCACCCGTGTAACCCAAATTTCTACATAAATACAACCCTCTGTACATGAAAAGATGGGAAAGTGTCTCCCAGAAAGCTTCATCTGTTCTACGGCCACTGGAGGTGGGGATGCTGCTCCCGGGAGATGACGCTGCCCACTAACCATCGCACACCTCTCTCCTACCTGCCCTCATCGCCACGCTCACTTCAGGGGACCCTCAGCCGCAGGGACCCCCACCAAAGCCCAGGCAGTTCTCAGCTCCCACAGTCAGCGACTTTGGGGCGCTCCTAACTTTTCACCACTGCCCTAAGCCTCCCAGCCCTGTAGCCGCTGTCTCCCCTGGGATTTTCTTGTCCCAGAAGAAGCGATCCCAGCACCTGCCTGACGTGTCTCGCATACTTGCAAGGGTTTCCTTTGGATGAGCTGCGGCAAAATTGAAAGGAAAGAAAGAGAAGAGAAAGTTGAGCTGGAGGAGGACGAGAAAAGCCTTTTTCAGTCACCAGCCCAGGGGAGTTTCACAAGCTCACGTCTGTGCCTGAGCCAAAGCTCTGCCCATCTACAGCCCAGCATCTTCTCCCACTCCCCCACCCCATCACCAGTTTAAATGACCTGGGAAACGCCCTGGGTGCTCTGCCTCGTTCCCCTCTGCTTTCCAGCTGAACTTCGCTTTGTGGCATTACAAAACTCTGGCACGGGTCCACCTCTCCCTCCGGCTGCCTGGCAGAGCCGCGGCCCCGGGGACACCCCCAGACCTGCCAGCAGTGGCAGCCAGGAGATCAGACGCATTGCTTGAGAGGCGGGAGGTTTGGCGAGGTGGAGAAGGGGGGGGTCAGTAATTGATGTGGATTTCTTCCAACTCTGGAGTCTGCAAAGGTGAGAAAATGGAACAAACAAACAAGCAGCAAAGAAAGGATCTCTGTGATCTAAGGGTAAAATTAAGCTGGGGAAGATTTCAAATTTCAGCGTTTGCATCATCCCTTTCTCATCTGCCCTTGAACAAAGACAGATAGTGAAATACCTCTGAAATAAGAAAAAATATTTAAAATGTGATATAAATGCTGTTAGCATGGGGCAGGAGCACTAGATACTTTATCTCGCTCACCAGGACAAAAGGTTCATTAATCATGTTGCACTATTTTATGCACCATATCTTATCTTTGGATTGTTCCCTAAACTCTCTTTTACAGGACATCTGTGAGCAGAAGTGACAGCAGTAAAATATCGATTAATATTTTTATATACCGATGTTTTTCACTGAAATTGCTTTATTTCTTAGGAAGATGTGAACACAGTCATTACTTTGCTCCAAAATGCAGCCACCTCCTGGGTGGGATCTCCCCACCAGCAGAGCATTTAGGATAAGAAATGGAAAATCCTCTAACAATGAGGAAAAATACAGGGCCTTAAGGAAGGTGGAATATAAGTGCACAAGTAGGAATTAAGACAGGAGAACTACACAAAATCCCTTCTCTCTCGGGAAAGTGCTAACAGACCTTTGGGGAACACAACTAGTGCGAGACCCTGATTCTTCACTGGGTACGGAAAAAATGTGAACGTTCATTTGCATATTTTATGGCTTGGCGGACAAGATTCCCCAGTCATCAATTATTATATGCTCTTGTAGTTTTTACTGAATCTTTCGGCAAGAGTTTCCGTTCACCGATATGTTAAATACAGGGTGTGTTTATACCTGGGTTGGGAAAAGCGGGTAAAGCTGATTCTTAGGAGGCTCAGAAGGAGAAAGCCCAAATTCCCATTCCCCATCAAGTGACCAGCAGCAGCAGGGCTGATCAGCAGCAGAAGCCCAGCTGAGACCAGCTTAGTGCTACACGAAGCCTGAAACGAAGGAGGAGACGCTGAGCTCTGGACTCAGCTTAATCTCTGAAACACCATCCCACTAACAATGCTTTAAACAACTTCCCCGCTGGAAAGCCGACCTCACAACATGTGGGAATTGCTGCTTTCAGAGGGGCTTAACTGTATCCTCCAGCTGAAGAGCAGCATCGCATGTGGCCGTCCCTGGGGAAGCGGGTCCACGCTGCAGGGTCACCTCCGTGCCGAGCTCGTGAGCAGCGGCTGTGAGCTACAGCGGAGCCGCGCCGAGGGAGGACTGCACCCCGCCAGGACCAGAGCACACGCGAGATGGAGATTAGGGTGCAGGACAGGCATATTCTGCAGGGAAACACTGAAAAACAGCCACAGGATTAAAAGAATAATAAAAAAATCCTGCGCTGAGGCTGCAGTCTAATTAATTATCCCTGGCGCACACATGTGGACACAAGCAAAGGGGTGGGAATGAGCTGAACGTGGCCAAGGGTGAGCTGGCGGGCCCGTGGCAGGGCTGGGAGATGACCACCGGCTCTGCCCAGTGGTCTCAGGAGGAGTTTGAAGCTTTTTTTTGAAGCGCTGGGGAGAGGCGCTGGTGGGAGCGGGCCGGGCGCTGCACCCACGAGAGGGCAGTGGCACCATGCACTGGCGGGCGAAACACGCTCCTCCGGCACGGCAGAGCTGTCCGTGGATGACTTGGAGCATTTGAATAATGCAAAGTAGGGGCTTGCTGGAAAGAGAAACGGCATGTTCATGAAGTAATGACCTTCAAAGAGGTGGAGACCTATGAGTTATGAACCCATCGCTGCACCCCCCCCACACACTTCCTAGCTCATGTATAAACTTACGCAATGATTTATTTGCATCCTGCACGAAAACAAATGGATGTTTTACATATTTATATCATAAGATAAACCGATATTTAAACTGATCAAAGACAGCGGCAGATCTGGAGGCGATTACAGCAAGTGTTTTCTTAACTGAGGTCACGATGCACTTTGTGCGGGTGAGGCTGCGGATCTGCTCAGCACATGTTAGCGCACGATGAAGGTCAGCAGATAGAGGCGCACACTGAAAGTCCTGGCTTTCCAAAAGCACTGACAGTTCAAGCAAAACTGAACCTGGCTCCCTGCATCAGGCCTTGGTAACTACAGATATTGGTCAAGGGGATAAATATTGTACTGTTTGCAAAATAAAAAATTGAGTCCTTATGGAGTCTAAAGCCTTTTGTCTCCAATGGAAACAGGGTGGCAATTCTGTCCAGCAGTTTCTGAAGTCTGTCTCGGGAGATGCACGGATTACCAGTGTCCTGGGACTATGATTTCTCCAGTTCTCATCCATCAGCTGAGCTGCAGTCACAGGCTGGACGCATCCTCCTGAGCCACTGTAAGCGGAAAGAAACGCCGTGCAGCAGCACGCAAGAGGTCTACAGCCCACTTGACAGGCGGTAACTTGCTAGCCTGTAGCGCCTTAATTGCTCGCAATCAGCTATCAAGCGTGGTAAGATTTGAAGGGTGGAAAAAGTAATTGCCAAATTCAGAGAGACGCAATGACTTCTTCTGGTACGGGATAATGCTTCTGCAGTTTTTCCAGGTGCACGTTCGAAATCCTCACAGCCAGCGCTCTGATTTGAAAAGCTGCAAGCTGTCTGCAGCAGAAGAGAGAGATGCTTCATTCTGCGAACCAGACCTGGCACACCGAAGGCTGGCCTCAGAGGGATTTTCCTCTTCGGCATCCGAGGTTACGCGCTTAACCACACTATTGGTCGGGCGCCCTTGTGGAAACGGGCAAAGGATAAAATGGATGTCGTGCATTCGCTTGCAAAGCCTTGCAGTGACTGTGGCTGGGCAGAGGCTACAAGATCCAGGGATGACCAGCTTGCTCCAGCCTGGCAATCTCAAAATCCTGTCCCCCCCTTCCACAAGCTGTGTGTCTCCCGAGGGACACAGGGAAGGAGACTTTCGTAACAGCCACCCCCATGGGAAACCCAGAGCAACGCTGATGCAGAGAGATGTCCATGGTGCATTCCTTGCACTTAACTAAATGTCATCACAGTGTGTTTTATTTCTGCCTACTCCCTTTGAAACAGCAGCTTCCCACTCTCATACCGGAGCCTGTGGGCCAGCAAACTCACAGCCTCCCAAAGTCCGACGTTGAAAGAGCCAAGCTGTCCCTGTAACAGGCAGTCAGGAACTTGCCTTCTCCTGATTTTCCAGCCTTGCAAAGCCACATTGTGACTTGCCACCCTCTCCACTCAGCATAAATCACCGTGCATGCCCAGAAGACGAAGCCAGCTGGGATTTGCAATCCCCCTTAAGAGGCAGAGCTGCTCTGGAATTTCACTCCCAGAGACATCTGGGTCCCTGCTGGCCTCCGCAGAACCTGACGGCAACGGCACGATGCACAACTGCGAACAAGCTGCCGGGACGCGAACATCTCTCCTTCCGTTTAATGTGATGTTGAAATTAAAAACGTATCATTATCTTCCACCCCCTTTGTCACCCCCTCTCCCTGCAACTAATTACCTTTGCCCTCGCTCCTTTTGGCACCTTGGTCGCTGCAGGGAGGGCACGTCTCATTCCCCGAGCTGCAACACCCCAGTGAGCACATCCCTAATCAAGCCCAGAGAGGACCAGAGGCTCGCTCCCCCTTTCACTCGCTCCCTCCAGCAGCCTGAGCATTCATCGCCATCGCTGCGATGTCAGTGGGTGTGATGATAACACACTCGCCGAGCTGGTTATCAGCCTGTCTTGGGCGGGATAGGAACATCAGCAGCTGCTGGCTCTGAAGGGTGGATTTAACCACTGCTGATGTGAGGTCTGCTTTTAAGCACGGAGCAAACAGACTCGCTGCGGGTGGAAAACTCCCTGAGAGGCTGAGGGTTCAGAGACCACCAGAATTTTTTGCAAGTCTTTTCCTTAAGTGCTAATGAAGGTGACTACAGGGCCATAGACTTGATGCTCTGACGGCTGAACACCTCGGCGATGCTCTGGGATGGACAAAGCCAGCGTGCCAGGCAGCAAGCAGAAAGCTTTGCTAAGAGTTGTCTCCTCTCCTCTGAAAAACGTCCCCGAAAAACAGTAGAAGCTGAGAATGTAATAGAAAAGCTACAGATTTGTCTTTTCAGTTCCTTTCAGCAGCACGAACAGGTTGGAGCGATCTGTCTGGCTGTGTATGGGTCATAGTCTCTCTACCATGGAAAAGTAATTAGTTGGTCTATAAAGGGATTTTGATAGAAAATACGTGAAAGAACCAAGACTTCCTGTAGCCAAATTCCTGCATAATACATAAAAAGGCAGAGACTTCAAACAGCATCTTTCAGAAACCTTCCAGCAGATAAATGAAGAGCTGTGCTTTTAAAGAAACCGGGGGAACTGGGGCGGCCACACAGCATTTCGCAGCTTTTTTGGGGAAATTTCATGTTTCGCACCACCTACGCTAACTAAGCAGGGCTCCCTAAGAGTTTTAAGCAAATTTATTGCTGGTGAACAGGGTGCATCCAGGGTAGATGCAGCCACGACTGGGGTGCAGAGCTGCCACAGCCTCCACCCCACTTGACACCGAGCGTGTTCCTGATGTGGGACAGCGAAGAGGGGAGCAACAGCCCCGTAGGGCAGCGTAGTGCTGCTCTGCCCGCATCCTAACGGCTCAGATCAGAGGTCTGCATCTTCAGACAAGGCATAGCAAGGGCAAAAGCAAGACATGTTCCCCTACTTGCTGCAAAATCCCAGCGTTGACTCTCATACGTCCACCTGTCCATCTCTACCAAAAATCCTGTTTCTGGAGAAAACCCCATTCCTGGTAAGCGCTCGGGTCGGACTCCATCGCTCGGACATACCTTGGCCTCTTCGCTGAGGCTTTTGGCAAGGGTGCGTGTTAGCGCTGATGGTTTTGGTGGCGTTTCGCGAGATGGACGCTAGCCCTGTCTGAACTGGATGGAGGCCAGCACACGCGGCTTCCCGTTAGCCAGGGAAAGACCTTTGCAGGATCTGCCCTTGCGTTTCAAAGACTTGTATCATCAGAATGTATCAGCACAACTTGCATTTAACCGATCACACAGGAACACCACTCCACCACAGTCAAAGTGGGCTGGAAATAAGCAAATGACCTAGAAATAAAAGGTTTCACATCCATTTTCCCCGACCAATACAACTCCCTTTAACGTATACTTGATCAGTCTCCGTGTTCTTGGCAAGTCTAGTCCTGACTTTCCATCTGCATCCCCCAAAACCTCTGCAAAGCCCTCGGAAAAGGACAGATTTCATCATTCTTATCTGAGCTTTGTAGACAACATTTATCTTCTCTGACAGAAATCAACTTGGTTTGCGAGCAAGAAGACAAATTAAAAGGCCACGAGACCCAGGAGGGCCTGGATTGTTTGAGCTGGCGCATTCGGAGGGTGAAGTCTTAGAGGTTAGCATTTGTTTCCAGTTTGTCCCTTTGCACGTGGTGCACCGAGGCCGTTCAACACGTCGGCGCTTGCGGGAGACTAAGCAGGGCCAAGCCATACACACAGAGCGCAGACCTTCGGGGCTGCAAACGTGACATTTGCAAGATGGGGGCTGCAAGCCTGCCCCATGCCGGCAGCCCCCCGCCCTCCCCGGCCGCTGTGGCTCTCCTGTAGCCACGTTTCTGTTGGCTCCCGTACGGCTGGGCTGCAGTACAGGGATGAAATAATATTTGGACATGCTAAATGTTAACAGCAAGGGTTCGCTCGCAGTAGCGTTGCGTGCTGGCGGGTCTCTCAGGGTTTTAGGAGGGAGATGAAAGGCCATTTGCCCCGCTTCACGGGTGGAGAAATGGTTCACAGTCCAGTATTTGACCAAGTAAACCAGGCTGTTCTGAATAGGACCCTCTGCCGTACCACGTCCTGCTCAAGATGGGGAAATGCCACTGGAATAGCGGAGCAGGTCCCTAAAGCCTCAGGCCTGCTGTGCACCGAAAGGCAAAGAAAACCTCGTTTCCACCAGGTTTCTGGCAACCCTGGGCTGTGAGAATCAGTCCCAAACTGAGGAATGAGGGAAGCAAACAAATCCCATGCTGGGCATCGTAAGGTCCAGATACATCTATCAGCTGGGACAATGCAACACGAGTCAGGATTCAGACAGAGCTGAAACCCCCCCATTTGTGGAATAAGTATGGCAGCTGCTCCAGGGACAGCAAGTGAATCAAAGCAAATTCCCTGCCCAAGATGGAGATCCTGGTTTTGCAGACTCTTTGCAGTTTCTCTAGGAAACACTCTGTCCTCCCGTGCCCTGCACAGGCTGGATTCTGAGCAGAGCGGGAGGAGGGACTGGTCTAGAAAGGTAAGAGACATCTGATGTGCTCCCCATGTGCTGTGCGTTGGTTAACAACTGCGTTTGCATCAAATACCTCTTCTTGGTTCACCCAGAGTCTAAGCTGCTTTCCTCAGCAGGAACAGACTCAACACCCAGCTCAACGGAGGAGTCCATTGCAAACTCTGTGACGTGCCAGAGATCTCCAGCCAGGCAAAGCAGCCCAGTCTCAAAAAACACAGTGTGCTGCCATGGAGAGGGTGTCTCCACTGACCTTACTCTATCAAAGCTTCCAGGTTTTGTTTGCTTGAACTCTTAGTTTCTTCTTTATGGTTCCCTCGAGCTGACACACTCATCAAGGACTATGCTCCAGAAGTGACCCATCGCACTGAGATCAAATGGCCAGACGGATTCTGCAGAGGCCAAGACACAGAGCAGCCCAGCCAGCGCTCTGCAACACAGGTCCTAGGAGGTGGTGAAACCAATTCACAAGGAAACAACCGAGAAGGCTGCTCTGGTTGTAAAAAGCCCCTCAGGAGAAGTTTCCAAGCACATTATTTCACGTTGAACAGAGCCAGCTGAGCAGTGGAGGAGCCTGGGGCTGGGTTTATCCCAACGGCAGGTGCAGCGACACGGACCGCACACCCCACCAGCCAGATCCGCCTGCACGGAGCGTGGAGAGGCACCTGGAGATTTGGCACATGTAGCCCAGCAGCACCAATGTGTTTTTGCCTTTGGCTGAGTTCAGCCTCCAAATCCAGTCATCCATGAGGCCTTCCAGCGAGAAAGCTGCTCCCTGCCTAATAGAGAAACTTTTTCTTTTTCTATGCAATTAAATGAACATGTGCAGAACCGATCCAGGAGATCAGTTCACTCCATGGGGTTTTTCTTAACACGCTCATCACCATGGTACGCTGGCTGCATTTCCAGTGGCACATGCATTTTGCTCACAGAAAATTCCACTGGTGGATTTTGGCAGCAGCTTTCCAAAGACCTGAAAATGAGCAGGCACCAAACGCTCATAAGTTGCGGTGGGAGTTAAGCACACAAACAACTCAAGCTCCATGGAAAATCCCAGCTGTCATTAGTAAGAGATCGCTGGGAGATGCTATTCCTCCCTGTTGTGAGTTACCGCGCACCTCCCGCCGAGCTCAAGTCTGGTAACGGTCCGAAGAGTCCAACTTCCGTGGAGAACTTCAAGCAATCAGGAGTACGGTCCCTTCTCCACCACCCTTGGAAGGCAACCATCACTAGCCACATTTTTCACCTATTGAAGCTGAGATACAAAAATTGTCCACGAGCAGCCTCTAGTGTAGGGGCAGTTGAAGTCACAGCTTGAAGGCTTACCTTTCAAAAGGTTTCCAAGTAGCCAACTCCAAGCAGCGGCAGTTCACTGCCTTTGAAAATCACACTGTTAGAGCCTGACTTAACTCCCCAAATTAGAAGCTGTTTTTTTTAAGGAGTGACCTTAAACGACACGCTCAGTGCAACGCACCGAGTCCGTCACAGAGCCTAAACTAGACTCAGCTCTTCTGGTTTCGGTTTCTCTCCCTGATCCCACAGTCTTTTTCTCATGTTTGGTCCCTCATGCACCGTTGTAGCAAGAAGCCAAAGGCTCCACCAGCACCGACAAGCTCAGCTCACTTGTGTCCAGAGCAATCCCTTCCCACCCAGCCTGCTCATGAACCTCAAACAACTTTCACAGCGACGGGTCACATCCCAGTCCTGACTTCAACACCATGAAAATTCCTTCAAGCCAGCCAGTGGTTTGACTGCTGTCGGGGCTTCCATGGGCAGAACTCCGCAGAGGGAAGAAATTAGCTGCTTCCCTGAAATAAAAGCTGAACGAGACAAAACAACCCTATATAAAAGGCCGCAGTTGCCATCCACTCTTGCAGAAGCCTGACTAAAAGAAGGAACTATCTCAGAGGCAGAAAATGATTGATGGTGACTGCAATTACACAGAGAATGAGGCTTGTGGCTGGGGGAGCAGGGACCCCCCCAAGAACCAGCGGTCCCCTCTCTTAATCTCACAAAGAGCTGAGGTGATTACAAAGCCATGCTGGCAGGCACCGCTATTTCCCATCAGATAGAAAATGAGGGGGATACTGGAGTTAGCCCTTGAGGGCAGCCACATCCCTGGCAAGCATTTGCCCAGTGTTAGCGGGTAAAGCTGAGGGAGAAGGTTTGCCAGGATGCGCAGTGGCTCAGAGCAAGGAGCTGTGATCGTAACTTGCTGGGCCAGCCAGATGCAGGCTGTAGAGTTCTTGAATGCTCCTGGGAAGAGCAGCCCTGCTGTGCTTAATGCGGAGCTGCCATCAATTTTAATGCTATTTTTCAGAAATTCCCACTGATGATGGGAACAAAACCCACATCCTTTCATGGCAAAATCTCCATCCATTAGAGCAGCAGGAAATGATGATGCACGTTTCCAAGGAACAGAGGCCCTCTTTACATAAAGGGCCAGGGAAGAATCGAGAGAATAATCATCACAGGGTTGGAGAATAGACTTAGGGGTGTGGGTTGGGACCATGATATTGCTTAGGAACGGCAAAGCCAGAGGGATACGCTTCGCTGCAGGTAGGGAACACGCAGCGCTTCCCACTCACTGTTCTTTAATATTTTTTCAGGTGTGCTGGAGGTAAAAAAGTGAAGCGACACTTTAGACCTTTTCCTGTTTCTTACAAAGATTTCTGCAAATGTATGATCGTCAAAGCAAGCACAATCTGAGTCTGCCCTACCGATCTGAACTAAACCAAGTATCACTTTGCGTAAAAATTATCAAAAAAATCTTTATCTTAAAAAAATTAACCTCTATTCAAAGTCCCATCACCGACCTCAACGACATCATCAGCAACTTCATTCCATTTCCACGATACTCCTTGCGTCTCCCCTTCCCACTGTGTCTGCTTACCAGGGCTTACCTGCACCCTCCCCAGTGCTCAGGGCTGGAAACATTCCAGGGCAGGTTGGACGGGGCTCTGGGCACCCTGATCTAGTGGAAGATGTCCCTGCACATGGCAGGAGGGGTGGACTAGATGAGCCTTAATGGTTCCTTCCAACCCAAACTGTTCTATGATTCTACTCATCAGACAGTGGCAGCTCCAGTGGTGCTGCCCCAGCGGTGCCCAAATTTAGGGCTTTGCTGCAGCAGGTCTCAGCCTTCCTCCCTGCCGTGTGTGCTCTCAGCAGCCACTTTCCAACAGCTTGGCAGGCCCCAAGGAGGAATAGAAGACATGTTTCCCCCCTCCTTGCCCCAAGAACTTAATGCCTGGAGCAAAAGAATAAACCCATGCTTTCTCTTTGGGTCAGCGTGGTCACCGATACCCTGATGCAGCCAGCACTTGAATTACCAGCTCAGACCAAGCCTAATCCTGCAACAAACCATTTCCAACCTCTTAGAGGTGCAGTTAGGCCTTATAGAAAGATGACCGAGGTGTGTGTGCAAAACCTTCCACCACCTGGGCTCTGACAAAGGGATGCCAAGGCTGAGGAGTGGGGACTGTCCCTCTGAGGGCTGGGCAGGACTCTGCCTCGCTTTTGCTTTTTACGGGCTTTTCTCATGTTGTTTGAAATTTTGGTTTGTTTATCCATCTGTTTGTAATTCTGCTGAGGTTTGGGTGTTTTATAGTTAATGAGAAATTGCTTTATGCACCCCAAGCTATTACGAGTGGGAGAAAGGGTGGGGGTTCTTGGAAGCTATTGCTATGGACAGCTGAGCAAAGCAGATTTCCTACAAGGCCCTTTACATTTTGAGTCACAGCACTGGGGTCCTCCAGAGGACTTTGCAGAAGTCTCTGCTCAGTGCAGATGCTGTCCCCGTTTTCCTGCTTCTTTGACTCAAAAAGGCTTGCAGCAGGGAGCCTGCTCTCCCACACAAACACGCAGCATCTGTCCCTCCCACACTGGCCAATTTAATTTACCCCATTGCCACCTGGCTGGGGATGCTTTTGCATCATGCATTACCAGTTCCTAAACTGCCTCAGGTTTGTTACAGACCCCCAAAGTGACCCAGCACTAGACCCGTGCTATGGCAAAAGTGAAGAATTCATTTGTTTTACTACAATACAAAAACTATTCCTGTGCTTCAAGATGGGGTCATAGGAACGGAAAGACATCCTCAGCAACCCACGCACTAGTTTGGCTCCCATTGGCTTCTCCATCTGGATCCTACCCAGCTAAAAACTGTCTGGTAGCTCACGGAGCTCTCAGAGGAGTACTGGACCCTAGTCAAGTCCTTATCCTGGGTGTTGTATCAGCAGAGCCTGTCCTTTTCTAACCATTTCATCCCCATGGATCACCTCTTGATTCAGATCTCACTGTCTGTGGTTTCCTCTACTTCATAAGCTTGGTACTGAATCAAGATATCAGCTTCTAACTATTTGTTGAAGGATTAATTTTTCTCACTGCCTTGCTTTAGAAATGTTCGTGCCCCTCGGTCATGGTTAGACTGAGTCACTTTCTGGCCAGACACAAGCAAAACTCTGCTGAATGGACAGGCAAAGCCAAAGGACCAGCTTGGTCCTAATTTGACTACAAACAAATCATTCATCCACTGTGAATGAAGAGTTCCCAACAGAGAGAGGGGAAAAGGTTCAGGCTTTAGTGCACAGCCTTTATGCATTGAAAACTGTCCTTCCCACCAACGCGAGCACTTCTTACGGTTGTCACCCCTGTGCTTTATACAGCCGTGTAAGACAGCAGTGACTTTGACTCACTATTTGCTCAGGACTTTGACTCACTATTTGCTCAGGAGAGATGCTAGATATGGCACTAATACAGGAACTATGCGTTGAATAACCTCAGATTTGGGGCGTTTGAGATTAAGTGACTCTGGGGTATTTTATTGTTTTAAAATCAGGCAAAATGCTGGAACATAATCCATTGGGAGCAAATCCCTGAGAGGCGTTCACTGCTGGAAGGGGCTGTGGAGGATGCTGGTGGGTCTGAAACTCTCCCTTAGCATCTCCAGTGCCACTACTGCAAGGGTGGAAGAAGAGGGGATGGAGAAGGTCGCATCAGCTCTCTGTTCCTTAGTGTACAATTAATGAACCACTTGCACAATGCCATCAACACATTTATGGGTTCTGGGCAACTGGGGTGAAAGCACTGCATCTCAAACAGTAACATACTAAAAATGGTAAAAGCACATAAAAGCCTTAGCAATGCCGCCAGAGAGTTGGAGGGACTCTCCATCCACAGTTCAATGAAGAAATACTAACCTGGCTTCATTTTAGCCACCACTTCTGTACAAATAGGGCATCTGATTATACCACGGTTATTACAGGAACAGAGTTAAGCCATAAATAGTAGCAGAAGCAGAAAGAAATTAAGAGTTGCAGGCAAAGAACAACAGGCATGCTTTCAGCTGAGATCTGGAAGGAGAGTGGCAGATAAAGGCAGACACTGCTCCAGAAGGCAGGAGCAGCAAAGAAGAAATGCTGGCACATGCTGTCACCTGCTATCTAGCTGGTTTTGGAGTGGTTGGGGTTTATTTTGCCAGGAATTAATAGGACAACAGTAGAACCCAGAGCAACGCAGCAGCGAAGCGGCACTTTGCCCCCAAAGTGGTGAAGAGACAAAGCTAAGGCACCTCCCTGCAGCCCAAGGCAAAAACCTCAGGGCTGTAGAGCAGCCCGAGCCCCCCCTTGTCCCAGCCCTCCCCTTACTCAGCACCACTGCCACGACACAGCCCATGTATCAAGCAGATTGATCAGCATCAAGGCAATTAATGGTTAATGCTCTGTTCGGAGAGCAGGGCGGGCTATGGTAAGGTATGATATGACTGGCAGCTGTCACCACCACATGGCAGAAAAAAAGGAAAAATCCCTGAACCTGCAGCCCCTGAAGGAGCCAAGGAGGTGAAGGATTCATCCATCCCCATCTCAGGCAAAGCCAGCTCAGCAGCCCTGGGGTGTTTTCCTCCAGGAGGTTCCTGGCAGACCGTCGGCAAACGCTTAGAGGCAGTAACGGTGGGTGGAAGCCAGGGTGGGCTCTAGATGTTTTGGAGACCATTTTTCATGTTTTTTTCCGGGGTGTTGAAAGAAACCCTTCATTCTCCGTGCCTCTGGGAGCTTGGGAAATACAACGGGGTGCTGCTAGATCTCTGGAGCTAATTAAATCCAAGCACTGAGCCTCAGCAGTCGGAGAAAGCTTGCTGAGCTTTACTGATTAAGTCAGCATTGCAGAGGTATCCACTCAGCAGTCTCTCCTTGGCTCACACCGAGTGCTGCAACACCCCCAGAGGGTCTGTCTCTGGATATCTAGAAGTCCAGAGCAGAAATGCAATGGTTTTTTCATACCAGCAATGCCTCAACGTTGTGCCCAGGCTCCGAGCCCCACCGTGCTGTCACTGTAAGGACGGGGAGTGAGATGCCATCCCCAGTGCAGCGCTTGCAGCAGGGGCAGCTGAGCCGTGCAGATCGTGGGCACGACCCAGCGCTTGCGGCAGGGAGTGGAAAGACTGCTCTGAGAGGTCAGCGCGTGGCTACTTCTAAGAAACTGGCCTCAATGACTCACCAAAATGAGGTTTACATCACAGCCTAGATTCGGCCTCTTGTCTTCTGAGCCCCCGTCCTTTCCCGGGCAACTGTTCTGCCTTACACGGAATAGGAGCATGTGCGAAACACGAGGCTGTTTCGCAAACTGAATCCATCTGTCGGGTGTTGCAGCGCACCCCATTTTATCAAATAAATCTTACCCACATTTCCACTCACACTGAGCAAAAGGTTTTCCAGACGGCACCAAAGAGGGAGGAAGAAACACTAGCTGGATGCAGCGAAGGAGCTGCACGCTTCCCTGGACCTGCTCTGCCAACCGGCGAGAGCTTTCGTACGTGAACGGGGGCAACTACAGCGGGACCTCCGAGTCAGTGCAACCCAGAGCAAGCGACTTGAAAAGGGAAAAACCAAATTAATAAAACCCCTTTTGTTCTGCTTAGAAGCTGAGGGGGGGTGATATAAAAAGCATGGAGAACTGAAACAGAGGGAGAAGGCTCACTCGCCCGCCAGTTGTGTTGTTCAACTCCAGCTCACTCTCGGTAAGAAAACAAAACCCAAAGCCAAGACCATCCCTGCGCGGAGCTCCGCACTCACATCCTCATTTGCATTTTTCCAAAAGATCGCTCGCTTCGGGCTCTTGCATTACAGTGCCCGAAAGCTGCAAGATCCGCGTGTGCTCGCACCCACCCACCGGAGTCATCCTGAGTCACCGCTGGCTGCCACTCGCCCGCCCCGGCCATCGGGGAGAGCTCGTGCCCATCCTGGGCCGTCACGGCTCTTGGTGAGCACGGTTACTGCAAGGCAGGAGCTCACCAGCGGCCTCCACGGCTTCTCGTTGATTGTTATTAATGATTTTTAATCTTACGCTAAAGAGGTGAGGCCAGCTGTGGGTAACAGCTGTCTCTGATTAACTCTGCATCGCGGAGTCGTTTTCGTTTGGAAGCCCACAGCCATTTGGAAGGCCTTGGTGCCATTGTGCGAAAGGGAAAAAAAAAAAGGAAAAAAAAAAGGAAAAATCTCAGGAGGCGATTAATTTATCATCTGCTTCTTGCTAACGTGTGTCCACAGGATGAACCCCTGTCACAAGACAGGGGGAAAACCAGCCTTTGTAAAAGCCAATCTGGAGATTTCCTCAATCCCCGAGGAAAACAAATATCTGCTAATCTCAGAGTCTCTGGGCCAGAGCTGAATATCCATTAGACTGGGTCAAAGCCAAAACTTCAACTCTAGTCCTCTGCTTTTACTTTTTGTGTTGGTCCTTTGTTTGTTTTTCAGTAAACGAGTGAACGCGGTGACTCCCTGCAGCACCGAATGCGAGCCTCACCGGCCCTCCCCAGCAGACAAACCAGCTTTCTGCCGCGGCGGCGTGGCACGGGCTCCTCCTCCGCGACGGCACGGAGAAGGTGTTGCGACGGGCGATGGTCCCTCTGCCCCACGGGAAGACACGCGCCCGCTGCAGCATAGCACGGCAATCCCCGTGCACGCAACGGAGGAGAAGACGGACCGGGGGGACCCAAGAGGGATTTTTATGGCCGAGGCTCGGGCAACTGTATGTGCTTTGTGGCTTGACTCAGGGGCGCTGCCGGAGCTCGGACACGGCACTGCCGTCCTGACGCAGCCACTGCTGCCGCTCCTGTGCTCAGGCCAGACACCCAACGCACCCATCCTGCACATCTGACCCCGCAAAGCACCGCGGAGCTGGCCCGGCTCTCCCTTCCCCCCGGCCTGGGGTCCCGGGCTGCCCAGCTACACGGGCAAAGACACATCAAAAAGACAAAAGACCACCGAGACCTCTGTGGCTGGGGCTGAACTTTAGCAAAGGTCTCCAGAAGAGAGAAGCTGGTGATTAACCCCTCCAACACATCTTCCTCAGCCCTCTGACAGCCATGGAGATCTTCCAAAGCAGTAATTCCCCAGTGGAGCAGACCACACAGATGTAACAAGCTGGGAGAAAGGCCTTTAATTTCTTTTTTTACGGCGTTGTTTTAACCTGCAGACAGTAATTCTAGGAGGGGCAGCTCATCTCCTTACGTTTTTTTCCACCCAGCCTTAAACAACATTCACAGAGACAGAGAAAACACTGCTGCAAGGACATCACCAGGGTAAATACTGAATCTTCATGCCTACATCCCAGGACAGAGCCTGCAGTTGCAAGCAAAACAACAAAAAAAAAAACCCAAACCAAACGAACCAGAGATTTGCCTCTTCAAAACTGTAATTTGTCCAGCTGATGACAGACTCAGGGATGCTACAATGCGTCTAGCATTTAAAACCTCCATAAGGAAACCGCAAAGGGCGACATAATACGTCAAGACCCCTCTTCTCTTCTGACATCCATTACACAGGAGCCAGCTGGTGAGCACATATTTGCATCACCGTCCTCTGGCGAACAGCATCAGACCAACTTTGCCACCAATTTGACGTTACTTTGCTAAAACCGCAGGAGTTTCCCATAACTCGGTAAGGGAGGGTGGGCATCTGCAACGGGGGCTGCTGCTCCCTCTTGCTACCATCAAGAACCATGGAGTCCCAGGCACGAAGCCCATAAACGTGCCAGCTCCGACATCTACCACGTCATGAGACCAGTCTGATAACCTCATCCACGCATTACATGTGTCACAAAACTGTCACTTTTGCATGAAATTTTAGTTCATTTTTAATACTGCAACTGCATAAGCATTTTTGCATGTGGTTAGTTGCAAAACCTGGTCCAAGGTTTCCTTCAAAACGGCTAAAGTGTTATTGCGGCGGGGGGGGGGGTTGTACACACTGAAAAAACGATCTATACAAACTTCAAATAAGTCTTTTTTTGTCCTTCGTATATTCATTATTGGGGTTTAAATCACTGGTATTTTTTAGAATAGCACCTGGGAGAAGGTGTAACACTCTGCACAAGCACTAATTCAAAAAAAAGGAAGTTTATTAGTTCTATTCTTCAGAGGAATATAACTCCTGTATTATTGACAGCATCAGGGATTATTAAAAAATGGTGAAAGCAAATTAAAATCTAATTCTGTTCTCACCATTTCCTGTCCTCTTACGCTTTTCCTATCCTGGAGCGTGAGACGTTGCAAAAGACTGGAGGGATGGACGGGGCATACGATGGGAAGGGGTCTCCACACAAGGTCGGGAACGTGCCTTCAAGTGCCCTGCCCCTGACAACTGACTCGCATTTTCCATTTCTGCTTGTTTTCACTTTCTTGTCCGCACACGCTGGGGAGGGAAACAGTGGGAGTTCCCAGAGCCACAGCAAAAGGGTTTGGATTCCCCCCACCCCCAATTTGCATTTGCATGAATTACAATTTTTTTTTGCATAGCATTTTATAAAATAATTTCCATAAACTAGCAAGAAGAGGAAATCCAAGCTCCTGTTATCTGAATATAGCCCTTGAGTATAAGGAAAACCGAGCACTATGAAGAGACTCAGCAAATTAACTCATTCCTGTTAGACCAGAAACCTGTCATTATTAGGTGCAGCATCATTAAACATAAGCAGCCTAACGCCAAACTTCAGCAGGAGAATAATTAACACCCAGCTCCTTGCACGCTTGCACTGGTGTTTCTGCTTTACCCTTTCCTTTACCACATGGCCAATTCATGCAAATTACAACCATATGTAAAGCATCGATTACTTATCTTGCAAGATGCAAACAAACAAACAAACGCTCATCTGCCATCCAGAATGGTAGAGAGGTGGTAAATAGGGGAGAAAGAGATTCATCTGCTTACCTTGGTTTTTTGAAACACCTCTGCATATCCCTGTGAACTCTTACTTGCAGGTGATCTTTATTCTCCAACAGGTAATTTCATATGCTGTTGCAGTTCCAATGTTTTTTAAAAGGATGTGACATAAAATCAACTAACCTTGAACTACTGTGGGCTGAAAGCACAGGTCACTCTGCAGATCTCTCATTCATGAAGGAAACCCTTTTTTCCAGTGGAAGAACAAAACTGCCTGGTGAGAAGGATCAGAATCAGTTTATGTGTTAACATGCTTTTTCTGGGACATAGCTCCACCTCAGACATGAAAATAAAATAAATAAAGGGGGTTAAGAAACAATTGGAAACAGTTCATTTCTATTAAATTCTACAGGATTTTTCCTGTGCCGTTGTTTTCAAGACGCTTCCAATCTTATGAGATCAGACACGCGGGTGCCCCGAGTTTGGTGAGCACACAAAACTCCTTTAATCAATCACTCCTTTAATAAATGCAAGCTCTCTATCATCTACACGATTGTTTTTAATCTTTCTGCATTTGTCAAAACAAGAAAGCTTTCCAGGGAAGATGCCATTCCTTTTAGAAACGTCACATCTGTGGATTGCTGTAGAGCACGAGAGGTTGCTCTTCTCCGTTACTTTCCCAGACCCCGTGACAGTAGCCCATAATCACCCGAAAGCCCACTGCTGGCAGGCGGATCTACAGCTACCTACAGCAAACCTGCGACACGGAGCACGTGAGAGAGGGTGCAAACTTCATGCTTTTGTGGATGTGTCTAAGCAACCTCTGGGTCATCCAGGGGAGTGACGGGCAGGACTCTGTGTATGTGTGTATTTGGCATTTCTCTGAAATGTCAGGTTAAATTCTTAAAGAAAATCACTCTGTGTAAGGCAGAAAGGGCGATACCTTTCTAGTAGAGGGGAAAACCCCCGAGTTTTCCGGTCTTGGAATATTTGCAGACTAAGATGCTATAGCTGGTGATTTTGGGCTTAAGTTCAGTTTGTCTAAAACCCTACAGAAAACCATAAAATCAGGTGGAAATAAATCTATACTGTAAAGCAGAAGCCATATTTGTAAAAAAAAAAAAGTGTTTTCCATACAGTCCTTTTTCTAATCTACCGCCGATGTCTCAGCTGAGTGAAGAGCCGCTTTCTATCCTAGGTACTTTGGGGCATAACGGTAGGAGCACTCTGGGTTAGGAAAATGGCTGCAAAAGAACATGCCAGCAATAGGAAACCTTCAGCCTGATGTACCACAGTCAACCACACTTGAAAACAAATTTGTCACATCCAACCATCCAGCTGGGGCAGTCACAGAAAGGCAGAGGATGGGCAGGGACAGGAAAGAATTCAAACATGGCTTTTACTTGCCTGGAAGAGATGAGATGAGTAAAAGCCAGTTAACAGACGAGGAGAAGGTGCTGAGCCACCTAACAGCCAGAGTGGCTGACAAAAAACAGGTTTAAGTCACTTCTGTCAGCTTTAATGTTCAAAATGCAACAATTTTGGGGGTCTTTTAAAGACAGCCCACAGAAAACATCCAGACAAACATTTATTGCAGCACTTATCAGCTCTGTTTGCACTAACACTTTATAGATGTTTCTAGCTAAGCCTGCAAAGGAAGCCTATATAAAAAGGGGCAAAAGTCAGCTGCTTCTTTCTGTGCCTGAGTTTGCCATGAAAAAACCCCTTAAACTAATGGGTAATTTTAACTCTGCGAGAAGCATAACTGGAGCACAGTGAGAATAACAGAGACAGAATTCATTGCTCACTGTCTCAATTTAAGCTTGTATATCCATGCCAGAGGAAGCACGTGGGTGTTGTTAGGACTAGGGCAAAATGTCCCCAAGTTGACGGGGACAGACCAGAACACAGGAACTGTCCCAACACTCCCCAACAATTCTTCAGGGGTGGTATTTTGCTCTAGATGTGTGATTTTCCTTGATTCCCAGTCTCGAGCGGAGACTCTGGGACAATACCCAGCCCCCAGGTTGTAACGGGAAACATGTTCCTCCACAAACGCTTTGACACCAGGGTTATTCCCAGTCTCACACCTCCTACTTTATTTATAAAATCTGGTCACCCTCTCAGTCGAGCAAAAATTACCGCAGGCACTTTGCTGCTGCCTGGAAAAGGACGCCCTGTGGCTTTCCTCCTTTTCTGAAGGGAAGGATTTGCTTTGTGTCCGGCCAACAGCTAAGTATAAGGTCCCTGCATCGTCTGGAAACAACAATTAACAAAATTTCCTGGGGAGGAAATGATGAATTCCCCCAAGCTCACCACCCCGCTTCTCCTCCTCCTCCTCTCACGTGCCATTTGCCTTTCTCGCTTACAAACCATTTTGAGGCAGAGGCATGGGGGGAGCAAACTTCATGGGGTCCTGAGACAGACCACAGTGACAGCGCGAGATGCTAAACCGGAGTGACTCTCGCAGCCTTGCGTTCTGGCCCCGGGCCACCGAAGCAGCTGGAAAGGAGTAAGGTGTTTATTTACCAGGATGATTATGACTTTGGTAAGGTAAGAGAGAGGGAAAAAGCGAGGAGCCCAGCCTGCAGCCCATCTCGGAGGGGAGCTGGGTCTCGAGGCCGCAGCGGAGGCCCCCCAGCCAGAGGGCCAAATCCTCAGCTGTCACAGCACTGCAACCCGGGGAGCTGGCGGCCGAGGCGGGGGAGGATCTGCTGCCAAAGGCAGCCTTCACAACAAAAGCTATACGAAGCAAAACACACAGTGCAATTAAGGTGCACTTTGGGAAAACAGAAAGCTCTACTGGGGGGCACTGAGAGAGCAGCCAGGAAAAGCCAGGGCTGGAACTGCAGGAGACTGCTAGGACAAGAATAAGCATTATTTAGTAGCCAAGGAAGTATTTTCCTTTCTTTTTTATGCTTATAAAGATTATGAAAAACAGAGTCCGCAGAATGCTGTGGAGGTCAGAGAGTTAACCCAGGTCGCTTCTTGCTCTTGCTGTATATTCACTTGTATTCACACACGGTAAACATTTTGCATGAAGCATGGCCTGGTGAAGCCCCTTGCCATGACCTCAGGGGCAGATGAGAAGCAGTGTCACCACATCCAGTGTTTGGAGGGTATAGACAGCAAGGACAGTAACTGCCACTTCCATACCCCCTTTTGTTCAAGAAGTCAAAGTCGAGACCCGAGGGCTCCATCTGAAGTACACCAGTGTGAGTCAAAAATGAACTGGTTTCCATCTTACCAAGGCTCCCAGAAAGCTGGAGAAGAACTGGATAAAAGGCACGTATGACTCTTCCATTCTGCTAATTGCAAGCAGTTACTCGTAACAACCTTTGCTGAAAGAAAGTTATTTAGCCACTGATGTGACTATATCCAGGGACAAACTGGGGGGGAATTAAATGGTAAAACTGGTGTGGAGCCTGTAGCTTCTGACTCTTCTATCCATTTTCCTTTTCTTTCAGCACCCACATCACTGTGTGGTATCTGCTTTGATCATTTCTTTTTTTACTGTGTAATCACCAATAATAATTTCTACGCACTAGAACTATTAAACATGCTTGTAAAATGATTTCCTACCCCTGAGAGACCATGCAATTGGATACCTTGTGTGCTAACCCATGAATTTTATCTATTTCAACATATACAGGGGCCTGAGGCCTCGAGGAAATTAATAATCCAAACAAATTCTGCTGAGGTTTAAAAGATGAATTATTTTAATAACACTGAACTTATATTGGATTCTGGTTTGGAGACAGCTCTCTGCAAAATCGGGCAAAACATCTCAAACAAAGAGGGATTTGACCAAACTTCAGCTCAGTTGTCACATAGTTTTCTGTCTCCCTTCCCCGCACTGATGATTAACAAGATTATTTATGTCTAAGCACAAGTTCAGTCTCTTTTCCTTATCCAGAAGCTCGTTCTTTCCATGAGTTCCAGAGAAAAATTAAAGTTAGTGGATTAAAAATAGGAGAAAAAAAATTGCTATCTCAAATGACTTTTGCTTCTGGCACTTCAAGAACTGTTCCTTGTTTTGTTTGCTTTGCTTTATTTCTTGCCTTTTTGTCTCCCTCTTCTCAACAGCAAACTGCAAAGGTCAGACGCTACCATGATACATATGCCTTCTGCAGCAAGAGCTGCTCTGCAGTACTTGGCAGACAGAGAAACCAGACAGTTCCTTAAGCGAGGTCGCAATCCAGCCTCGGTAAGATCACCACTGAGCACCACAGCGTAAACAAGACATGGGAACCCTGAGTCACAGTCTGAGCGCAACAGAGCAGGCGTCTCTCCCATGTGGGTATGGGATGCAGGGCAACGAGGGAAGGTGCACATCACCGAATAAATAAAAAAAAAAAAAAAGGTAACTGAGAAAAAGAGGGGATTTTATATCTGGCTTCTGTGCAGAAGCAAGTCTTCAAAGCATCCGTGCTGCGAGGGTAAAGAGGACCTCGGCTGTTTCACAGAGTTTTAGAGAGGAAACCAAATAAAGTAGCTCATGGGCCAGAAGGTAGTTTCTGAACTAAGAACAACCTGCCCTGGGTCTTTCTGTGGAAGGTGAGGTTCAGCCATCATCGCTGGAGTCCTTTAGAGTTTCCAGTGTGTTTCATCCCAAAATGGATTACAACCATTTTCCATACAATGCCGCAGCTGTGACACAGAGCCACCACGGTGGCAGAGGACAGCACTCAACTGACCAACAGGACAACGCACTGCAGTTAGTAAGAGAGCGGGACAGGAAAGAGGGATTTTAGAGTTAATGCTTTTATACCCCATGATTTTTACCAGATACACTATGAGACAGGGTGTACTTCAGAACCATTTGGCAAACATCATGGGTGCAAACACTAAATTTAAGTTTGACCTGGAAAGAGCCACGCTATAGGATGTTTGGTGGCCAGGATGACTGTATAGCTTTGTACACAGGGCCTGCTGTGGTGTGAACCTGCAGCTTCTCAGGTGGCTAAAAGCATTTAAGACCTGCTGTTTACCTTGCCTAGTAATTCACTCACTTGTAACAACGTCAAATTTCTGCCAGGCATGCCTACGGTGCAGTGGTAAGAGACTCAGCAGCTCTCCCACGTGCATCCCAAACACTGTGCAATACAGAAAGAAACGTGTATTTTCTTGTGTTCTTCTTTGCTGTACTCTATAGGTGACAGCCCCCCCCCAAGCCCTACCAGGTGGCTTGTCCTTCTCGGATGCCTGCCCACACCACGCACACGTGTGCTTGTGAGCACGTGTGAGTTCAGCCACCATAGAGCAACAGATCTGAAATGGTAACCTGGACAATGCAGAAAGCTTCTCTCTGTTGCTGTTAGACAGATCTGGTGACCTCCATAATCTCTGTGATCTCAGGGAACTCAGGCTACGGGGGAAAGCCAGTGTTCACGCAGGAGCCAGCCATCAGTTACAGCCCAGCTACAGCAGCAGCAGCAAATCCCCTGACTCAGAATTGCTTTCGTAGTTTCCAAAGGTAAAGACACCATAAATCAACACCAGGGGAGGAAAGGGGGAGGACTCTGGCTTGGAGGAAGAAGGGCAGTACCACAGGCTTAGCCAGCTGTGGATCGGTGATTCTTTTATGGCAGACGTTGGTTTTATCTCTAGCAATTCACTAGCGCCAAACAGTTACTAAATAGTTAAAAACTTGTGTCACAGCATATGACTTTCAAACAGTGTCACATCCCACAGCTTGAGCCCCTTTCCCACCTGCGGGGAGCGAGCGCTTGCTAGACCAGTACAGGTTTGTTTCCAGTCAGCTGCGGTGGAATGGGTGAAGCCCAGCTCCAACCTGGTCCCTAAAATGGAAGCAGATGGTCACTCCAGGCTGCCAGGCCACCCTGCTTCTCTGCTGAAGGTTACTTTTACCCAAAAGCGCTTCCCCCCTCTCCAGGGTTCCCAAAGTTCCAAAAACTAAAAGAAACCAGCTCCCCCTGCCCCAGGCTTTTTGCTTCGGTCTCACCCTGGCATGAATCCTGCAGCAGCAATTAGGTTTCTTCTAGGAAAAGAAAAAGCCATCACTGGCAGATCCAGCTCCTTCCAAGCTCTCTGTGACGAAGTGGCAGCTGCCTACACATCCGAGGTCCTCACCATTTTTTCCTGCAGTTTATCCCCAAATTCCCACACTGCCCACTGGTCCTTTAAGGTCTGCGAATGAGACAACCTTGGCACAGTCCCCTTTGGCTTGTCTGAATTTCAGCTTTTCTAGGAGAAAAAAAATAAAGCTTGTTTCAAAAACCCTACACTGAAAAGTACCACTGTGATGGACTAGTGTGACATCGGAGTCTGGCTGTGCCCAGTCTGCACAGGACAGGGATCTATTATACCTCCAAGATCCAGGGTCTAGGTCTGCACAGCAGTTCAGGATCTTGGCTATCCACGTCTGTGATTCAGTTCTCCTACCTGTCAGCCAAGGTAAGAGCTATCCCAGTGGCAGAAAGGAGATCCCAAATTTGGTCCCTCCGTCACTGTCTCTTCTAGGAAAACCGCCAAGCCTGAACTGGAACTGGTGACAGAAGACTTACACTTGAGGATGCCAATATTCACATGTCTGTAAACATCACACCTTCACGTGACCAAGTGCCTCACTGGGTACATCACACAAGCCGGAGAGGAGAAAGACGACAGAAGTTCTGGGAACCACGTTGCACGAGGAAGGGACAACGCTTTCGTTGGCCCTCGCACTGCCGCATGCTACGGGGCAAAGCAGGGGGGAATCCTGTGCTTTGCGAAGGTGATGAACGCAGACACTAGCGTTGTGAGCTCTGGGAAGGACATGACTCCACAGGACAGCTGTGTGTTTGATGTCCTGCCAAAGATGTGTTGGCCCTCACGATGGAAAAGGCTCTTCAGCAGTAGCTGAAATCCAAACTGTGGTCTTGATGAATTACAACAATATACATCTGAAACACTTTCTATTTTATTAATGAATAAAGCAGGATCATGGAACGAAGATAAAAAGGGAATTCAGCTGAATTCAGCTAGCTTGTTAATTGAGTAGAAGCTTTCACAGCTTGAAGTGAAAGACTCATTTCTGGGAACACATGAAACTAAACCAAACAAAAAAAAAAATTGGAAGTGGATTGCAGGAAGCAACTCTATACTAGTAAGAGAATGGACTAGATCAGACCTAGAAGGGCTTAGATGATCTATTAACGATGAGAAGAGACACAACAATCATATAATGAAGCTGTTAGTGAATTAGGAGGCCTGCATTTAGTCCCTTGTCCTGCTGAAGAGCACACATGGTGAGATACTGCTTCAAGTAGCTAAAGGAACTAGGCTGGGAGTAGTTGAATGAGTATAGTTGGTCTTGGCTTCATCTCCCTACCATAAAAACAAGTGAATTTAAGACACAGGATAAAAAGAGGTAGCAACAAGTGCAAAAGAAATAGAAAGTTTATGTACATTAGCTGTTTATAGCAGGAGAATGAGTCACTTTATCCCAGCCATTTTCATTACGACCCAGATTAGGCCTTCAGCAAATCCCCACCTTGAAACTGGAAAAAGCCTCTGTACGTTGTATATAAATAGAAATTTTCCAGACACATGAGGACAAGAGCTCAGACTAACTGGACAGACATCACCCCACAATGTAAAACTACCATCAGGTTTTATTATTACTTAGAAACTGACCTTATTTATGGCAAACGTTAAGAACTAAAATAACGGAAGGGAAAAGCTAGGCATGTTTACATACTACAGGATTCTTTATTCCATACACTACAACAGGGTGCTGGTTACTGAAGATTGCCTGTTCCCCCCTCCCGGGAATCATGCAGCTGTATAAATTGAGAGTTCATCTGTCACAGGGGCAGACTCTGCTTGATGTAGAGCCCAACAGAATTAATAACCCAGGCAAGGATGAAAGCCAGGACAGGTTGACTTGTTGCCCAGTGACAGTGATCACACTAGTCTGAGTCTAGGCTTCTCCCATGCGAGCTTTCTTGGGCACTGACATCTATCACTGCCTTTTATCCCAAGACTTGTGTCCCTTCCACAATGAATACAGTGACAGTCTGCTACCTCCAGGTTCCTTTAGTCCACGTGGGACTATGGCTGACTTACCTAGGGGATTAATTCTTCCCTAGAACCAAGAAAATATCAGTGACAGAAAGAAAAGACAGCTGCTGTTGCACACCAAAAATGAGGCACGCATGGAGATACTTCCTGAACGCGCAAGGAACCCCTCGGCTACAGCCTCGTTGCAAAGGGACTCATTATCCATAAAACTAAACTCCATAAAATGCAGCTAAAGGAGCTCTGGGCTTTCCCTACGAACTACATGGGATTCCTGGGGTGTCTGTGATCCCAAGCAAAGACCAGCAGCTGTCTACAGCTGCTCCCTATGTAAGCCATGCTTAAGAAGGTCATGCTCGGACTATTTGGAACAAGTCGGTGTGCTAGAAGGAGGCCTTATGCTAAACAACTCCAAAGAGCTGGAAGTAGATTTATAGAAGCACTAACCGCAAGTGCTGCAAATGCAAGACAGTACCTCATGGCTTTGGTAGCTTTGATCCATCTTTGGGGATTACTTTTTTTTTTTGGTTTCTTGGCTCTGAGAAACTACTTTACCAAGAGTGAAAGGCTATCCTGAGGAAAACAGAGCAGCAAAAAGCCTCACCAGGTCTAAAATCCACTAGAAATGAATCAAATGCAAAGCTGATGAAAATAGAGGACAATAGCATTAGTTCAGGGAAGGCTTCATAGGAACAAGAGACAGTGCTGCAATGGAAGCAGATTTTAAAGCAGAGGTGCGCAAAACAGTATGGAGCCAGCAACAGGAGCACTGAGCATAAAGTAATGACGTAAAACTCAGGGTTTGGTGCAGAAAGCTTGGTCTTATTAATGGCACCTAGAGCTGGAAAAGATGCAATTATTAGGAACCACAAAACAAGGAAAAGAATCAACAGATTTCTTATACTCACAGGTTACTGCAAGAAAAAATTCTGTATAGACAAAATAATTATAAGACTACGTTAAAAAGAAACATTTTCCATTACCTACAAAGAGAGACATTTTTGGAGAGATGTCTAATGCCAAATATATTTCTGTGCTTGATGCATCAGCAGTGTTCTGGCAGGTGCCCTTAGAAAAATAAAGCGCATGTTTGTGGGCATTCAACACTCTCTTTGAGAGACACTTTCCTCAGCCTGTCACTTGGGTTGAGTTCAGCACCAGAGGTGTTTCACTGGAAAACACAACATATTTTTGTTGGTGTATTCAAGAAGGTTCCAAAGTCTACAGAGCTGAAGCTTACATCTGGGGAAAATCTGCAGAAAAGGCATGACAGAAAGCTCCAACTCACTTTGGAAAGAGCTAGAGCTGCTAAGCTAAAGCTAATTCCACATACTGGAAATAAAGGAAAGATATCAGGCAGAGAAGAGTTTGGCAAGAGGTACCCGGCTGCAACAACAGACGAGGAGATTCAAGGATTTCCTGGAATGACGATGTGCAAACAAAGCTGCCCTACTTCAGCTGCTCATATTAGCAACCTGAGAGCGCTACTGTGCAAAAAGCTCTACAGGGAACAAAGGATGCTGGTCTAACAGAGTACACGTGGGAACTGAAGCGGCAAGGCTTCAGTCCTTAGACGCTGTGATATACATCTACAGAGGGTATCGGCGCAGTCTCCGTCACCAGCATGGTCAAAATCAAGACCTGTGCCATGCATGCCTTGGTGTTCCTAGAAATAGTATGCTCAAAAGGGATGGAGATTTTGGCCACAGTTGGTGGTTGTGTGTTTAAAAGCAGAAGTCCCTCCTTGAGGAAGACAGGTGTTATCTGCGATCAACCACAAACCATGAACGTGATTGGGATCCATGAACATGACCATCACTGCTGCCAAAAAGATGCTGCCAAGGCACTCCTTGAGAACCCAGTTCTGTTTCAGCTACGAACACACAATTTGCCAAGCAGATAAAAATGTCTGGTGGTTGCAGAGACACGCTCTACACTCCCTCATTTATTGCGCTGGTGATGCCAACAACAGCTTGGCATGTTGCGTTAGCAGCAGCACCACCATGCCCCGTGCTCAGAGACCTGCTGATTGAAGAGATGGATTGCTATCTCCTCCTGCCTCAGGTAGAGCCCCAGAGCAACACCCTGCCCCAGCTCACCCCCAAAAGAACCTGCCCACCCAGCACCCACATTAGCAGAAACAAACCTACCACATTCGGGGATCTCCTGCTCTAGAAAATTTGTCAAAATAAACTGGATAAGCCTCATAGCCCAAATATTTACAAAACAACACAAAGCAGACTGCATATATTCTTGGAAAAAACACAGATTGCAAATGCCAGATCTGCTGTAGAAGATGAGATCTCACAGGTAGGCACTGGATCAAGCTAGTACAGTCCTAACACATCTTTAACCTCGATAGGATCTTTTGGTTTGGTGATGGGATTTTGTTTAAAAGCACTAGGATAAGAGAGAGAAATGTTTTATGCTAGCTGAAATAAACAACACATGGAAGTAGTAGCTGGGGATTGTCACATATGGCAAAGCCAGTCAAACAGGAGGACAAAAATCAGTGGTCTAAAAAACTTTTCATCAGAACAATGCATTAAGAAAACAGTGGGCAATATGGATTATTAAATGTCTTTCCACGATACAGCTTGCTAGAAGTTATGGCAGCTAACAAGATCGAGCTGATTTTTGCTAAATATGGCACCTGATAATAGTCCTTGTTGATGGGCTTAGCCATCCGTAGTAAAATCAGGATCTGGAGTTTCCTTTCTGACTTGCTCCCATTATCACCAGTGCAACGGGTTGGTGTAAAATGCCAAAACAGTGAAGGACCTACAAAAAAAAAAGCTATAGAGTCAGACTCTCATTTGAATGTTTATACTTTATTATTACTATGGTTATGTTTGGCGAGTGAAGGAGAACGTGAGCAGGGACACCTTTCAGAGGCACTTTCAAGAAGCAGTTGGACGCGGCTGCGGTGCTGCCCAGACGCTCATGTTACAACAACGCAGAATGAAGCCCTGAACAAAACAGGTCTCTGCTAAAAGTTGTGGCTTGAAGTCAGTACTGAACAGCTCAGCTCCTGATTCTGCCGGAGCCTCTTAAAGTCAGAGGCTAGGAAATACCATCCCTGGGAACGACACGGTAGGAAGAGAAATTTTGGAAGATTCAGCCTGATGCCAATGTGTGTGTGTTGGTGGGGAGCGTCACGGCTGCAGGTGGACGGCGTGACACGAAAGCATGCACACACAGCTCCGACATCCCCGCCGGGGAAATCCCAGATGAAATGACAAGCACACGTCCCGTGCAGAATGGGCACAGCAAGTCTGTCACGTCAAGGATACAGCCAAGCTACACGCACACACTCTGCATTTGAAAAAAGCCCGTGCAAGTCCCAAGCACTCGGAAGAGGTCTGAAAGTCTACTTGGATCTAGCTATCAGCTGGCCAGAAGTCCCACAACACAGGGAGGGAGAGCAGAGCTGAAGTCTGAGACACAGCCATGCCAGGAAATCTGCAGAGACCCTGCGGTCCAGGGAGGTGATTACGGTGATGGATCTGTGGCCTGCGTGGCCTCCCAAATATTTTGTTGATAAGGACTCAGCAGACTGAAGTTGCAAGAAAGGTTTTATTTCAACAGATCAGCGAGTTTGACCTGCTCTGCAGGGCATGGTAAAGTTTTTAAAGCAAACTAAAAACCAGAACAATGTTTCTAATCAGCAACCTTGAGTCTGGTTTTACTAATGTATGCTAACTCCAAGCTCCTTATGCTTCATCATAACATGTAAAATAACAATTTAAAAAAGACAAATAACACTGCTTATGCATTAATGACCAAAGCAGCTGAACTGGTGACAAGCGAAACTCGTGAGTGAATTACTATTAGTATCCTACAAATCGTGCTAGGTGCTGAACAAGGAGTCCAAGCCTCAAAGAGACAGGGAATACAGGGCAGGAAAATAACATAATATTTAGGAATAATATTAATATTTAGGCCTAATAGGAAGTAGTCTTAGCATGCCAGCAACTGAAACAGTCAAAATTTTCATAGTAGGCACGGAAAACAACGCACCGTAGGAAGGGACAAGAGGTAAAGGTTGTTTGCAGCGAAATTTTGTTCATGTCAAGTGTAAGGGGAACAGCGGGAAGGAACAGATCTTAAATGAGAAACAGGATATAAGATGAGGACAGGCCAAGAAGGACTGCAAAAGTACAGACAAGTATTTGATGCGATAGAGAACAAAAAGCCAAATGAGAGGAAGTTTCTGAATGGATATGATTTGGGCAAAAGTCAATGTTCATCAAGGCCAAAAGAAAAGGATGTTGCATTAATCGAGACACGATGAGATAACAACTTGGACAAGAGTTTTAGCTGTGAGGAAGAAAAGGTTGAACACTTATGGCTGAAAACACTTAGTACAGGAACAGGAAAACAAGATATTTATTGGCCAGAAATAGAAGGAAAATCTCTATCCACCACCTGAATTGTATCAGCTGAGACAAGTCCTCCCAGGAGACTTTCCTTCCCCTCCCACATTGTACAGCTTCCTCCTTTAACTCTGCTTCCCTTCCCAGCTTTCTGTTATCATTTGGATGTCTATCTGTTCTTCTGCAAGGGACTTGACCAAAGAAAACAGAGGGCTTGTAAATCTGCCTGCCTAAATGTGGCTTTTTGATGTCTGGAGCACGCAGACACACTGCTGAAATTTATGGTTTCCAAGGAGGACTCAGAAAGGAAGAAATTTATGTTAGGAAAATGTGACTGTCATCTTCGTTTATCTCCCAGTTTTGTAATGGAAAACAGGCATTTTACAAACACATACACACAAAGCCCAGCATGAAATGGTTTATGAACTCGAGCGCATTAACCAAGAACCATTCCATAAAAACTGGTAATAATAATATTAATAATGCAATAAATCACACACCATCTGTAACATCACATCACCATCCACCTAGCAGGGGAGAAAGCACCCCGTTGAGAAGGAAGGCAGCATCTCCTCTTTCCTCTTCCATCCTTCATTCTGTCTGTATCAATCAAAAAGACTTTGGATCCTTCAAATCAGCAGACTGACCACAAACACCCCACAGTCCTTACAGAAGCTGTTGTACATTACACAGGCAGCAAATAAAATGTAGAGCTGGATTTACCGCGGACGCTTCAAGGCTGCTTCAAAGTGACAGCTTCAGGAGAGCCCATCCTAAACACGTGGATTACCTGAAAAGGTTCAGCTCGTTACACTGAAGCAGGCAGATAACTGGAGCAACTCAAGCAATTAGCTGGAAGGAGTTAAGCCATTAAAATAGAAATGCTCAAATTTGTATATTAAAGAATACAGGCAAATTTGCATTCCTGCTAAATGAGTGTGCTTTTCAGTCCTTGGCAGCTCATTTGGAGTTTGGAATTTACGGCAGGAAACAATATAGATTATGCTTCAGACAACCATAGTTTATTTCTTGAGTCTATTTGAAAGGAAACCTGAAACTTGCAATAAGATAAAAGAGTACCTATTTGATTTGGTACCAAATAATTTGAATTCAAAGCTATCTCATTTTCTGAAGTTTACACCAAGCCATTTCAAAAGAATTTAAACGATTTTGCAAGCATTTAGACAGGAAGCTTTTCTATACTCACCCTGGAGGAAGTGGTGGCATTATTGATATATGTCCTGCACTACATTAAGTGTGGCCGTGGAGTTATTTATGTGCTTTTCCTCACTTCGTTTGACACAGGAGTTGATTGCAGTGCTGTATGATTACGTCTGCATCTCTGAATCTTTCTTTCTCAGCTGGAAAGTCTCAAGTTCCAAGCTGGGATTCCCTCTCCACCCCCTTCTCATGTACTTAACCCTCCTTCTGCTGGAAGTGTCTAGTAAACATCCACCAAAAGCTCTTAGGTACAAAACTGCAGAGAGGCAGGAAGTGGGAAGGCAGCACGTTAAGAGAAAAAAAAGTATTTTCTTAGATGCTCCCTGCTTATTAACTCTGTGCTATAAGAAAGCTCTTTTTAATTACATTTTTTAACTACGGACCCTTAGAAACTGGTCCCAAAAGATTAGGGATTTCAAGTCTTTTTTTTTTAATTGTTTCTGTCTTGAATTCTTTTTCTTATGATCTTTATCAACCCACCCCTCCTCCCTCGGTTCCCACACCACCTACGGACAGAAGCGTTGTTCATTAGTAAGATTTTTGCTGTCAGCTACAAACAAGTATTGGTGCACAAGAACCTATCGCTTTGCTGTTTCACTGGTCACAAGCCAGTAAAATGCACTTCTAGCCCAACTCAACCCTCATACACTGAGAGCCACGAAGCAGAGGAGAATGTGTGCTCCCCCCTCCATGGACAGTTGGGCAGGATGAAGTAGCTGCCTCTGTCACCTGAATTCTGAGCCAAAGGCTTCCTATGTGACAGTCCTGTCACGCAGCCAGGCACGCCTGCCACCGCCCATTCCCCATCACCTTGCTCAGATCTGTGCGGACCAACAGAAAGAGAAACAGCACCCTACAGCAGAGTTCAGACTGCTCTGAAGGTTTCAAGCAAACCTGGCACACGCAGATGACCACAGCCATTACAGTACAAACTCGCACGCTATTGCTTCCATTTACTCATCAGAACCAGCATCTCTGATGCATCACAGACTCCGCTGCCATCGTGTATTTCTCTAGACAAAGTAAAGGACACGAACTGAGAATGGAAACGAAAAAGCTATATACCCTGTCTGGAACGAAGTGTGGGCTGTTGGTAGCTTAGACCCAGCAGCTGCAAAAAGCCGGTGGGTGCTGCTGGAGCCAGCGTGTGTGGTCACTGTGCGCTGCGCTGGCACAGCGGGAGCTATTGCCATCTCCAGGCTATGAATTACACCACAATTTCCTCATCAGTAATTGTGAAGATACCTGCCTTGTTGTGCTGGTTTTGGCTGGGACAGAGTTAAGTTCCTTCAGAGTAGCTCGAATGGGGCTATGTTTTGGGGTTGTGCTGGAAACAGTGTTGATAACAGGGATGTTTTCGTTCCTGCTGAGCAGCGCTTACAGAGAGTCAAAGCCTTTTCTGCCTCTCACCCCCCCCCACCAGCGAGGAGGCTGGGGGGGCCCAAGAAGCTGGGAGGGGACACGGCTGGGACAGCTGACCCCGAGTGACCAAAGGGACATTCCACACCATATGACATCATGCTCAGCATATAAATCTGGGGGAAGAAGAAGCAAGAGGGGAACGTTTGGAATTATGATGTTTTGTCTTCCCAAGTCACCGTTACGCGTGATGGAGCCCTGCTTTCCCGGAAGTGGCTGAACACCTGCCTGCCGATGGGACGTAGTGAATGAATCCCTTGCTTTGCTTTGCTTGCGTGCGCGGCTTTTGCTTTACTTATTAAATTGTCTTTATCTCAACCCACAAGTTTTCTCACTTTTACTCTTCTGATTCTCTCCCCCATCCCACTGCTGGGAGTGAGCAAATGGCTGCGTGGTGCTTCATTGCTGGCTGGGGTTAAACCATGACACTTGTGTCACTCACACATGAAAACTCCGGTATGCAGCTATTAAGATAAGGAAGACTGATTTCCCTAGGTAGAAGAAATATTAACTTATGCAACATGAAGTTTTCTCATCCTTCCTCACGCCGTCTAAGCAAGCGATAGACAATGGTGTCAGTCACGGGGATGCAGCGCTATGTACATTGGGTATTTCCATGCAAGTATCTGTTTTCAGCGCTGTTTCCAAGTACGAATGGGATTTCAAATACCTAGGGTGAAGGAATATCCTTGAGTGGCAGCAGACAGTCCCTGGCCAACCTGTTTCGCTGGGGATCTCAGTTGTGCCTGGTGGGGCTATCCATCATAGCGCCGATAGAAATTACTCTACATACATCAGTGAGTTGTTGTTTGTATTTTATCGCTGCCCAAGTCAATGCAGTCAGTTGTTGAAAGACATGAGGTTGCTCTGGGCTTTTTTTCAGCATGTAGACAAACTTTATTTAGGAATTTATTCTATTGACAGCTGAACCTGTTTAGTAGAACCAGAACAAGGATAACAAACTAGTGATGGGTTTAGTGTTTCTGGGTGCTTTAATGCTTATCTCCCTTTCATATAGCTGCAATCTGGAAGTAGGAAAAGTGCTTGAGATACAGAATGTAAAATCTTTTTAACATTTTCAGTTGATTAAAGCTGAAACCATAGAGAATGGAACTGGGAAAAGACCCATAAACTACAGAAATAAGCACCCAAGACCCACACCAGAACATTGCTAAACAACAGAGAAAAAGAGAAAATCCTCATCAGAGAAGGACGAGCTTTCAAGCAGCCAGCGACAGCCATGAGAAAACTTGTTTCAAGGTAGAACTTGATATCTTCATGAATTACAGACTGCATGACTTAACAAAAATGCCAACCTCTGCTGCTGTCTGGATTTCATCTGCTCAGTTACTTGGCACTGAGCAAAGACAGAGAAACTGCTCCCCCGCATCTGTTTTCATGATGGGCCACAACAAGAGGCTGAGTGTTGGCGAGCATGTGCTAGCTCTTGGAGAAATACTAAGTTAAAAAAAAAAAAAAACAAACCTTCGCTGTCTGGCTTGTGTGTTTTATTCTTCTCTAACTAATTACCAGATTTGGATCCTGGAAGGAATTTTTTTTCAAGGACAGATGGGCAAGAAACTGTTTGATATCTCCCCGCTTCCCAGAGCACATAGGATAGCCCCATTCCTAAGACTATCTGGGTATCTTCTCATTACAAGTTTCCGCCACTGCAGGACCCCAGGACATCAGCAAAGCCCTCAATCTTTTATACTTTTTACTTGTACATTTTAATTTTATGGCTTTTGAATTTAGGATATTTCACAGATTATGGGGTTGTGCTTTACGTCATGTGCTATGTAAGGACAGAATAGAGGCAATGTCCTCTGAGTCCAGGGAATGGATTTAATAACTATGGGCTTTACTGCGTGGATATATTGTTGTGAGGCTGGTGAAGCTGCAGACTGTGGGAAACCCTGGGCATCCCACGGGATAACCCTTGCACACTTATCACAGAGCGCCAGGCTGCCGTAGGTCAAGGTACCGTCACGAGGCATGCCGCTGTACGGTGGGGCTGCACTTGGTGATAGTCTTGCCAGTGGCAGCCAATTAAGAGCAGAAGGTACCTAACGACGAGGAATGTTCAGTCATTAATCTTCCTTCACACACACTGGCAAACGCTGTGCCTCATTTCCCACCTGAATTTGCCTGGCTTATGGTTCTTGCAATTCCCTCCCTGCCCAAACTGAAGAGCTCTTCACTAGCCAGTGTTTTCTTCCCAAGAGCAACACTCCAATCAAGGGCTTTTACATCTTACTCTCTGTTTGCCCAAATCTGCACATTGATTGAAGCAGCAAAGATTTAGAGGGACTCAGAACCAAAAGCCTGGAGGGAGCTCAAATCCAAGCACACACTTTTCTGTCAGGCTTATTTCTGTACAGCAGAGAGAGCTCCGTACCGTAAATCAGATCAGTGAAATGACACAGGTAAAAACAAAATAAAAGCAAAACCACACACAAAAAACCTTCCTCAAAATACTCAACTACTTACTATCTGTGAAGCTTTACCAGTGCCAAGTGTGTTGCATTTGCTCAAAGAAAGGAACTGGCATAGGAAAGTATATCAATCTGTGCAAGACATTGCCAGGGGTCAAAGTTTCTTACGGGAATATTCCTGCAAAAGTTGATTTTCTGGGAGAAAAGATTAAGACCTTCCACCTTTTCCAAAAAGTTGAACAAAAGGAAAAATCTGTTTTCACTAACACTAAGGTGCATTCAGCCTTTTGCCACACAAGAAAGTTTCAATGAAAATGTAGGAAAATGTCAGAGGTGGAAAGCGTGGAGATGCACTTTTTTTTTTTTTTTAAATTCTGAGACAGAGAAGCTCCCAGTTTCATTATAATGGTCAGTTTAACGGAACTCAAAGGAATTTCAGGCAGAACCCAAACCAGATGTAGTCCCCCCAGACGCTTACAAACTCTTTAAAAACATAGTAAGGTATAAACAAGACACAAGGCTTATAAAAATTAAAAGAAAAAATTTAAAAAAAAAAATTAAAAAAGAAGAAAAAAAAAAGAAAAAACCCAAGCCACTACCCTCCACCTTGCCCCTGCCTACCTCCAAAGCTGCTGTCCCTTGGATAAAAGTAGGATATTTTTGTCACTATTTTATTTCAGAAACTGAAGAACTTCTCAATGTGAACCACCTCCCTGGGCTGCACGTTTAACTGCAGAAAGGAGCGAAAGGCAACCTGAATGAATGAAAAGGGAGGAAGGGATTCAAAACAAATCAACAAACTGTTCCTCATCTTATTCTTGATTCCTCCCACCTCCTCTTTTACAAACATTTGGGCTTTTTTATTTCTCCTCTGGTTTTGCTGAAGGGAGCCCATTAGAGCAGGGGGATTAAGAGAGTTGAAGTAGGATTGAGTAATAAAATTGCTGTTAAATAACAGCAATTATGCAAGGCAGATGGCCCCAACAAAAAAGCACAGCATTTCACACACGCCAGGATGGGAAGCAGAACTGAGCCTGCTCTGCTTTAGAAAAAGCACATCATTTGTGTCTGATGAAATCATACCAATTTGTGATTATTAGAGAAGGGCCGCCCTAAGAGGGTTATGACACCGGGGAGATGGAAGCAGGCACTTTGGGGAGGAAAGGCATCAAATGACAAGTTTAGCTGCTGTTTAAGTTAGCGGAATTCTCAGCGCAATTCACATTACCAGCCACTCGTGTATTCACCTGGGTGCTTGCAAAAGAAGGCTTAATTTTGCTACCGCAAAGGAACAGCAGGGGAAAATCTGGTTACTAAACTGAAAATGTTGCTAATTAATGGCAGACACATAATTTCCAACTGTGGCGATTTTTGTAACTGTTAAATAAGCCAAGTAAGAGAGCTTTTTCCCTGCGCACAAGGTAACGTCTACAACTGCTAAATGCAGTTCAGAATCCAGTAGCCCAAGGGTTTATGATTTATTTCTTTTTAATTAAAGGTGGCCAGCCAAGCTCCTCTGTAAGATCCATGCAGCAAAATGGATCTAGGTTTTTCATAACATTAAAAATAAATGCTATAGAAATGGGGGAGTAAAAAACATATCAAAAGGAAGTGAGAAGAGGGGAGAGGTGACTTTACCACCAAAGTAGTAGGAGGTGAGCCAACCCCTTGCAAACTGAAGCAACGAGACAGCCATATATATACACACAGACAGATCAAACAAGCTTTTGTGCACTTTTCAGCTAGTCAAATGGTGCTCGCCAGCTCCCAATTTTTTTTCTGCTTTACCCAAAAAGCCAATGGTAAATTTAATATATAGTTCGTCAATTAAAAACTGAAATATTTTAAATATACATACAGGAGATTTTTCCCTGTGGTAATAACAAAAGAGTAAAGTCCCTGATTTCAGTGTACTTGCTTCAGTTCTCAGATCCTGATATGATGCACTCAACGGCTTGGCAAGCAGACCCCAGGTGCATCTTGAAAACAGAAATCCCAAACATTCCTTAAGAAAAGCAGGGAATCAGTGTGGAAAACAGGGATATTTATTATTTTCAAATTAAATACCATAAATGTCCAGATCGTGGCACAGTGAGGGACAATGAACAGTCTGTCCTTATAGCTGGCATCACAGTGTAGCATGGAGAGATGTCACGCTAAACTCAGCTTTTCATCCAGGCTTTTGTTGATCTGTTTCACAACCAGATTAACTTTCCTTTAACTAGCATAAAGCATCTGAAATAAAATATTTACTGGAAGATTATACAACACATATTAACTCAAGCTCAACCCAAGCTGACAGACAGAGATGAAACTGGACAGTTTACTTAAACATTCAAAAATACAGATTAACCTGAGGGACCGGAAGAAGAACAGAACTTTTCCCAGTCTACCAGTCAATTAAAAATATCCATGCTGATGAACAAAATGCTAAAAATAAAATTTTCTGCCCAAAATATAGAATTTTATTAAATATCATCAGAGGACATTTTTCCTTTGCAAAATGTATACTTTAGAAAATTGAACAGGAAACAAAATAATAAAGCTTTCAAAAGTAGAATTCACGTAAGTTTAAAAAAAGGCAAAAAAAGTCAAACAAAGGAGACATTTGCTCTTGAATTAAACTTCACATATGAAGTTGTAGATGAGGAAAAATAGGTTTTCATCCAGTCCATCCAATTTATCACGCTAAAGAACAAGACTTGATTAAAAATCCCTTGGCACCTTTTGAAAGAGGAGTGTTAACCCCTCGCCCTGGCCACGCTGCATGTGAGCAACCACGTCCCACGCACTCCAGCTCTAACTTCAGCTCTGCACGACTCCTCCTGCCTCCACTTGCTGGCACGGTTAGTTACTCCAGTTTTTGTGGGGTATAAAACAACCTCTAAATATGTCAAACCTTGTTTAGCAGAGAAAACAAGTATGTCCGTTTGTACCAGCACATTAAAAAAGCAATCTCAGTTTACCCCAAACACCACTCGAACTGAATGACTTTCTTATTCCCGGCTTCATTCAAGGAAATGAGGTTTGACTGTCGAGTACTCACCTAAATCAGCAGAGCTTATAGAAGTGCTTTGGGATCACAGTGAATGAAAGGAACATTCTTATTTCCGATAATGGGAAACAGTTTTTGTTGAATTATAGTTACGGCTCTACATTTTCAGTACTTAGATAATTAGGCATTCAGAAGAAATACTGATTGCCAACAGAAGTTTGTGGAGAGTGAGATTCTACAGTGATTTTAGGGGGTTTTTAGATACTGGCTTCTTCACTGTATTTTCTAACATGGAACTCCATAGCAGTTCTGTGGCACGGATAATAACGTACAGGGCCACCAGAGCATACCCGTGCGCAAGCCAGGATCTCTGTGATGGAGACAAGCACTAGAGCAGCATTTTGGCCAGCATTCCTTGCTTTACAGGCAAACTGTCAATACTGACATACTTGAAAATGCAGCTAATGAAGGCATTCCAGTTTATTTGAGTCACAGAAGGGCGCTCATTTTTATAGTTTTGTTTTGCAAGACAAAATATGTAAAACTAACAAGGAATGAAAGAAAGAAAAAGAAAAACAGAAAAGAAATAACCCACATCCTTCACTTTTTTTAGACCAATTTCTAGTTGCACAATCCATTAAAACATAACATTTTGATTAGTTTTTACATCAGGACCATAGAAGCCCTTAAGAATTCATGAGATGGATGCTGTCTCAGATGGGATTCAAGACTAAATGATCTGAAAGGTCATTATAATGGTACTGTACTGCCTGTGCAGCCATAACTACATGTCAAGAATTTTAGTACAACATCAAGATAAATGGTGAGGTCTTGGCTATAGTGAACTTAATATCAAAAATAACCAATGGGGCCAAAAAGGGTAACCAGAGGTTCTCGTCCCCCAAAGCCTGCATGCCTAAATATTATTACACAAAAAAAACCCCAAACCACCCATGAAAACAGTATTCTGCAGGTCAGAAGATGAATTGCAAATAAAATATGCAGCTGATCCTAGTCTGACCTTACAAGAAATGTCCCCCTGAAGACTCTTGGTCATAGGTTCTCAGACTCTGCCTCTTGGACAAAAGCAGCATGAGGAGAAAAAGAACGGTTAAAAACGAGGATGTTAGAAGGTTTGCTGAGGGGGAAAAAACCTTATTATTAAAAAGGCAGAAGCTGTGAATAACAAAAAGAGACATAATGAGAACTCATTTCTAGCTAACCTACTGAAATGGTCAAAGAGTCTTCAAGGGCAGAACTACATCCATGGTGAAACAACACCAACCTACCTGAACAGAGCCAGGCAAAACTCTCAGTACCCCTGCAATTCCTGGAGTTATCTTATAATACTTTCAGGATTTCTTAGTATTATGTTGATATGTTATTGTTATGATAATCTCTGTATGAACATACTCTTCACACTTGCACAGAACCTCACAAACTCTTCACAGTCACATGCGTTTCTAGAAGGGAATTCATTCCTGAATTACTCTTCTCAGGAATGACTTATTTGTACATGAAACATCCTGCAATATCTAGAAAATACATAAAAAGAAGACATTTCCTCCCTGGATAAGGACATAAATCCTCCAAGGACATAAAATCTGCACAAAGGGAACCGGGACAGGGATTACTCATAGAAATACCTGGCTCAATGTTGAAGTCTCTTTTAAATACAAACATAGTGTGACACAACTTAGACTAATGTAAACACTGACATAACACTGAGAAAAACTCACATCTTGAGGAACACGCAGTCTTAACATCTGAATGCACAGGAAGGTCTTCATAAGCTGCTCTCCTTACCTATTTATTTCAACTGATTTGTACACTCTCCATTCCACACTGGTGAAGTAGATTTCATTCTCTTGAAATCTAGTGAATGCTATTTCTCTGCATGGTATGCTTTTACAATCACTTTTAGCAGAAGAGACTTGAGCATGCAGCAGGCTAGTGGCTAAAGGAAACCTCTCCTGAACTCAATTTCATCTTGTAACTGAGCTGCAAAATGCAAAGAGAACAGAATTCTTATTTGTACCATAAAACAAAGACAGATACCCTACAGTTTAAATGCATGTGTGTTCCCCTTGAAAGCAGACGATACCCAGGATGCAGAAGGAAAGCTGGGTAAGAGTAAAACTTTCTCAAGAACAAAAGAAAGCCGCAGTGGCCAATATGAATATAACAAGAGAGGAGTATGTGGCAGCACAGAGCAGCAGCTTTGCCATCCCAGCTTTCTCACTGTCATTTCCAAGTGATAAATTATTATTAAACAGCCATGCTAAAGTGTCCAGGCCTTGCTTTATTTTTAGGCTTCTATTTGGATGCCAAGCTCTTCAAACATCACCCAGTCTGAGAAACACTATTAAAAAAAGAAATTGAAGAGTAACCAAATTCTTGGCCTGTTGCAAACACTGTATTCAATAAGCTGTGGTTCAGCCTGCATTGTACTTGTGCGTCAAGAAATATCCTAAAGAGCAGTAGGAATTTACATAAAGCATAATACTTACCAGGGACAACATTCCCAGAAATTGGGTGTGCTTAACCCTTCCTTTTCATTTAAAAAAAAAATAGTTATCCTGAATTCAACCATGTAGATTGTGGCTATGCTCCATTCGTTAATACATTAAATGCATTATGAGTCATATATTGACAATAACCATATAGCAAGTCAGCTGAAAAAACAAATACAAAGCAACACCTCCCCCAGTAAACTGTATTTTTCTAAAACGTGCACCATTAAGATAATCAGGTTACAGCAAACATGTATTCTTTTCACTCAAGCTTAGCAAGTATGAAAATGTAGCTTTCTTGAAATCTGTATCAGATTTCCTATAAGTTTCAGTGGAGAGGGGATTTCACCTTGCTGTTGCAGGTTGGATAACAAGATAGGTATCAGACTTTTGCAGCCCAGCTTCTTATGGATGAATCCCAAACTGAGGTATTGCCGCAAATGGTTGGACAAAGGAAGTAGGATGAACTAAAAGGGAGAGAGCTCAAAAGAATCATTCACATTTTTAAAAAATTATTTCATAAATTCATTGTATAAAATAAGCTTTTGAGACTGCGAATCCTAACTATCACTTTTTTTTTTTTGCACTGGAAATTTAGATAATAACGCGATCTAAGATTGGTACCTTCTTTAGAGACTTAATCTTACTTCTCAGTTTGACAGCAGAGCTTGCCAGATAGTGTCTGTCTTCAAATACTGCAGAACTACACTCTTAGAGCAGAGTCCAGTCAAACCGAATTCATTCCTAAGGCAGAGAGCAACTTAGAGCTGCACTATTCATAAATACACATTTATTTTTCATTAGAAATGCATAATTACAGCATTTAAAAGCATTTTCCCCTAGAAAAGTAGTTAAGCAACAGTACAAACAAAATTGTTAGTCTTCTGCAAATACAGTTTTCATTACACTGAACAGAAAACACCAGCAAAAGGCTAATACTTGCAGTTTTGGGATTTTTCTTTTTTTTAAATATTTTCCATTTTTGTTATAAACACCATAGCAAATAAAAAAAGCTGTTTAAACAGTGAAAAATATTTGAGCTCTTGATCTTCTATATGTGGTAAAGCAAGTATTGCAAAGCAGCAATACACTTCCTAAGATATCTGCAGACATTCAAATGGCGTATTTCACAGAAGAAGTGAACAGGATGAAACATTAATTTAGTCTCACGGTTTTGATTCATTAGATTTCTTTCCCTCATTCAGAAAGAATTTTTCCTCTTTAAGTGTACCTAAGGGCAGGCCATGTATTTTTTCTGAAGGCCAGATTCTCAACTGATGTAGTGATGTAGCTCCGATTTAAATAAACGGGTCTGATTTATTCCAGCTGAGGCCAACCAGATCGTCAGAACTCGGCTGTTTGCAGGAGATGTTTGAAGTGTGACCATTAGTCTAACAGGCATTTCCATTCTCCTGTTGTTGCACGAAGACTACAGCACTTAACTTCTGACTGTGGTTCACTGACATCTCGGTTGACACAGTTTTCACAATTCTCTTATTGAATTTGGATTGCTCCGTGTTCTATCTGCATCTCGGGCTGGATTGCTGATTGAAGGGTATCAGTGCCCTGCAAAAGGAAACATGAAATTAGTAAATCAATACAAAAATGCTTTCCATTGGTGTAGCCAAGGGAATGCGAACAAATTATACTAATATAAAGTTCTTGTATATACCAGTGCAAAATCTGCATGGATATCAGCTCTATGGCAGAGCTGAAATGGGAATACACTTACAAAGGCATCAAAAATAACATAAAGAGTCCCCATGAAGACTAAGTAGACTAGTGCCGTTCAGGCTGGCATGAGAAGACTAAAATAATGAAATCGTGATAAGGATCTATAAAATCATGAGTGGCACAAAGAGAGCAAATAGAAAACAATTATTCCCTCTCTCTTCCCAAAAAAGAACCAGCTCTAAACAGAAACCAAATAAAACCGGTGTCTGGCACAACGTGTGCCGAAGCAGTGGCAGAACTTGTCCCAGCACGCTGTACGTCCTGCCAGCTCGGGGGTACCAGGCAGAGCTGAACAGCGTTACGGAGGGAAAGTCCACCAAGGGTGATCATAGAGAAGCCAGTAGGAAGTCCCGGAGTGACAGAACTGCTGTAGGTAAGGAGAGTAACGTTACCTGTTTGCCCTGGGCTTGGAATTTCCCCAGCTGGTGCAGGATACGGTCTAAAACTGCTGACTTTACCCACTGCAGTCTTTCTCTATTTTGTGTAAAACAAGAACAGCGCTACTATAGTGAACTTTTTTCTCAAATAAAATTCTTCCTACAGGCCTGATTCTACTCACTTTCCAACCAAAACCGGTTCTCTGTGAAAGAATTTAAAGTAAACACAATTGACGTAAGCTTTCAAAGGAAGTCTCCTTAAAAATTACATTACTGCCTACGAGTAGTCTGACAATGCTGTGAAAGGATAATCCCACAGCAAACTGGCTTTTTAGCCAAGTTAGTTGGAGTAAGGAAAACTAGACTATGAAACAAAGTCCATCTTTAGAGCTATAAGATGAATAGCATTTAAGAACAGCTGTATTGGCTTGGATAAAGTCCATCACACCCAATAAGCCTTCCCCTGATAGCAGCCAATGTCACAAGCATAGATAAACTACAAGAAAAAGGCAAGAATTTAATGGTATTTTCCTGCACACTCCCACAGCGTCCAGAGATCTGCCCTTGATGGATTTTCCCTCCATAAATTCATCTAATAGATGCTTTCTGTAACGCCCTGGATACAGAATTATTTCTGTGGCAGCACTTCTGTCATGAAAGAGTCCTACTTGAAGGCCTGCTTTATGCTTTCAGCCTAGTATCTGCAAGATGATCCACAAAGACACAAGGGTGGAAACTCAACCAGATTTCCCACCCTTTAGGTTTTACTATACAGTCGCCACTTATTTATTCAAATTAAAATACTGGAGGTCCAAAATTATAAAGCACTGCTATTACATTAAAGTTTTGTTGTCAAATTGTTTCTCTTCATCTCTCTGCCTCGTTGCCAGTAATTGTACACAGCTACAAGATTTTTTCCCATTCAACTTTATAGGTAATTTGGTGTTACTTAAATGTTCAATAAATTAGTGCCAAAGTGATTAGATTGCTAAATTTGATAGCAGGGAAGTTTTCAAGTGACCATCAAAGCTTTCTTTCCCATTAGAGGAAAACTGTATTGAAGTAATATAGTTGTCAAATAATAGCAACAACAGCAATACTGAATATTTATCCAACATTCAGACCAGAAGTAGAAGACTGCCCAAAGGGATTAGAAGCAAGCTTTAGTTTTGGAATTATGTTTTTTTCCAAATGTAACAAAATTTACCACCAGCATAAGAATTTGAGCACAGAATTAATCCAAATATTCTTTGTCATCATCACGTTCTGTACTTCTAAATTTTGCAAGCTGCTCTAAGAATACTATCACGACATGAAAACAAGCCAACTAAACCTAAATCCCCAAAATGCATCTGATTTCAAACCATGCCTCCCTCCATACATGCATTTGCAATTTTATGCCAGCAAACCACTGTTCATATATTAATAGTTTGTCTTTACATACGAGGTTTAGGGTTACTAAGAAATTATCAGAATCCTACCTATTAATACTTCCGTCTACAGCTAATTTGCAAATACAAAATCATGCATGAATACTTTGAAAATACTAAGTTGAAATGCATATTGCTGTTTGCTTCAGCTGAAGTTAGAGAAAGGATTCATTTCAAAGAGCCTCACTCCTACCTTCAGCTTTGCATGTGCGATTGCTTGCAAAGGCGCAGCTTTCAAGAAAAAAGGTCAGAAAACTGGTGTCTTGTTTTCAGACATTAAATAAATTTGCAGTTGTGGTGTTTCAAACACGGAATTTGTGTAGGGCATAGCATCCAACCCAGGTGAATAATAAACACCACTTTTATAAGCTTTGATTGATAAACAGATTCAAAATCATTGAGAATATCTCAGTACCTTGGCAAAGAACCATAGAAAAACAGATAGAAGTGTCACTACAGCCTCACTGACAGGGTTTTCCCTTCAGATAAGACTTTTCCCTTCAGATAAGAGATCTAAGATGAGTAGGACTGTTCCATAACTTTAGCCAAAAAAGCTATTGTGCTGTCCATATAGCTCAGAGTAATGCAAGTAAACCAAGCTGGGTTCTCCAATTCATTAACAGACCCTTAGTTTTTAGTTTGTGTAAACTGAGGAAATATTTATGGCAAACTTTTTAGTCTTGTCTGTTTTTCCTTTCATACTCTTCTTATTTCACATTCCTTTTCTGCTTCTCTTTAGCTTTGTATAAATCTCTGCGGTTAACTACAACATTAAAACCTAACACGGTGCAACGTGTCCCCGAACAGAAAAGTAACTCCTCTGGTGGCTGCCAGTCGTGTGGGAGACGGATGCCGATGTTTATAACTGAAGTCCGTAACCTCCGGCCCGTCGGAGGTGGTAGCTGAGAAGGGAGGACAGGCACGAGGAACAGACCCAGGAGAAAGTCCGTGGGAGGTAAATCGGAGAATTTCCCAGGCCTGGAGTGAGGACAGCAGCACGAGAAACACCTCTCACCACCTGACGCCTATAGGCTTCATTAATTGCATGGGACCAGCAGCACTTGAGGATTTATACGAAATAAGGCACGACCCCTGTAGCAACACTCTTATTGTCCTGCCTACTATTACAAGTGACTATGAATAAAATATTGAGAAGGTCAGTGCAGAGACAAACCCAGAAAAGAGGGAAAAACAACTGTTAAGGGCTCATCTACACGGGAAGATCAGTGTACAGAGAACTAGAATGTCATCTTACAGCAGAGCAGACTCACATGCCAGGCAGTCTGATCCTTTTTGGCAGGGAGCATAATTTTTCTGAAAAGCATTTTGTAGCATCCAGGTGGGCAGCCAGCGTGGACTGGGGCAACTGGGAGAGTTTAGAGCTCTGGCCTCCCCACCTGCACCAGCCAGCGCAGACGGCACTTCGGCAACGTGCAGCACAGCTCCGTCTTCTGTTTGAGGCCCTCTCTGCCACTGGGATAACTAATGTGCTCTAACTTCATAGAGCGAACTGATCTGCAGATTGCTTGCCCATGGAAGAAGCACTAAGCACTTGAGTTTCATGCACGCAAAGTCTGGACATGATTCCCTTGATTTCTTATGCATTTTATCTTTTTTCCCCCCTCAAGAGACTCAATATCCAAATGTTTGTAGCCAGATCAGAATCCTCTACAAAACTGTGTATGTATTGGACAAAAATCCACTCTAATATTGGCTGCTAAGGATACCATTCTATTTTGGCTAGCAAGCAAAAGCTTATTTTTCACAACCACTTGGCGTTCTCTAGGAAAAAAGCCCACTAAGTGGGGTTCACAGAAGAATGTGTAACTATCTCCAGAAAAATTTCTGACACCTGTTTTAAGTCAGCATTCTTGTGTTGTCACCAGTCACAGCTTCAAGCTGATGAGAAACTTCTTCTAGACTCAGATACACGACTGTTCAGACTGATTTAAAAAGAAAAAAAAAAAGATAATTCCTCCACTGTAACTGAGAGGATCAATTGTTCATTTACAATTGCTAACATTGAAACTCCTGTGGGAAATCTAGGCTGTTGATCAATATAACTGGAAAACTGCTGTCAGAAAGGGAATAACATTTTTAAGAGAAACCTTGGTCTGAAAAATACTTTTTGGATAGATTCCAAGCAAGTTTTTTTGCCCTGTCCTTTAACATGGCTCTCAGCTTTCAAGGATGCAGAAAAACAATGATGACCAAAAATAACTATTCTCTAGAGACACTGAGCAACATAGACGCAGGGATAGTCAAAGACCATTTATACCTTTAACAAAATGACGTTTCTTAGTATAGATAATTTTTTTTTTTAACCGTTAGGAAACAGGATCATAAACTCATTGGGACTGCAGTATTTGCAGATAGATGTACAGTTCATCTGACAGATATTTCAATCAAGTTAAGTACATTCAAATGGCAAAAATGTATATATACATACTTGATTAGTCGCAGAGTGGTCTGTCACTGGTGTAAGCTGCACATACTGGACTTGGATATCACTCCCTTGGAGCGGGGATCCATCAACACCCCCTGACGCAGGCTCAGCAGAAGCAACGGCTATCAGCTGAGCACCCTGCAACACCTGCAGGGAAAGCAATGGAGAAAGCAGCACGTAAACCACCACAGTCAGAAATGCATTATGAACCATCTAACTTAAAACAGATGCAAAACCAAAGACCATTAAAAAGAAACACAAGAAAACTTGTCTATCAGTAACAGTTGCTGTAAATCATGTGGGTTTCCGAGAGGACATGGTACGCATATGGAAAGATTCCCATACTAGATGCTTGCTGCATTTTGCCTTACGAGATTCATAATTCTGTTAATGATTATCGCAAAGACTAAGTGAGACAGACTGTGCAGGTTACGCTAAGGGTGCGTTAATGCCAACAGCACACAATATCACTGAGTAATGCTTTTGCTGTTACATAAACAGACACAGATCCAAGATACTCCTGCTCACAGCCAAAGGCATTCAACTTTTGACAATCTATTACAGTAATGTTTATACTCCTATTGTATGTGAAGGTGTAGGTTTAAGAATTACTAATTAATGCTTACTCTAAACACATCTGCATTTGACTGGTGAAGACTGTAAGTCTCCTATAGGCTTCAAAACCAAAGAACAGTTAATCCATCTCAAAGTGCTTGCTTAAAAATGTTCTTGTGATTAGACTAATTTTAATTTACTTCTTGAAACACAAATCAGAATAAAATACACATATGTTGACAATTACAAGTCCTCAATCTCATTTTTTAAATTCAGCTAAAATACACATATTCAGTTTTAATTTCTATATGCCGCAAATGAGGTATTTTTAAACTATGGTATTTGAACTGCAGCGAACAAAAGATATCTTTCAAACGAAAGAAAGAGAACAAAGAACAAAAATAACATTCTTAACAAAGGTTTTTCTTAACAAAGTTTGATTTCTCAGCTGATCTGCGGGTGGGTGGCCATGAAGGAGTGGGTAGACCAGAATTTCTCTGGGGAGTGTGGGAGGCAAAAAAAGGTGACCTCCATAAATGACCTTCAAGGGTGTTGTCAGAATTTTATAGGGATCTTGGGTGTTCTGAGATATGGTCAGCATCAAACTGCAAAAGGATGCTACATTTTGTTTTTACAGGAGTAAGCAAAATTCTCTCGTCCGATGGTATTTGTTTTGGAACTATACGATACATACTGCCAGAACCACATCACACCCTGTCCTATTAATTACCTGCAGGTCTTAAATGTAGTTTTTCTCATTTATTTCTAAACTACAAACTTCAGAATGACTGTGAGCGACTGAACAAGCCCATCATTCTCACATACAATCTGTTTTACAACAAAGAAGCCTAAAACTTATAACAGTACCAGCTTCGCTGTTTTATTGTATGTTCTCAACTGCACACCTTCCAGTGCACTTCAAAAGAACTTTGTTTCGCACACACTCTGAAGACAACCAAATAACTCTGTTATATGTTATCTTATACCAAACCTATTAGATTCCTAGCGATAATCTACCTTTACCATCCTGCCTACAAAAAACCCCAACCCAGCAATACTTGTATAAAATACTTTTTGCTGTCAAATTACACCTCCGTATTGGTTTTGTGCAAATGGTTATGTGCTTTTCCTATTGTGTCTTCCTGCTGGATAAACTATTTGTAATTAAGCTTTCACAAAGAAATGGGAAGCATTTTTATAGGGTGTATTGATGAAGCTGAGCTAGTTTAGGTAAAATGGACAACATGCCAACATCAGCAGGGGCTGACAAACCCAGGTATTTATGAATTTCCATTGACAAGGTCATAGGTTGATTGCTGCTGCTCCATTCCCTCCAAACTAGCCAGATTAAAACCAACTCAGTTAATCTTAAATGTGCTCCAATCCCAATTCAAGACTATAGCAGTGATAGCTACATATAGTGTGCTTGGTTTCCAGTTATATAGTTTAGAGGAAAAAAAACAAAACAAAACAAAACAAACAAAAACCCAACAGATTGATAAATTGGAAAGATAAGACATCAAACACTATAAAAATCTCAATTAATATAGGTTTTCCTTCTTTGTCATGTCCTGTTTGTGCAGACCCCAAGGACTACAGGCTTCAGTATTCAATAATGGAAGGTGAGTGGCCAAGCAAGGCAGATTCATTTCCACTAGCGTTATGCCAAACTGGGTTTTGCAAACCAGGTGATTGGCTCTAAACTGAATGTCGCACTGACATGTTTATTCTCTAACAATTGCTGCCTTTGCATTTTTCCGTACAGCTAGAAAACATGTTAGGATGCTTGAAAGCCAGGAAAAGGCCATTTTTCAAAACTAAGAACCATTTCACTTCTTTAGGCTTCTCTTTATCCATTTGTCCATCATGCACAGTCTACTTAATGCATGTTGAAAATCACTTATAAAAAACCCAACAATCTGTCTGGACTTTAAGAACTAAAAGAAGAACAATCTAATGCTGAAAAAAGACTTAATGTTTTCCACTTAATACATGCTAACATTAATAGCTGTCTTAGATTTCATCAAATACTGCCTAGCTTGTTATTGTGGCATAGCTGGCTATATAATCAGTCACTGAACAAATGAGAATAAAAGCAAGAAGAGGGAAAGGATCCCAGTCTTAAATTAAACCATCTGACTAAACTTTAAATGATGGAATGAGCAACAAGCTCTTCTGAATATCTGCAGAGTTTATATACAGCGCTCTGAGGAAATTTATTGTTTTGCACTTTCTATTTGAATTACTGTACAGCTTCTGAAATTGATACAAACGGATGAGAACAGAAGGGGAGAATTACCATCTTTACCCCTGGTTGTTTTTTTTTTTGGAAGGGATTTGGAAATAAAGCTGTTTCTGTAGTCTCAATGGCATAGAAACTTGTGTTTAATCTGCTGAGCCAACGAGAGCATTAACCCAATCTCAGGCTCAGCCTGGAACATTTGATCCCACCTCCTATGTCTAAACACCTCTGCCAAAAGTGACACAATGATGACCTGCAGCTTACTAAAGATATCACTTAACTAATCACACTGTATTCATAAGATAACACAATTTATCATGAATCTCAGGCATATCCAGATACGAAAATCCAACTGAACTGACATTAAAAACAGCAATAAATTACATTTTCTCTAGGCATTACTGGAGATTATGATAAATTTGTCTTTCTGTCTGAGCTTAAAAATATGCTGAAAGTTTGTTATGCTGAAGAACTATAACTGATGTCACCCTTTCGACTTCTCTCAAACAGCAGCATTGATAAATATTTTGTTCAGAAAAAGCCCGACTTGGGCAAATAGAGTGGCAATTTTGGTTATGGTCCCTGGGTTCTGTTTGCATTCGCAATTTTGCATGGGCATTCGTGGAGGAGCTGGGCAGCACAGCCTTTCGGAAACGGGGCAGTTGTAAGCATATGGCTTTTCCTTGGCTGCTCACTTGACTTCCAGTTCAATACTTAAACTTTGTAATTCTTACCTGCCCTTGACCTTAAAATAAAGGAATTGTACAAAAAAAAAAAAAAATCCACCCTGAAAATGAACTCTCTTCCCAATTCCACTGGCCTTCTTGAACATCCTGCCCTACTGGTCCAAAACAAGTAACAGAATATGGTTAAACTGAAAAATAATAAACTTCACTTCTAACAAAACCAATTAATTCATCCTCTAAACACACACAGAGAACAAGAAGTTTGAAGTCACCCTTCCCTTTCACTTAGGCACAACAACATGGAAGTATCTGACCTGGAGTGTCACTCAAGCTAACTCGGGCTAGTGAGAGTTCAAGCCAATGCTGAAAACAATCCTAAAAAAGACTGCCTTTAAAATTAACAAGCAGACCAAAAAATGTTTTTGTAAAATAACGGAATGGAGTACTAAGAAAAAGTACTTTTGATCATCTATTGTTGCTTGCTGTCAGCAGTAAAAAGTTGTCTTGACAGCGATAAGATCTTCAGCTCTTGTGGAGCCGGAGCCCACTCTTTACATTGCACAATTATTTCCACTGCAAGCATAAGCAATTGCACAGCTGGAACAGAGAAGCTCGTTAAGTTCTTCTTTCTTTCAGCTCGCAGTTAGAACCACGGATAACATGCTTTTCCTCAGATAGAAAACCTAGTGAAAAATGTTTATCAAGAAAAATCAGAATACTTTAGGAAATGTCTGTAAGATATTTGAGAATATCTTTGAGATGTATGTATTTGAGAATGCGTTGAAGCTACCAATACTCTCAAGCCCATTTTGGGACCTGGCCCGATCTTTGCAACCCTTCACGTCCCAAACCTCGTTGCCTCCAAGGTTACCACATTGCATGGTGAGCCTGGTGAAGACAACTTGCCTAAATTAAAAAGCAAGCATGAGAGAGCCCCTTTCCTCCCTGTTTCCATCACCTTTCAGAATAAGAAAATGTTCCCTAACACCTTCAGACAGAAATACAAATGCATCTCTATTAGTTTTGATTTTAAATGGTCCTAGAAATACTAGAAGGAATAGTATTTTGTTCGGCTGTTTAAAATGAAGTGTGAACTCTTGGCATTGTTAGTAAACACGGAACCACAGTCTCTTTGACTAAACGCTGATTTTCCTTAAAGCTCTGTAAGCTTTCAATGAGAGATACAAGAGCTGACAGATTGGATAAAATGAGCTAAGGGACAGACAGGTCCCTCCTACCCACTCAAAGCGTATTGTACCCATACGTATGTAATCTGTCCCTCCGTACAGCAACAGCACCAACACCCAGGCTTCCCAACGAGAACTGCAGCAGAAGCACAGACCCTTGCACTGGTATCCCACCGACCTGAACCTCTGCCTTTCTCTCTGGTTTTTTTTCCCCTCCCCTCTCCTCCTTTTTCCCTCTATCATTCCGTCTTCAAGGTCTTAGTGATTTGGGACATGCAAGCTATTGAGCCTGAAGGTCCTGGATTTCTATTTTTCGTCCTTTCTTCAGTGAGATCCTTGCCGTATAAAATGTAATAATAAAATTAGTAGTAATAATGAAAACCAGCTACTTTCTCTGCTCCCTTCCTTTCCATTTAAAGACCATTTTAGCCCATAACTAATAGTTCCCATTTAACATTCAACTGCCAGGGCAGGAAATAAAATTTTTTTAAAAAGATTAAAATGTAATAGGTTTTCCTTCAGTTTCTTCCAAAATTATTCAAGCATAGTTTCCAACCATGGTTCAATTCATATCACATCCTCTGCTGATTTTACTTATCACTGAAAATTATTCTTCTAGAAGCCCATAACTTAAAACTTTTCTCTAGTTTAAGTTTTTCTAGCCCCCAACCTTCAAAAATAAGTAACTGTTTTGGGATAGTTGAAGCTTGTTTACCAAAAAAGCCCATTCCTCAGCCTGGTCTTTGCCAGACTGAGCCTTCTAAAACACATTCTTGCTACTGTTGTTTTGAGCTTTTTTATTAATCTAGGCAAGCACATATGTTTGCCTACCTATAAAAAGCTCAAAAACAAGACACATTGGGATTTTGGTGTCTTTTTTCCATTGTTTCTTCCCACTTCTACTGCAGGAATGCAATAAAAGATGATGTTCTTTAAAAAAACGAGGTTTTGAATCACTGAAAGAGTGATTGTTTATAGAAGGTTCACATCTGAAAATCCTGTAACACTTATAGCCAGCAAGTAACCATTTCAGCAAACGTTGCACAAAAGAAATGAGTTGTGCATAGGAAAAAGGAAAGATCTCGGTGACATGCTCTCGCTAAAACATTTATATAAAGGACAGTTTGGGCCCAAAAGTGTAAGGATGGTTATGGGTTTAGATGATTCCTAGAAAACAAAAAATTAAGAAAATACCTGCCTGTCATCCTCCTACACTGTCATTCATCAATGATGGCAAAACTACATGAATACATTCAAATAGCAAACACAGCTCCTTCAAATGATAAGAAGCTCTGCGGATAAACATGTTCACTTAAATAAGGTAACTCCCTCTAGCTGAATCTTTTCAGTCTTGAAGTTTTCTTCATGGAGCCTTAAGACTAAAAATATCCACTGTATTTAATGCCAACAAAATATTTATTTAATGGATTTACAGGCTTATAGATGAGTTTACCTGGGGCAACTAGACTCTATATTTAGGTGCAGAACTCAAAACTTTTTAGTATCAGAAATTAATGAGTTCCTTAAAAACATCAGAGGCTTAGACTAATCAAGGTCTCTGTCACGTTGGTATTTGCTAAGGAATCTGGACGAGGCAGTGCAGAATGCCAAAAGAATGGAGCTGTATGAAAAAACCCAAGATTTCCTTCCATAAGATTGTCTTTTGTAGTTCTTAATTTCAATTGATGAAGCAGAGCAAGACCCAACACGAGGCAACAAGTCCCGTATGGAGGATACTAAAGTGTAAAGGAAAATCGGTAACATGATCTACTTTACACTCCATCTTTAAGCCATCAGTTCAATTTAACCAAGGTCAAGTGCATTGAAAAGCTCATATCTGACAGTGGCTGACACAAAGTTATTTTGGTGATTTTACAGTCCAGTTCCAATAAAATTGAAGTATTAACGTGACAAAAAGGAGTGGCAGCAAAGGACAAACTGACCTAACTGTTCTCGAAGAAGCAGTCCTCTTCATGCTAAGATCACGCAATATTCATTGAAAACCACTGTAACCCTTGCGCTTTATCTACCCCATATGTATATAAACTAAGAATGCATATAGCCTGATGATGTGTTATCTTTCCGGAGAAATAAATTCACATTCAACCTGTAATTCTTCAGAACAAATACAAAGCTGACAATATGAACCAAGGATCACTACATATTGCTGCATACTTTCTACGCTGTACTTAAAATTAAACAATAAGTATTTTGATAGAATTACAAGACAGTTTTAAGGCCTAAGCTTTCTTTTCCAAACTTCTCAAAATATTAACAGCAATAAAAGACTGCACGTTCCTCTTCCAAAAAGATAAGGAAGACAGATGGCTCACAGTGTCGCAGAGAGTATCTGCAGCTTTTCTCTCTCAGTAACTAGTGATGAGAAGCATACAGAGGTGCGAGTAAGCACATGGAAGATGTAACCCGTCCTTTAGAGCATTTATTGGCAACCTTTTTTTAAGCAGAAGCCTCCAAAATATGAGGCCTCTCTTCTTTTTAAGGTGCATTTTTATGGCTGCTCTATGTCTGACTTCGAATTACTGAGATCACACTGAAGTAAAGGAAAAAGCCAAAAGATACACCACTCACTTTTTTTCGCAAAATAATTACATATATTAATTTCTTGTTTTTCAAGCTGAATTTGTTCTGATTATAATTTCATATTACCAGCATCACCACAAGAGAAAAAAGCCTCTAGGCCGTAACGTGCACTCCAATAACATGTTTCATATCCAGCCACCAGAGAGTTTCCAGAAATTCACAGGTTTTTCTATTTTACTGATCATTGTCTAGTTTGTCTTACATGGCATAAATTAAAGGGCTTGCACAAAGCAATTTCCATGAAAACCACAACTGCTTTTTGAAGTATAACATCTCTTTTAGAGGCCATCCCATCTTTATTTTAAATACTTCAATAGACAGAATAGCGTGGAGCACCTAACATACTGCCCCATCTTCTATGTCTTCTCATTATTCCCTGCAGAAAAAGGTTTGGGAGGTGAAAGACTATATTCTATCTTATCAGGCAGGCCACCAAACGTTCACAGTATAAAAAAGTAGTTCTGGGATATTTGTTCTTAGAAAAATACATTACTTTGCTTCTAGCTTTATTAAAAGGCAGGTCGAGTCAATCATATCTAGTAATCTAGGCCAGAGTGTAAAAATAACCTGTTACTTTCATTACTTACCATATAATTACATTGCCATTTACATATCACTAATTATTCATTTTCTTTCATGTCTTTGATTAAAATACTGAATAGCGTTAGTCAAAGATATTTGTGGGAAAACAGAAGAAAATACAAATTGGAAGGCTTAAAGTTACGTTTTTCAATATATCAACTAAATTACTTTTAATAATTTTAACACTGGCTTCAATCATTTGCTATAGGGCTACATTTTCAAATGAGCAGAACAACATGTTGGAACTATAAAGCAAATAAGTATACTGTCAATCAAGCTCATAAAACCAAGCTCGTTTTTAATAAAATAATGCTGATTCACATTAAGAATGCTAACAGGTTTTAATTCATTACTAATTACCTTCTAAACACTTCCTCTAAACTGGGCATAGTTATTGAATTGAAAACACACTCCTTGGAATATCTGTGCCCAGATGGGCCATATCATAACATAAAAGCAGCTGATGCCAAAGAAAAGATTCAGCGATTAAGTCCCCCTTCCACTTGAGCAAGATACCAGGTATGGACTGGGCTATGCTGAAAAGAAAAGAGAAAAAAATAAGGGTGCTGAGAGACCCAGAGGTAATGAAGCAGTTACCAAAGTCGGAGTCCCTGAATCATGTATCCTGCTGGCAGTTTCCATCACCCAAAATCAAATTGCTCTACTCACTTATCCTCAAATATGGCAGCGTTGTATGATACATACGTTGTATGATATTTTTGCAGAAAATAAAAAACAAAGAGCTTTGGTAATGTTAAGGTAATATATTCCCATTAACGTCCCAATATGTTTCTCTTAAAATAAAAGTATGTTTGATCTAAGGCAACTGGAAACAATATAAAAAGGATCCACTGCTCTTAAAGATTAGGCTATCATTCTGAAGTTAATGATCTAGTTCCTAAAGTCCTTTCCTTACTCCAACAACAACTTGTACCTAAATTTGTTATTTATTTCTTACATAAAATGTGCCAATACAAAAATAAATTCAGCATATATAAAAGTCTAATATATAGCAGTTCACAGAGAGAGGAACTCTCCTGCTGTGTATTTCTAAGTGTGCTGAATTGAACCATGCAAAATGTGACCTTAAATCTGTCAAAACTTCATTAACTAACACCCCTACAGAGTCGTATAACTCAGAGCACCTCCTTTAAATTCCCCAAACTAAAAGGCATGAAAAGTGAAACTGATTTCAGCTCTACCAAGTGTGGAAAAATGAAAAGAATAATTCCAGAGTACATTTTTATCAGCAGCATTATTTCCTTGCATAACAAATAATAAACCATCTCATCTGCTTTTACTTGGAGTATATAACACAGCACAGGTCTACTCTGTGATTCCCTTAGTAATGTCTACTCTGAGAGTCCCTTAATGCGCCTGTACAAAACCTGGAGAAATGCAGGAACACAAACTGCAGCTATTGTGGTTACTTAAACAAACTTTACAAAAATGTCCATCTTTCTGACTACTGCGGTTGCACTGAGCTAGGGAAGTGATGGCAAATTGTGGCTTAGTGTATTTAAACCATCTGCATCTTCAAAAGCCCTTTCACAACACATCACCTTGTTTCCTAAGATCCCCGTTTCAGTGATCCCCAAGGAGCGCAAGGCTCAGTGAGTCCCAGGAGCAAGCCTCTGCTTCTGAAGACCAACTGTTCAGTAAAGCCACCAATACTTTCCAGCACTGTGGTTTTATGGAGAGTAGCAGCCATCAATGAAATGCTGTAACAGGCCCTGAGCAAAGAAAAGTGAGATGCACAGAACTGCGTGAAGTTTTGGAAGGGAAAGTATGGCAGAGGTTCATGACCTTTATTAACATTCCCTGTACAAGTTTTTTTTAAAAAACAAACAAAACCAAAAAACAAAACCAAAACCAAATAAATATTCTGGGGTCTTTGAAAAGTGTTCATGTCTAATTTGGTAAATAAAATGGAGAAACATAAGGGGCAGAAAAAGACCAAATTAACACAGTTCATGTCTTTTTTTTTTGAAAACACATCTGCTCATACCATCACTGCCTCTCTGACCCTTTCCTAAGCACAGCCCAACTGGAATAAGCAATCTGACCCTTTTTTTCATATAGTGTATTTAAAACACATAATGTACAGAAAACCCACGAGGCTCACGATCTCTCTCCAGCTTAAATGCACCCTGCCTAGATTTAAGTGAACACCTAAAGACAAAGGCACAGTTGTTAAAAGTATCTCACACTTTCAGTGGGTCAACACATGTACTCTTACATGGCCAGCTGGGGGTCCCTCAACAGCCCAACAGCTCCTTCGAGAAGTGGTTGGTATTGAACACAAAAGGGTAATCAGTGTAATTAAAACTTTATCTGTGAACTATTATGCTGGCTGAAAGGGACGCAAAGTTAATTACTAAGCCATAAAAGCCTAAATCAAGCTTTGTGTCATGTGACCTAAATACAATGAGATCGTATGAAATCCTGTATGAAATCAGCAGTATTTTATTTTAACTCAGTATCACAGGTAGATGGACAGTAAGGTATCTGCCAGCATCAACAGAGAACAAAGCAAAGAAAGAGGTATTGTCTCAAGATGCTTTGGGGTCACATCCCATGGAAGTCAAGTGGGGTCCTTCCTTTGACTTCAAGCAAAGATGGGCTCAGGCCCTATAAAATGATGTAAAATACATCAAAAAAACCCACAGGCTTCCATTGAAAATACACTTAAAACTAGCACATGTGCAAAATTTAATTATAATTAATTGGCAGTTCAACTGCAGATGTAATTTCAGTAAAAATTACTTGTTACAGAAAGAAGAGTTACCTCATCTAAATTCACTGTATCAAATTAAAGAGGCTATTTGGAAGTATGAGGATTGTAAGGAAATCTGTATTGTACATCTGACTCATCTTTTGTATGAAGATACTCTTAGTAAATCACCCACCAAGGGAAACTTCTCAAAACAACTTTGTGGTTAACTGACAGCTCTTTTCAGATGTTGCACTTCTCAAACCATAACCTAAAGTTTAATTTCAGTTGTTATACAAAAGGTAGTTTGATGTACCTGCACCTGCCAGAGTTCCCTAAATTAGGTAGTTTTGGTATGTCGTGCCCAGCTTCTCTGGAGGCAAGGCTCTGGTCAATCAATCTCTTTTCTGCATCTTTTTTCTGGCGAACCAATGTGTTACATCATACGAGCTACATGCACACATATGGAGATGTGACTGCCAGGTAATCAACTTACCAAAAATTATTTCGTATATCCCAATCACCTTTTGGCAAGAAAGAAGAAAAGACAGAAATATAACTAAGCATTTCAGTTCAGCTCAGCCTTCGACATTCTGTTATAGCTTGCAAAATCTTTTGAGTTAATTCAATCTAAGAACGGTAAAGATTATTCAAATCTACGCAATTGCAACATGTTGTGATGAAATGGCTTACTGTTAGCACTAAGTATGGTAAAATTGATGGAACTACTTCCAAAAGCAAGATTTTTCAAGAGTCGACAATTAAATCTCTCTACAATAATTCACTATTTTGAGCAATACTAAAGAAGCCTTTGGCTTAAATGTTTTTTTTCCAACAGAATGTTATTTTTGGGCTTTATTCAACATACAACTGAGTGCTATTAAGAAACGGCTGGATAGTTCAGAGAAAAATACTACAGTGTCAAAGAAATCTTACTAAGCTGTAGCTGCCGAGTGCAAAAGCTCAAGAAACAAGTCATGAGTGACCCAGACTCCCTCCGACTGACCAGCACTGATAAAGGTTATTCAAGTGAATAATAAATGGTGACTCACACAGCATCTGGCTGGTGGGAAATTTTTTGTTGTGACATAACCTAGCCAAGAGGGAGAGGATAACTCAGTCCTAAAGGACTGTCTTCCTTTACATTTTTACGTGACAAGTCCCTGCTAGTTTAATAAATGTAAACATGGTTTTAAACGTCACCCTGCTGGTCCCATCCTCCAGTCTGAAATTCCTGATGGGATTAGTTAGGCTTAAAACAAAAGGTCAAGATAAATGCTGAAGTACTTTCAGCATGTACTATGAAATTCTGCTAAAGTCATCAGGCAACTTCAGCAGAAATAGCATTCAATCCTTTCATAAATAACTTAAAACTAGAATTTGGACTCTTAGTGCTGATGAGAGGGTACATCTCCTCTGATGAGGCTAGTAGTAAATATGCCACTTAAAAATAGTAAGACCAGATCACTGAGGATCTACCAGAATCACACACATCTGTTATTTTGCTTAAAAATGTCTAAAACAATTTATCAGCTTCCCCTCAGAACAGTGATTTCACTTTGATTCCAGAAAGAAAAGACATTTGGGGGGAACTGCAAATGTTTACATCATGCCTGGCAGTGATTTTTTTTTTTTTAAATACTAGCAAAATAATATCTGAAAGTTTGGCTTTTGTTGCCAGGGTAACAAAACACTGCTCCTACCGTACACTGCAGGATCCTATTACGCTGGAGAAATATGGATGGGAAAAAAACCACATGCGACAACAGCATGAGCCTTTCATACACGGAAGAACAGAAAAGTTCTAGTATTGCAACGTTCAGGAAAAGTCCTAAGCAAAAGAAAATGAATGTACTACCTCTTGCACTTTAATTATGAAATGATGTAAGCAGCTCAATTTGTATCAATAATATCAGAAGTACATAATGGCTTCAAAAGAAAAGCAGAAGACAAACGGTAGGAACAACCACAGTGAGGAGGAGTTAACTGTAAATGTGCTTGAACTATAAATCAGAAGCTGGAGAAAGTTATAAGCCAGTACTTGCCAATTAAGAATACTTAGATAAGAAAGCAGTACTCCTGAGAATTACCTGAATTACAGTAGTAAGTTTCTTACAGAAACTTGCACAAAAAATACCACTGTAGACATAATTCAAGAAAAAAAATCCCAGGAAGGACAAGAAAAAGTGTAAACTTGACAGAAGTTAAAGAGCAGATTCAAACACTTAGGGTTTTTCCCCTTAACAAACCCAAGCCCTAAGGGCAGATGCTCTCTCATTCGCATAGACAGGAGAGGAATCCAGAACTTGAAAGTGTCTGACGTCTTTGGTTTTGTTTTTCCACCCAAATCTCAAGAGAGACAGGAATGACAGACAGCTGTAAGATACACAGACACAAGGCGTTCAATTCATATTACAGTCGGGTATATACTTTTGTAAGGGGAATATGTACTCCAGAATTGAGGGCAGAAATAAACATATGAAATGGCTGCTTTTTAGAAAGAAAAACATACAAGAACACCTGGACTTCTCAAAATACCCATACAAAAGATTACATGATATCGATAGGAAGAGCATTAAAATACTCGACTGTATCTCTAATCTTGGCTTTTATCTACTAGTAAAGTTCATGTAAAAAGAATCCAAAATAATAGAAGCTTTATCTACTTCATTTGCATTGAAAAAGATAGTGTCGCTGTAAACTGCTCAGTGTGTTCCAACGATGACCAAAACGAAAAGCAGATGTAATGTATATTACAAGCTATATATCATGTTCCACCTCAGAAAATCCTATATTTCATCTCAAAAATATTTTCAGACAATAGTTCTCAAACAAAAGCAATTAGGAAAAATGATTGATTTCTTTCATTAAAATGGATGGTTTTACATATATCCACTGTCATTTTTAAAACTATCATCTTCTTGACAAATTTAGTAACGTTAGACTAACACAATCGCCATCTTCCGATTTCCATCAAAGTCCACAGATAAGACATCAGTCATATATACTTCTCTTCACGTGAAGCCATATCGTTTCTACTCAGCTTCTCCATCAGAAGCCTGCTCAGTAACGTAACTTCACATGTGCTTTCCCTTCAGCCAACGCACTAAGTGGACAAATGTTTCTAATACCCTGCAGAAGAGCCTGGGAATTGGTGCTTCTTTCACACCAGCCTTTGCGATGATGCAAACATGCTTTTTCTAATTTAAAGTCATAAAATGAAAATGGATCCTAACAGAGTGTCAGTTTGTTTGACTAAGTCATGTACTACATGTTATGGTCCTGCAGATGATACTTTCCCAATTTTGCAAACTGAATTAATTTCCTCCTTTATTTACTTTTCCTCAAGTTGGAGCCAGTAACCTGACATTTAAGAATTATACAAATTCTTAAAAATGTGAATTGCCAGTTACATCCCACATTGAGAACACAAGTAAAATCATTTCTCTGGTAGTGATTTTCAAAATTTATTTTTTGCTTGCATGTGTAAGCCTATGGCATGAAGCTCTGCAAGTTTGCTTACATGGGAAAGCATTTTCAGAAAAACTAGTATTACAGATACAGATAACCTAAACTCTGCTGTTTAAATTTTAAACAATGAAGAATAAAAAGTGTCTATCCACTTCACTTCCTGCATTGCTTAGAAAACTGTATCAAGTCATTCTAAACACATTAGGTAACACATACACCCTGTTCTGCTATAAATCACTAAAATCTCTTTGGTTTGGGGGTGGAAAACAATTGGCACAGTAGTTGAGTGCCTGTTCTCCCCTGTGAATTAAACTTCAACCATATGTCTGTTGTCAGGGCAATTCTGCCCTTCACGAGCACCAGTCTCAATGGTTCTCCAAGCTTTTGTGCACTTCTCTGCGTGTGCTGTCACTTATTTGCCCATTTGTTTACCATTTGTGTTCATTTTCCACTTCAGTGAAATCCATGGCAGACGATTACTTTGGGATGTAATTACAGGAACCATCCATCACTAACACTGTCTCCGAATCCTCTACTACTTTGCTGTAGAGCTGAAAGTTTCACCAATGTGGAGCTTCCAGACATTAATGGCCTGCGGTTGAACTTAAATCAGGGTCTCCCATACGGCAATATATTTTGCTACCAGCTGAGCCTCCAGGCCAGCCAAAGGTCTTTACTTTCTGAAGTCACATCCAGATAGCATTTGCATACATGTTAAACTTTCCGATCATCATTTGGATTTTTTAAAATGCATTTTTGAACAACTCTCAATTTTTTTTGTGAGAAAAGGGAGAGGAATATGGAGTGTGAATTTAAAGCAGACTTCAATGAAAGCTCTGGACGCAAAACTATTGTTTTCTTAGAGTACACATCTGGTTTTCCCCAACATACTGCCAGTTCTGTAACTCAGTTTAATACCCAGCTGGGATAATGTAAAACTAGCATATAACCTAAAATAAATGCTAGAAGCACATATTTTTGTTCAGTAATACTTGTATGCATTAAGTTCAACTTGACTAACGTTCTACCCGCATACCGAAAAGTTTGTATCAATGAAGGGGGAAGAGGAGGGGAAAAATCACACCCCAAACCAGGCACCGTGCATGTGTGTGGCCACACAATTGGAAACTAGAACTAAAGCTCACCAGAGCGGCATAAAACTTGCTTTTAAAAGGTTAAAATTACTTATTTTTACAACCAAAACACAAGTTTTTAAAGCAAAGACATTTAAAATGTGGTTTTCTCATAACATCAGACAGGAATTATCAAAGCATCTAACACTAGTGTGTTGCAGGAATGTTCCCCAGGCTGCTGACAATCTTCTCCCTGACCAACTCAAAACTTTCTTCTTTCTAGTCCGTGGGAAGTACAAATGTCTGGTAACAAAATCTGTAATTCTTAGGAAACTAAGGCTATTGGAGTGCATAGAGGAAATTGCTGAACACAGAAAGCTGAATCTACAGAATACTTTCATATATAAAATCATCTTCTTTTGGCAACTTTGACGGCCAAAACATAAATCAAAAGCAGCAATAAAAGTGATAACCTGATAATGTTATCCTGAAGGCTGCTAAGAGGTAAGCATGAAGTAACGACCACAGTGAGCTCAGTTTGAAAGCAGTTTGTAAAATGTTATTAAAGGAGTTTAAAGAAGCGTCAGTAAAAGTTATTCCTTCTTCCAGCCCATTAATGCATGAATTATTTTGACTTAGATTATCAGATTTTTATTCACACAATAACTTTACATCCTACTCTGTAGGCTGGCTGTTCTTATAGAGATGCAAAAGGCTTAAAATGGATTCAGCATTTTAGAAAAAAACAAAACAAAACATTTGGACTTGATCAAATCTGGTCCTGATACAAATTACAGCACTTAGAAACCAGATTTGCAGCCCTTGCATCGTTTCTGAGACTGCCTTGGGAGTGTAAAATGCCAAGATGCTATTAATATGAAGATTCCATATAGCATATGTTCATAAAAAGCAGTTTTTTCATATCTAATACAGAACATGCTACTTTTGTTTCTTAAAAATTCAACATAATTAGACTTCAGCAAAACAAGATCATTAAGACAGGCACCCTGAATGACCTTGCTGAGGTGTACCAACCAGTGAGACCACGTACACTTACTAAATTCCTCCAACTGAGTAACACAGGCAAACTTTGGCCCTGAATTCACAGTTAATAAGGGAATCTGGAAATATTTGCTCTTATATTTATAATTTCTTCCCAAACACCAAGGTGCTCTTAGAAACCTCTTCTCCTCCTGGTATCTACATCTCCTCTAGAAAAAAATCTTTGGTTGTACCTTGCTGTAATCACAACAGTCAAAGCGCAAGGACTCCAAACTGCATACTACAAAAGTTATTTCACAACCTCCATTAAATCCAAATTTAACACTTTTGGATGCTTTTTGGAGAGAAGGGGGGAAATGCGATTTAAGGAGAAGCAGGTATCAAGTGCTACTTAACCATTTGCCATATCAAGAAGATAAAAGCACAGGAAAGAAGAAAGGGGTAAAACAGACTCCCCAAGGGTGCAGAAGATTCATAGCCTAGTATTCCCTCCGATACTTTGCTTTTATTTATCTACCAATGTGCGTACTGCTTTTTCCCACATATATGACTTAGAAATTAGATCACACAAAGCACAAAGAAACCCATTGTATAGTAAATAAGCCACAGAGGAGATAAGTAATGAAATGGCACTGGAAAAGATTAATTTAAAAATTTATTTCCCTTTCAACCATAATCAGATTAAAAAATCTTCAGTAATTATCCATCCTAGCATTTGAGATAAATAATAAACCACTGTACATCACAGAGCATGGTTAGCCAGTGTTATAAAAAAAGCAGTAATAGTTAATCATTAGATTTTACAGTTTAAATGATGGTAGACAGAATGTAGCAGGCAAACACTGAACAGGTAAACTTTTCTAATAGGCTTTAGAGTCTATGCTTTGTGAAAAAATTAACCTTCAAGATACATGGAAACAAAAATTTCTAGCCATTTTCATAACAATGACAACATCCTATATGTGACTGATTGGGGGTTAATTTAATTGCCTGAGTGTCCAGATAGACAGCTGGAAATAATGAGACGAAGAAGAGTATGAAATCTTGTCCCACCCTTGAGTGCATGAGCTATGCACGGCGAACGCGCAGCAGCCCGTGCCTGCACGTTTGCTGTGTGCAGAACACACTCACATCCTTCGTGCCGGTCATTTTAGAGAAGCAAACTTTTGCATTGTCCAGGGGTGATCTTCCTCTGCCTGCAATCCCCAAGTTTTTATTATTAGGGCTCAACAATTCAATACTTTGCTGCCCTACGCTACTGGGGAGCAGACGTGAGCTGAACAGTGAATTCAGCTGTAGTTTGTCACTTCAAAACAAACACACTCCTGGTTTGCTGCTTTGGGCTGCATCTGACTTGCAGATTTTTCAACTGTTCCTCCCTTCCGAAATCCTGTGCGTCTTCTGAACAGCAGTGGCAAATACCAGCATTGTTCTGCCTAATGACCTGCTGGATTGCTGAGTTCACACCAGATTTTTTGCTGAATATTGTATTAACATGTTCCAAAATGTCAAGAGGCAACTCAAGGAAAAAACTCAACTTCTTTTTGGTAAGATAAAGTTAGTCAGAAGTAACATTTACAATTGAAATACTGTACTTTGAACCTTTGACAACCTTTGATATTTCTTTACTAGGTTCAAAATTTGTTACAGTGCTAATTTCTACCACTGTAAAAATGTACTGTCATTTTGAACCAAACTACTGGTGACATTTACTGTGGTCTTTTCAGAGACCCACACAGGCCAGTCCTAGACCCGTTACAGCTTTATTTACAAAGAGCTCCTTTGAGAGTACGAGCCAGCTCCATACAGACTGATGCACGTCTTTAAACCATTACAGATCTCATTACATAAAACATAGCTGCAGTTGCGGACATTCACAAATGAATTTCTAATGCATTAGGGTATAGGGAAACGGTTACGTTATACAGTTCCCTTTGGACTTTTCAGGGTCTCTAATGAGCAAGAGACCAGAACATAGCAGCTACCTCCAGAAACAGAGCAGCACTGTCACGTTGCTTGTGCAGTACACGACGCTGTGCTGCGAAGGAACAAATCTATACCTGAGGTTGTGCACCCCTTTGTATTTTTCAATAATGAGCAAAACTATGTATCAGAGAGCTTATTAACATTACTACTGATAAATATTACTTCTTCAGACAAGTAACAAGTGCTGATCTTCACAAAGGCAAAGATTAAATTAACAAAATTCAGTTTGCATTGGAAAAACCTGGCTGCGATATCTTAACGTGTTACTAGCAAGGAAAGTTTCTAAGTACTTGGACATTGCAAACAACAAAACGGCTTTGTCCTGAAGGGGATAAAGCTACAAGTGAAAATACTCAATGTGGACAAAACTATAATAATGGTACAAGAATGAATCTGAAAATATTTACACATATCGTGCAGGAAAAGTGTATCTCAGTGCTCATACACGTTTTATTTGTCTGAAGAATCTGAGAGTGAGGATGCAAAGAGAGACAGAAATTCCACTAAAAAGATTAAGAGAGAAACTGCAAAGTTCAACGTGACCCCATCTATTTGATTCTCAACAGACTACCTTCAGGATAAAAATTATGGTGGAATATTGATGGCACTCAAGGAAAAAAAAAAAACAAACCCAAAAAAACCCCAAACAACAAACGCCTGCTGCCAAGCACTGCTGTTATTGTATACAAAACACAGGATAAAAATGTATTACTGTACGTTAAGATAAACATTTATATCTTGATAAATAGCTGAGAAAGTCTGTAGACATTATGTTGATGAAATACTAGATTCTAAGATAATTCAGCAGTAGGTAGAATTGCAATTAGTTTTTGTTGTGCCGGATTCATAAAAAACTTAAAACAGAGGAGAAAAAGTTCTGTATTGAGAAACAATCTGAGATAGTTAAAATCAGAGAAATTACACTGAGTTCTAAACATAAGTTACACAGTTACATCAGCAACGGATGGACTTAATATGAACAACAACAGTTTCTATTCATACATACAGCTTAAACCACTTGACCAGGAGCCAGCTGTGCAGTGAAAGCAATGCTATCTTTCAAAAGCTTCCAATGGAATATTTTAGATATAGAGATAAAATTAAAAATACATCATATTTATCACTGGAGAAAAAAAGGGGGAAAAGCAAACATCAGTTTTGTTTTTACTGTGGCTGGAAATTAGATTTCAGATTGAAAGGAAAGGACAAACAATACTCGGTCCTATGCCCAAATATGTTTGTTCACTTGTTCATAACTGGGGAAGCTTTCCATCCAAGGAAAATAAAGTAATGAACCCAACCTAACAAACCAAAAGGCGAGAGAGGATCCAGTCTGTGTGATATTAAGGATACAAATCATGTTAAATTACGTGCTAATAAAGAGACAGCCCTGAGCTTTACAGACTAAAAATTTCTCACGCTTATCCAATATTCTAAATATTTCTGGCCTCAATCGTCTCTGGGCGCAGCTGCTTAACACTGAAGTACTAGCAGATTTTGGCCACCGAGCTAGTATAGCCAGGCCCAGAAATTTAGTGTGGATGCGGTGCTCCAGGTCCTCTGTCGTCCCCCTTCCACTTGTGACACCCCCCCAATCGCTCTTCAGCAGGTCACCGAGACAAGCACCCGAAGCTGTAAACCACCATCGTCCCTGGGATAACGCACAGGTTTTTCAAGTACTTCGCACACCTGCCACACAGACTGGGACAGAGAAGACCAAGAAAAAGAAAAGTGTGCACTGTTTTTAAAAAAACAGTGCGATAAAACCTTCATAAAGTTGATTTACTAAACATGCCAGGCAACCTGGAAAGCTAAACCAGTTTTAATGCCGTGATGATTGAGTATATTTAAAAAGAAAATGAAAGGAAGGATGATTTTCCTTCAAAATTTAATTAGATAACATCTATCGTAGACCTCAAAAGCACAAAAATGAGTAATAAACTGCTAATTTCCTAAATATTTCCAAGTTTTTACCCACTCAATGTAACTAAAGTGAATGGTCCCAAAATTTCTTTAATAGCATATAATTTCTCTTGGCCACCTATGACTAACACTGCTAAAAGCATCAGATTAACAATTTTTTGGGATTAGACATGTTTTCCTGACTTAGAAAGTTCTGCTTTCAGTTTCTTTAACAGCATTACTGTCTATTTTTATAAAAGCCAAGAATTTCAAATGAAGAATATTTATGGGGGTTTATTTAACATCTATGTTGTTACTTTTTTTGATTTACGGGGCGGCGCTATGACCAAAAATTTCTTTGAAAAACATAAGGATTTTGAAACATCTGGCTATTGAGTGAATAATTGTCGAGTAAGTCGATGACTTAAGTCACTGGTATCCCAGGTAAATAGGAACTGCCCAGATACAGAATGTTCTCAGCAAAGTGTCCAAGACTGTGGAAACTGGCTCAAGACAAGCCGCGTGTTTTTGGAAACACGATGCAGAGGAAGGACTTATGGACAGACTCCTATGGACAGGCTGAACTGAAGGAATGTTCAAAGGCTATGAAAGATTTATTATATAATGAAACCACCTGAATTTTTCTATGTAAAACACATCGCATTTTAAATTTAAAATGATACCTAAATGGTGTTATCATCTTTTCTTCTATAGAGTGCTTCCGTCAAAGTAAAGAAGTTTGTGGTAATCTGGGAAAGCATTACAGCCACAACAATAATGAAAAATGCTAAGCAAGTAAAACAAGAGGTCAATATAAAAGCCTTGACCAGATATTCTGAAGGACAGACCACTGACCCCCTTTCCCAGTATTGCTTAAAGGCAAAAGTGAAGAGAGAACAAGTCACTTTTGCCTCTATAAAGAGGGAAAATCTTCAAAATTAAAATTCTGTATTAAACACTGTGTTTTACACAACATCCCCAGCTACAGTAACGGGTTTTGCCAGCATTTACCTTTACAACTGAAGAAAAAAAATCATTATTCCTTGCATTAGCAGGAAATCTAACACTTCACTAAGCTTTATCTTCCACCTGCAAAGCACTGAGGTGCACTTTACTGTCAAGAAGCAACAAGTTCCTTCTCACCCAGATCTAGCAACCTGAGTTTACTTAACCTGGGCACACAGAGACTGCCTTAACACAGACCCTTGGGGACCTGAAGCTTAAACTCCAGGTGGGTGCCCCATTCTTACACCCTTTTTTCGGAACAGAATACAATCTTATCTCATCTAGTATCTAACTAAATACTGCCAAGTATTTTTACAGACTTAGTAATTTATTGCTCTGTGTTGTTTTATTGTGATCATAACCTTTTCATTAGCTTGTAAATTAATAATATGAAAGAGTAAATAAAAAACAAGGATTAAGATATTCCAAAGCTGTCACGGATGTTTTTTAATAAAAACATTTTGAAAGTAAGTATTTATTTTAGCTGAAAACAAATGCCTCTAAGTCCTTTACTTCTTTTGTATGCAGCTGTAGGCAACTGCCAGATGAATGAAACATTCTGCAGCTACCTAACAAAACCCAAATATTTCTAGTATAGATATTAAGATTAAAACCAAACTCATTAAAAGACACCGATATCTGACCTCAGGCTATTTCTGCTAACATTTCGTTAACACTTCAGAAGGGATGCAAAGAATCTATGAAGTACTACTTCTAAAGTCTTTGGACTTTAGTTGGTTATGAACAAGTTTGTCTCAGGGAGGCATGAATTTGCTGTACAGGCATACATACCTTAGCTGGAATGGTTTTTTTAAGGAATCTGTACATCAAAAAACAATATTGAGAACCAGGGTAATAAATGGTACATGACGACATAAAGAGCAGATTATTCAGATTGTAAATTAAACACACAGAAGTTGTAGAGTACCAAATTTACCATCTCTAATGCAAACTTAAATCCTGCCCTCGTGGATGGTCATTCTATTAAATGAATGAGGCAGGGGCTCCGTGGGATGAGCAGTCGGCACTCCTGCTCCTCGGCCACACTGATCCTACAGCCTGTCCCTGGTATACAGCCTGCCGGGGCAATTCTGTATTAACAGAGAAAAGTATGAAATTGGCACTTCCTAACCTTTCAATCCTCGTTTCTTATTTTTGTTTCTTAGATATGTGTGTGTGTGTATATAATTTAGAATAAACAAGTCACTTCACTTTGTCAACTAAATTAAAAGATACCTGAAACAATTGCATTTGCAACACAACAAAGCAGAATTCATTTATCTGAAATGTAACAAGGAAATCAAATCCATCTCAAACATTTTGGGGAAAAAACTTACACAAATATGTCAAGGTCCTCTGTCCACTAAGAATCACAAAGCATTTGAACATAGCTGTTAACTCGGAGAAGAACTGCACTGCAACCCGCACCACATATCCGAGAGCTTTGAAAACACAGGCGAATGTGAAAATCCAATGGTTTTTATTTAACTGGTTCAAATCTGACAGGGTCAGGGAACTGTGGACTTTGAATGAGTTTTCCTATGTAATTCTGTGCATAGCAAAACACGGTCTGCTAAGTCACAGAAGAAGAAAAATCGGAAAAGTTTTCTGTTATTAGTCATAAGCTCCTCAGCAAGGAAGAAGGGCTGAGATACGATCTCAAACAAAACAGAAAAGAATCAAGCCATTTTCCTCCAAAAGCAAGAAAGCTTCTTTGGCTTCTTCCTCAGTAAAAGCAGGGAAAAAAATCTATCATGAATCAGAGAAAATGCTCGAAAATGTAGACAAGAAATCCAGAATTCATAATTTCTTATCTTAGTTCCCTACCAACTTAAGTGATCTTGGGCAAGTCGCTGCTTCCACCTGTACAGTGAGGTTGTTACTACCTCCTTACAGCGACATTTGGAGAACTGACAGACAAAAAGGCTTGAAAGATTAAAAACAAGGGTATGAGCTGCTTCCAGCAGCTACAGATATCTGGCAGTAACTCCACTGCCAGAGCTGCACTTAAAAACAGATTTAAAATGGGAAATAAATCCCTCTCCCCCTCTGGAAGTAGGCAAGCAATTAGAATATGAAATTTTATACGGGATGAGTTTTTATGTCCCGGAATTTCCTCTGCCATTTGTTTCTCTCAATTTTTACAGGATCCTATGAATCTGAGCTTCAGCTGAAATTTGTCTGTGGTTATATGCTTTCCTGTTGTTGGAAATATTCACGCAACCACTGTCTGGGATTTTTGTTTGCTATTAACCATGCAGCTAATTGGTACTTCAGTAGTCAAAACTTTACTATTAAATAGCAGGTGCACACAAATTTGGCTTTTTGTACAATAACTATGATTGCCATTAAAGAGACATATTGACAGTCAAAGAACTGCATGTGGCAGGAACTTTAATTCAATGACAATGTCCTCATTAACTGATGCACTTCTGAAATTATAACAACATCAGAACCTTGTAATAACACAGAATATCTGTGATCAATCCCTTGAGACTCTTTCTGAAGTCTGCTAAAATGCAAAAGGTGGAGTAACACAAAATACCGTTAATGAGATACACCGCAATTACTGTCTAGTTGCGAATGTATGGATTTTAAATCATGCATCATCAAGCAAAAATAGTTCTGCTTTAAAACTGGCAATATTATATTCCTTACACTGTATCTCAAACATTATTTGATATCCTATTAAAGAGGAAAATTTTGCGAGTACCATGGAAAGTCCATTCTCTATTCAATTGAAGGCAGGCAAATTCTAATGTGCTAATTACGATTATTTGGACAGCATTTAATTCGCTACTGTAATGAAAAAACAAACCAACACAAAATCTGCACAAACTGAACAACAAAAAGCTGATCCACATGCATATATATACACAAACCAGAAGTTTTTCTACTGTTTCAGATGCTCTTTCTTATATTGGTTGTATTCATAGAACATTATGTGGTACATCAGTATACGCACACAGTGATATTTTTGAAAGATTACTTCTAGAAAGTTTCTAAAAAAGCACATAACTTTTTACCTTAATGTAATTAAGTCCACAGAAAGAATCCATGTTTTTAAAGTCAAAAGATGAGTTTTGTTTGTGGAATCTTTGCTTAATTTAGCATATCTTGCGGTCTAAAACTTAAATTTTTTATCCTCACTGCTCTGCTCACACACCTGGTCTGTACGAACTCCTCTTCTCATCATCTTTAATTTTTTTAACCTTTTCTATCATTTTCCCGTAGTTAGAGAGTCTTCATAACTTTTTTCCACAACACTTTCCGAAAACAAATATACCAAGGTTTATAAAGCATTTGTTCTAGCCAACACCCCGTTCTTATGTGTTCTACAGCATTATGCGTAAAAAAACCCTTGTAAGAATAAAAGGGGTTTATCTTCTGCTTGATTTATCTCATGGATATTATTTTCCTTTTCACATGTGACTTGCAAGAATAGGAGACAGAAGGGCAAAAATCCAGTCAGAGATGATCTTTTCGTGACAACAAAACCCACTCCTCTCCCCTTCCCCTTGACTCTCCCAGCCTCGGGAGCACTGTTTAGCATTGCTCCAACCTATGAAAAATTAGTAACAAATGGTTACATTTGTCACAGAGTGAAAATATTTCCAATACTCAGGTTTTTTATACGGCATATGTATATATATGCATACATACATACTTCACTAGCTTGGCCAATCAGGGAAAGTGGTTCAATATGCTTTCAATTTCTCCTTTTTTTTTTTTTAATAAATAAATTTAAGTCCTCATGTTGTCAGACATGCACATTTTGCCAATTTGAACCAATTTCTACCTCCTCCCAAAACCCAGGGGGCACTTCACACATATTTCATTCCTGGACTCTGAATCCTGAGAGGACATACAAGGCACTGTAAAAGGGTTTTCACGGAATATTTGGGAATGCTTCAACTTTCAACTGATAAGGCGGAAAGAACACAGCCAGGAGCGTGACTGCAGGATTCTGTCAACTGCAGAGGAAAACAGAAAAAGGTAATCCACTTCTAATCTCATCAAAATAAGATTAGTGTTGCTCCAAGCACAGTACAAAAGTTTCAATGAAATACAACAGAGTAATATGTATCTTAGTAAAATACAACCCTGAGCTGATGTATCACACAATGACAAGCAGTAACTAAAAGCTGGATTCAACTATTAACAACTATTAAGCCTACAAAGCAGAAAATACCAAGCAACTAAAATAATGAGACTTTTTGTAGCTGGAGCTGAAAAGTTCAAGGTCTGATCCAGGTCTTGTCAAATCAATGGCAAAATTCCCAATAGCTTGAAATGGAATATCAGGAAACAAAAGCATGAAGAGTATAAATAACAAATATTCACTCAGAAAAAAAACAATTCAACTGAGAATATGAGTAACAGACACATGAGCTGGGACACTTGAGATAAGCTGGGGAAACCCAAGATGCCTTCCCCAGAAGTTGTGGTAGCGTGATGTAACCTCCAGAATTAAGGTAAACACAGAAAGTTGTATCCTGTCCAAGGCCAGAATAGCTTTTTCTGAAAGTGCGTAACTATATACTTCTCCCTTAATACCTCCAGTCTGCCTCCCGATTCCTCATCTTTAAACATTATTAGGAAATCTATAGCCACAGATGAGTTAAGATAAAACATATACATACAAGCGCACGCACACACAACATCTTGGATCTTTCCTACTTCAACTGCAATGTGACACGTCCTGCAAATAGTGAGTATATACTGAATATTTTTTGTTGCTCTTACATTGACTAAGCAGATTAAAAAAAATTGCATGGCACTTCTGATCGGTTGGAATTACACAGTCATGGCTCTAAAAAGCCTACTCTCACCACACAGAGCAGACTGTCCTGTTACATGTAAAAGTAAACATTTAAGAGTGCCTATCTATAACAAGACATAGAAAAAAAAATTAAGTGGATAAGCTAAACTACATTAAATCCCTCAGCACTCTCATTCATAATTCAAGTGACTTTCATTAAAATCAATCTAATTAGACTCAAAAGTGAATTAAGATATATGAATTAAATCCACTTGAATTCTGTAAAATAACGTCCACACAGAGGCTTATTATGGTTTAAAATAATCCACTAAATGTGTATCTTTGGTTAATTTAGATAAGCTTTTTGAAGTATTCTTGTACAGAGAAGCCCAAAAGAACACAGGTTCTCTCTAAAGGATGAGTTCAGTAGAATTATCAAAGGTATTCTCATATAAGAATCTACAATTTTTGGATTATGCTTTTAAAACATAATATACAAATTAATCTCTTCACATTTTTAATGCCGATAGGTGCAGACAACAACCACTTGCTATAGCTTTGTGCTTATTACTGGCAATGTTTATCAACTATTTGTTGCAGGCACCCCTGGATGTAACATGCATCCAAGCAGTCTTCATTGAATGCAATTAATTTCACACTTGCCCTGTTATTGTTCAGTCTTCCAAGTCAGCGAAGGAGTGCCAATGTTCATAAAAATTACATGGGAAATGCACTTTTTTTTTTTTGGTAATACATCTGACCTTCTAGAACATCATCTTAAAGATTGTTATAATCGATGTTCACAACAGACATTTTTCTCTCTAATGCAATTCTATTTCCCTTTTTATTAGAAAGCTTTCTTTACTGTACACAATAACCCCATGTCCATTGGCTGTAATCCTCTACTTTCCCTGTCCCCCTGTGAGATTGCCATAGAAGAGGACTCCCTCCCATCACCAGCCTTTTGTAACAATGCCTGGACCATGTTATGCTTTGATACCTTGGAGGCCAGCCAGTTCCAGCTATAACTCTATTAGTACTGTGTATTACCTCCATCCAAACAAATCTCTTTGGGTATTCCCCTCGCTCCAGGAGGCAAATGTTCCTGGAATGTGGGAACTGATGCCAAAAACAAGTCCGGGTCTGGAGTGAGAACCAGCACCCTCCGCTTTATGAGAAACAGACTGAAAAAGCTCCTGAGATCATACTGCAGGTGCATGATCCCCAGAACCTGCAGGGGACATACTGCTTTCTTCCTCCATCTTTCACACCTCCAACATGTGAGGTTCAATAAAAGAGAGAAGGGAAAGCCCCAGGGCATTCTGGAGAGATTAACATTCAAATGATAACTTACAATCTTGATGTTACCCTTTAATTAGTGCAGAGTTTGGCCACATCCTGCATCGTTACTAAGCCACAAATAAACAGCCCACTGTTCTGTAAATCATCATATGACAGGAGTGCACAAATTCTGACTTACATGACAATATACAGTAATACAATATTAGCACATGGATCATAAATCTACTGTTTAATTCCTACCATCTAAAGCACAATGCAGCCTTTCATGTGTTAAAAGCAAAAAAAAGTAAGAGCACTTACATCTCGTGTATAAGCGTAACCTATATGTGCCTTTTGTGAACGCTACTCGCATTTTCCATTTATCTACTTACAATCCCTTCTGAAATGCTGCGAAAGCAAAATCTAAAAAACCTCTCACTTACCTAGGAGCCTCCTGCAGTGAATATCCTAACATATCCATCAAGCACATCTACACATTTTCAACAGTCTGAGAAATTACTGAAAATTTAATTAATAGAGTCATTAAATGTTTAAGGTTTCCTTTTCTCTGAGGAAGTTGATGCCTGTCCCTGATGAAGAATTATTTTCAAGGAGATTCCTGGGCTCTGTTTCCAGTTTCAAATACTTGTAGCTAATGGCAGCAAGAAATAACTCCATGAAAAAAATCTTCACAAGAAAAGTTTCATTCAAATACATTTCAATACACTGTTACATGGAAATTGGAACAAAACCTGCTACAATTTTAATGCATCAATCTACACAAATACACACCAGTGAAAGTCACAGGGGTAAAAAAAAGGCAGCAAGTTAATATATTGCTGATACCTGTGCTTACTTTGATAGCTGTGCCTTAGGGATTTTCATTACATTTACAAAAAGGTAAAGCCAAGCCCCTCGAAGCCCCGGACTGAGAGCCGAGGCTCTCTCGTTTATCTTTCTCCCTCGTGAGCACTTGCACTGTAGCTGCGACCAGGTCACTCGCCTTTCCAGCCACATTCTCAAAATTGGAGTTAACTTTCACCTCTTAAACGAAACTTTAAGTGTTGTCGCTAATAGTTTTTATGTGAGAGATATTAACATAATTTTAAATATTGAAGGTTATGAGTGCAAAAGCGATGAGAAAAACTGCATGCCCAGTACTCAGAAACAGGCAGGACAGACAAGGCACCATCGCCTGCTGAGACGGTTCTGAAAGAGGGGGGTTGTCCTGCTCTTGCTGTCCTGGGCCTCTTTTGGCCACGCTTCACCTTTGCCAGACTTGCAATTGATCTACAGTTGTTTTTGAGACTTTACTAGGGTGTTTCTTGGAACTAGTAATCACCAAACCCATTTTTCCTGACTCATTATGGCTTAAATTTTATTTTCCACTAATTCTGGTAGGGATGGGTTTCCCATAAGGGATTAATTCTCTGTGCTACCTAGGCTCTCCAAGATTTCTGTTTCTGTTTTAGCATGCAAGACAAGAACACTTTTGCCTGAAAGGAACACTGTCATTACAAGAGAAATAACAAATTGAGTTGGTATTATTCTGCTGTGTATGGCAAACTATTACTGACAGTCAAATACTTCTGGAATTTGCTACACAAAATGTTTTTGCTATAAGATTTTTTTCATGCATACAAAATAAAAAGTTGAACATTTGCATTTCTCCTCATCTTTTGTTATCTGAGTTTTCAAAAGAATCACTTCATGGAAAAGATGGAAGTTCTTGGAATTTCTTCTTTTTTTTGTTAAACAAATTTTAAAGAACACAAGGTTAAAGTTGAAAGATGCCACTGCTATTGTTGGCTGGCTATTTGTGAGCTGTCTGAAAATATATATGGAGAAGTCTCTCTGTAAAAATGGCCCTTCATTTGGATAACTGTAATAAGGATTTGCTTGGCAAGTGTTTTCACAGGAAAAGGCTTTGCATATGTGATTTTTTCCATAAAAAGACATAAACTTAAAAATAGAGATAACAGTATACAAGTCTTTACCTAGAAAAAATAGTCAACAATTGTAAAAACAGAAAATTTAAAAAAAATTATGCCACAAATAAACTAAAAAGGGCTCCTATGTAGCCCTTTTTAACAAGCACCTTTGAGGAGATACTTGGATTCAAGCTTCTTCAAAGCCTGAACCCAGTGACTTTGGTGACTCTGGATATGGTCCAGAGCTGATCTTTTCATTTAATGCCAAGTTTGGAACTGTCAATTCAGTAGAGCAGATGCACAATGCCAAAAAAATTCTTTAGCAGTTCTTTAGCACCCTGCTACTGTTATTTTGCCCTTCTAAATCCAGCTGTAACCAAAGAATCTCAAAACCCCTGCAGACATTAGTTAATTAGGCCTTAAAATTTGGACTTGAAACCACTGCATTTTTGGATCAGTTTTCATTGCATTTCTGCAGTGATGTTTCAGGCAAACAGTGATTTAATTGCTAAGTAACTTCATTTGAGTTGAAATTGTCTTGTGTTGAAAATGCAACATTTTAGAAGGGAAAGACTCACAGGGTGGGGCTTCAGCCAAAGGGAACCTTAAACTCCCCAAATCCTACCCTCTTGTCAGAGCTCAAGTACAACTTGAGGGGTTTAGCAAGTAGAGAAATGACCCAAGTGCTGTTCTGAAGGAAACAAGGATGGGTTAAAGATATGGTCTGAACCCTCTTGGTATCCTCTTCTCCCACCCCCGAGACCATGCACACTCAGCACAGACGCACACTCGTGCACACAGACCAGATGCTGAGGAATGCGTACGCAGCAAGATTTAGAAGCAGGATTGCTAGGGGAAAGCCCAGGAGTACTGCCTGTGTTCGAGACAAGAATCCCTCCCTCAGAGCAGTCTAGTTAGAGCCCACGGCAATCGCCAATCGAATTCTTGCATTAGAAAAAAAAACCATCCCTACTAGCATTTGCAGTACGTACAGTGGCACAGTGCAAAAGCGAGGGCTCACAGGGACAACAGGAGGGAGAAGCAGCAGCGTGCTAGTGCTCTATAGACCCACCAGGTGAAAACAGTCCTGCGCCTGAAAGGACGTCTTCTGCAAAGGCTACAGACATACATTATTTTTTTTTTTTAGCAGGGTTATTATTTCGAACTAGCAATAAAAAGTATTTTGAAGGAATTCAGTCCTAGTTCTGTACCAACAAACCCTTCGGGTTCAGCTGTGGCTCAAGAAAATGAATTTTGCCTCAATTCTATGTTTTATATAAACTGTATTAGGCAAATAGTGTCTATATTTTTTACTCCTGTTTTAGTAAGAATACAGGAATAATTATAGACACAGGCAGAACTTGGGTCTCCTTACTTTGAATTCTGTGTCTTCAGTTATTAGCTTGTACATTATCTGTACATAATTGCATGCATTACTATCCACACATAACTGAAAATGTGTTGATAACCCATTTCTATCTGCAGAAAGATAAATGACACTTAGAAAACCAATTCTCCTCCCTCTTCCAAAACCTCGCAGCTGGTGCTACAAAAATACACGATAGAACAAGCATCTCCTCATTTAAAACAATGACTTCTTTTTCTTTTCTTGTGTATGTGAATATAGGACAAGGGCAGTTTACAGTCTGAACTCTCTTTCAATCAAAATCTATCCCCAGTTTGTAAACGCAAGTTTGACTATCCACAGGCTTGCTCACAAGCTCATTATTGTCTGCCTGAGGTCTGCGGTAACACATTTAGCATAAAATGAAGATCTGAGCACAAAGCTGCTATGCGCTGTAGATAAATTCAGTTGCGGCACAAAACGTTACTACCAAATCTACAGAGACCTTGGGTGTCTGCTGGAAAACACACAGCTTTAAGTTCCGCGTCCTGCCCGAGGCAGCTGGATCTTGAGTGTTTCTGGTTTAAGAGCGTTTCATGTAATTTAGAAAGACTGAACTATCTAAGCAGATGTATCTAAATCCCCTCAAGTGATTTTACAAAATGAATTTAATTCCTCATGAGTGTTTTGAATGACTTCCCCCCCCCAAAAAAAGAGAAATGCCAGAAATCTAGTACTTACAACTTAGCAGTAACAGACCCTATCTGTACACAACTCAAAAAGCTTTCAGCTGTAGTCATATTTACTAGTGAAAAAAAGAGTATGTTAAAGTAGTTCACAATACTTTTGCTCAAAATATACTGCTTACAGAATGCTTTTCTTCTCAAATGTGCCTTAATAACAGTCTAAATACAACTTCTGTGAAGAATGGTAGCTAGTCAGCTTACCTGTGAAAGGGCAAATCTTTAGCCAAGAACTCTGTATCAATTTCCTAATATTAGGAGAAACACTACAGGATTTTTAAACTGTCAGGAATTTTTTTTTAACCTTAACATTCAGAAAGGTGGATGACAGTGCAATGTGCACGTCCTGGGAGGTGACAAACCATTCTGATGACAATAGGATAATGTATAGCAGAAACTTCTGCAAGACAATCCAAACCAATTTAGCAATGCATAAAAGCAGCATAGCAGCAGGTGAAATTCATCCCCAACAAATGCAAGTAAATGCCACATATTCTTAGAATTAAGTATGTACATTCACAAAAAAGAAACCTAGTTAAACAGAGTTTGTAATGTCAAGGTAAACAGATGTGAAACGCACGGGAAACAAGGATATTAAAAATGTCATGTCATTTTGTAAAATAGTATTCAGCGCTATGCCTTTAAGCATGCATTCAATTTTAGCTTCTCAATCTTAGAAACAAACCAGAAAAAAAATAGAGAAAGTGGCCCAGAGAAAAGTAGTTAAATACATCAGAGACATGAAAGTTCTTTCATGTGGAAGAGGGGTTGGAAAGTTTAAGGATTACTACGACAAATAGGCACAATAGGGCTGTATTTGCTGCAGCGTGGCACTGAATAAAAATATCTCCTTACACTGTACTGGTTTAGTTCAGCATCATGAGATGCTCTTCATCTTTGCTTTTTTTGCAGCATATTAAGTAGTTTCCAAATGCAAATTGACAGTTATTTCAGCTCTTGTAGCACACTTGTTTTACGTATCCAATAACATCAGTTCCAGTTATCAAAGATTAACTTCAACCGTGCAGAGTCGCACTATGCATACTTAAGCACATCTCTTGTGCTCTTTAGCTCATGCTACTACACCGACGTGTTGCTGATGTCCTCTCGCTACGCAAACAGCCCCGGCTGCTGTAACACCTAAGCACAGCAGGGTGAGCTGAGGATAAAAAGGACAAGAGTGCTAAGGGGAAAAAAGTTGTTTGGATAAAAAGAGCGGAATATTCTTTAAATGAAGCCTTATTTGAAACGAATAGAAAAGGCTTCCAAAACAGTCAACTTCTTTTCCTCATTGCTGTTGCAAATTAAGAAAAATTCCAAACTGAATTTGAGCAGCAGGAAGACTTTTTTTGAAATGAAAGACTTAATCATAGACTTGAAAACCACATCTAAGTGCTGTAACTTAAAGTTATATTTATATGTGACAAAACTAGTGAAACTGATAGTACAGAGCATGGCATATCTTTAGCAAACAGATGTATGATGACAGCTGAAGTGACTAACAGTATTTATTAGTTTTGGTCAATACTGAAACTTTATTAAAAACTGCTAACATAGATTTCACAGCCTGCCAGAAGAATTTACTGCGCCCTCAATGAAAAACAATTGGGAAAACTAAGAGACTAAAAGACAATTATTAGATAGTAGAAAAGTATGTAAATTCTTACCAATTTCATGCTCTTCGCTATCTCAGGGTGTGATGCAGAATCTAAACTAAGTGTCAGGAAGAATTCCTCACTCTAAAATGGCTCATCTTTAACATTCCTCCTGAAATGTGAGCACTCTCTTTACAGCAATTCACTATCTGCTAGCTAAAATTTTCAGGATGTTCATTCCAAATACATATTTCTTACTACTTTGCTAAACAGAGTTGAACATTGTCAACTGAAATAAAGCAGACACAGCTGGAAATGCAGCGCAAAAAACCCAAAGACGTTATATACTCAAACTTTGAGCATGCAAAGTTCTTATTAAGTTAATAAGGCTCTCCTTGCCAAACAGGTATAGGAGAACATGTTATTTTCTAATCACTCTCTAAAATAGAAGAAGTTTAGAAAACTTTTATCTCTAAGTTTCATAAAAAATACCCTTATCTCATTCTTCCTATATATTATGAGTTTTTACACAAACATCCAAATAATACTTTTTCAAAACCCCATAACCTACATATTCTACAAACATCAACATTAGATAAGATCACCAAGGCAGTCCATGAAAAAAAATTCCCCCCATCAGTAAAATCTGCAGAAAATAATAAAAAACAATTTTTTTAAACACATTTGTCTGACATGAAGAAAATAAAATTTCTTTTTTAAAATCCTTCAGCCTAGACATAGCAGTAAAAACAGCAGTAGTAAATTAGAGAGTGTTTTTATGTAAGCCTATGTATTTTACCAATACAGTAAAATCCCACCTCCACCCATATGGGTTTAAAAATTTTTATACAGGATATTCATAAATAGTAAAATACTAACAGAAAGCATATATTTAGTAGGGTATTTTTGCAATATTTCCTTTAATCCATTATCTTCTGGCTAGTTTTTGGATCATTCTTCAAAATAAAAAATGTGTGTTACCAATGAAGAATGTTGGACAGGGAATAAATTACTTAAGGGATCATAAAAACATTTGTTATTCTACTATTTCTTAACAAAAAAAAAAAGCATTCAACCTGTTCTCTTCTTTGGCAGGAATGTGTTAAAGTTTTGCAAAAACCAGCTTTAATAAAGGTATTACCAAGTGTTCCCTTTCTCCACTTGGGCTGTAGGATATTTTTTCCCCAACGGGATGGATAGTTAACATGCAAAACCAATCTTTTTCTTAGATTTTGTATTTAATTATGCACTAAACACCAGTGATATCTTTTGCCAGGATACTTCTGAAACACAAGATTTTCCCTGCAATAGGGGATCGTCAACGTATCGCACCTTACGCCCACCTGACTAACACTGCACATGCGACCTACGTGCAGGGTTTACTGCTCCACCGGCACCACTGGGGAGAGGCAGAGAGCACTGCTGGGTGCAGAGTTTCATCACCCCCCAAATCTCCAGGCAGCCCAGCTTCTGAAGAGCACAGGCTATGGAACATGCACACCAGCAATGTATCCCAAATTAGCCTAATTATTGCAAGGTAAGTAAGTTCGTTCTCTGCAGTAATGGTGCAAGTGCTGTCAACAGTGACATTTGGATTTCAGTTCTTGGAATTGAAAAAAAAAAAATCAATTCTAGCTCTAATTTACTGAATACGGCTTTACTCGTGTTGAGTTGGATGAGTTTTTCAGCAATGCAGATGCTTTGAGCTGACAGAAAAACCCATCCTTAATTAAGAGATTACTTTAGAAAGTCACTAAACGACTTCACCAGACCACGAACAGCCTTGCCAACAAGAGTCACCGAAAGGCCTCTAGGTTACAAACCACGGCGGGGCAGCTCTAGGGCTGAACACCTCAGCCAGGAGGTTCACGGCGCTTATTTTCTGCTGGAAATGCTTGACGCAAGCTGCCAGACTGACCGCGATGTGACCGCCACAGCGAACACATATAGGCCAATGTGCAAATTGACCTAACAACAGCAGCAAAACAGCTCCTCCCCACCAGCAGGGAATAATTTGCCTATGAAGAAAATGAGCTGCTTGCAAGTCTGCTACATATCTTAACAAAGGGCTTGGCCATTATTGACCTCAAACCACTAGCACAAAATCATATGCTTATTATCTAATTAATCTAGTCTTCTGGGCTTGAAGTTAGTGTAATCAACTTATTCACAAGAAGAGCTGCAAGGACTGAGTCCCTCAATTAAAGTCAAGAGAACAAACATGAACTATCCATACTTTGCTCCTACAGAACATCTTGGAACTCTGACAGCTCTGGGATGTGCAGAGCAGCTCCTGCTTCCTCCAACTCATTAGGGGAAAAAAGAGAGAAGGTAAAAATATCTGAATATTTCTTTATCTGCACAGCTGCATGTTCTGAATCTTGAGCTTGTACTGGGACAGTCACCAAGTACAAGCTGCTGAGGGCTGCTAGCAGTCTTGGAACAGACACTGTCACTGACTTGCTCTCATGTTTTACAGTCCAGCTTCGTCGTTACAACTGTTACTAAGATCCAAGGCCAACACAATCCCAAGTGGCAGAACACACTAAAAGCATAGCTTGTATCCAAGTGTCTCTCTTGGGGTGAAATTGTTTTTGCCTTGAAAAACAACAGAGAAGAAACCCAAGGATCCATGCAACGATCTAAACATTATCAGAAGACATTCACTAATGAAGAGGCAGGTAACAGCAAACACATTATAATCATAGGTAGTAACAAACAATGCTGACAGCAGGATTGATTGGGAAACTTTTCCAAAGATGTTGAGATTTCAGGGCTTTCAGCAACCTTGGCCAACCAGGTTTGCACAGTATAAACCCGTAGCTTCTGTAAGCCTGTTGCAAATTCTTTGTTGCTTTATTCTGCCCTACCATCATTATATGGTCAAGGATGACTCATTAGAGTAGAATACCACTGGTGCTCTTGAACTGGCAAGGAAGGGATGGATGGATGGATGGAGGGATGGGAGAAAGCAGATGGGTTTTGCAGTCTTCTACGCATCCGTTTCCTGACTCAACGTTTTGCTGCTATCTTACTGCAACCCTGCCAATATTTAATAAGAGGAAGAGGACTAAGGAAAAGCAAAGCTACCTCTTGAGCATGCTTAGTCCTTTATTTCATTGAAAAGCGTTTCCTTGTTTAACACTGAAGGACTGCATGAAGGCAAGTCACCTAAGAGTTCTTGCGTTTCTCAGAGTCTTTTGGGGATGTCCTTGGCATCTGGGTTTGAAGTTAGCATCATCAGCTTGTTCAAGAGAGAGATTTGCTAGTCTACCACCTTTTCACTGCAGGTTTATCAAGTGAAATATCTGCAGATACAGGCCTTCCTGGGATACAAGGCTCTCTCCAGATGAGCAGAGGTACTCACAACCTTTTATCTATCGCTTGGCTTTTTCACGTTCAAAGCGGTAATCTGAATCCATAAGACAACATGGAAGCTGTTGTGCGCACAAGGAATTTTTTTTCCTGGCTTTAAAAGAATCTTAGAAGTTGTCAGTGACAACTCAAAAACCTAATTTCATTGCCCTGATGTACAGATGTACTTAAATCAAAAAGGGATGCAAACTGCAGAAAAATCTCAGTATGCTGTATCTTTATACGAAGGGTGAAAAGAAGCAGACATTGCCCTTTAAGCCCTCAGCATTAGGCACATGAAATGACAGAACTGATACAAAATACAACTCCCGGTTTGGGAGTATGAGGTATATGAATGACCACAGAGGAACGTACATATGGATGGATTTCCATGACATTGAGAACAACATGTTTTACAAGGGAAATGAAAAACCAAACTGTTGTACATCAGCGTAAGCCAAATTAAGGAGATACTTCAATTCCGAGTCTGGGCACAAAATAAGATGGACTAAATATTTTTCGGAAAGTAAAAGACGACTGTGTTTATTTCTTTTCTAGCACCATGAACCACATTCTTTTCCATATAAATTAAGTCCAAATTTTACAAGAAAAACATTCAGAAAATATCTGTTAAAGTAAATCATCTAGAATTATTTGTGGTATGAATTTAAGCATAGAAAGTTACTCATTTATAAAAAGCAACTCTTCTAGAACCCTAAGAATTCTTTTTTCTTCTTTTTTTTTCTTTTGGTATTTTTCAAAAAACATATCTGGTACACCCAGCATGCAACCAAGTCCGTAAGAGTGACTAATCGAGAGACAGGGGCACAAGGATGGGAGCTGGAATGTGCTTGGGTCATATGAACTTTCTAACCCCAATCTGGATGTCTAAGGTTTGCTGACTTTGTTTGGTCTATCTCACCGGATGCTTTCCTTGGCACTGATACAGGTGAGGGTTTTTGCAGTCAACTAGAACAGTCTTCAACTGTAAAATTCTGAGCAGTCATTTTGATGTTAAAGAGAAGAGCTCTGACTGAAGCTTTGGCTGGGACATTAAATTCTAAATCATAAGAACCTAATAAAAGACAAAAATAGTCTTATAAATATTTATGATTTATTCTTATTATGTTTTATTTATTACTGCAGAAAGTATGAACCATGGAAAATTACACTGAAGCCATCAAGCTTAGCCTATTATATGTGAAAGGCCATTTTTTACATTCTGGAAACAGATAAACAGAAAGGCTTCTAAATAAATCCTTTAAAGCTCCTAATCCAAGACAAACATGATGATTATGATTGTAGAATGCTCCTGCAGAGCGTTTGTCGGGTACTTTAATTGTTTCATGTGGTAGAAATAACCCCTCTACTGATAGGACAGCAGCCGTAGTTAAAAGCTAGAGCACATCTGGTTATTTTACACATACTAAAAATGGCTTCTTGTTCAGACATGCAATGACCACAAAAAAAAAAAAAAAATTGTGAAACCAACTATTTTTCCTGTTAAAATATTTTGACAATATTCATGCTGGAACTCCTGAGCTGTGCCATTGCTTTTTACAGTGGAAGTAATGGTTTTTATTGGCCCAAGCTGCTACTACACCCCGTAGAATGATGGGGCTTGCTGGGTCTCCTCTGCCAGCAGCTTTAGTGAGAATTTGAAGTTGCTGTGAGCTGCATTTAGTGCAAAGGCTGTAACTGACAATTGAGATGTCAGAACTAGAATATCAGGACGTTATTCTCATTACTATGTATTATTTGTAATGTAGAAACTAAATTTAAATACATGCAAGAAAATTATTTGCCACTTGGTCTTATGTCTCACATAACAGATCAACTTCCCCTAAATTTACAGTGAATTTTGAATCATGGCCAAATTTTGCCCTCTGACACCTGCTTGCATGATAACTAATAACTGGTTTAGGCTCTTCTCTTTGAACAAGAGAGAAAAATTTGAATCATGATGCTGTGTGGTGAAATACCCTTTTGATTTTAGTCAAAATAAGAGACTTCTGTTTATTCTGCTACCTGGAGAACTCTTTGCCTACAGGCAGCATTATCATCCAAAAATTAAGTTGACTTTTAAGCTATTGCAATAAAACATAAATGGCCAGCAAATGAAACAACAATGAAAAAATGGTAAGGGAGAAAACAATGAGCTTAGACTTATCCTCTTACTTCCATGTATTTACCCTACATACTTCAGGAAGGAAGAGGCTGGATAACAAATCGATTGATTTTTTTTATTTTTGTGAATCACCTTCATTCAGAACTTTTTGATCTTAGCCTTCTTGTAACCTTGAATCCAATAATGATAAAATTCCAGAGATCTTATGGAGACCACAAGGGCACTTAACTAAGTGTACTGTTACAGATATGACATTTAGAATCAGGCCTGGAGCTGGCTGGACAGATTCTCTAATATAATAAAAATAGCCTTTTCTTTCCCACATTTTACTATCTGTCTTTGTTTATTCAACCATTCAGCAAACCCAGCTGGATCACAGACATTGTCATCAAAGAAACACTCTAGGTCAGCCAGAAGTGAATGCCAATTGTCTAAAAATAAATAGAGGCTTTGTCACTGGAGTATAATTTTAAGGCCCCTGTAATGAATAATGGAATAGATGAACTTTCCAAGCAAGTGGGATACACTGATTTCAAGCAGAAAGACTTCACAGTTAATCTGAAATTCACAGTTATTGTAAGCTCCAGATAACCTATTTTTTATTTTACTTCAATAAAAATGATACACAGAGGAGCTTATTAAAAGGTTTGGTATTGTTTTTTAATACTTAAAGAGCTGCAGAATACCTTGGAAGACAGACGAGACTAGCATTTACCCATCACACAGACAAGAAAACTGAAACGATGTGGTGAACCAATTTCCTATGGGTCACCAAGTGGCAGAACTGGGATCAGATTTCACACTTTCTAGCTCTTATCCCTGATATAATGCACAATTTATTTCCTCTGAAAGCTAAGGGAACAGACAAGATAAGAACACATAGCTTTATCAATATAGCTTAATTGCTAAAGATCTTAAAGGGGCTTAAATAAGAAGCAGAGAACCTACAGAAGTCAAACATGTTGTAATAACTAGAGCCTGGCCCCGTAAACATATTAATTTACTTTAAAAAAAAAAAAAATTACTTATCTAAAAATAAATTCCTTCACAAAAGTTTTTAAAAGCTACTTCCTCAATGGATAAATACAAAAGTTTTCCAGCTGACATTTATCCAAGTTTCATCAGCAAAGATGAGATTTTGTCTCAAGTGTCTGCCACTGAGGGGTAAAAGATCATGTGGAAAACTCGTTGTAAATCTGTAAATCAAACAGAATTTTTGCTCCATTTTCTTTGGTCTTCATTAATTCCTACATAAAACATTTTCCAACCTTTTCTACTCAGCTCAAGGTGCCCCAAAAATGGAATGGTGCAGGGAAGACACATTTAAGGTTTGCTTCTGCCAAGCTGCATTGTAACAGTGGTTTCTGTATTGGGCAACTGGAGATGCCAAACAAAATTACAGTAAATGTGAGAGCTACATACCACGGGTAATGCCCACAATAATAGCGTGAGGGACCATACTCACAGTTGCACTTCCTTGGTGCAGACTAAGCTGGCATTGGATAATCTCAAGCTACCTTTTCACTACTGCATCAAAACCACTGGATAATCTCACAGAGTTAAAAAGTGGTGCTGGACACTTAGAAGATGATAAAAAACACACTTAAGAAGTAGTGGCATTCAGATGAACAGTTTCCTGATTACTAACTGTCAATCTGTCAATTCACCAAAGTCAGAAGTACTAAGGAAGCCCAGAGATTTGGGGTAGAGCAGCATCAGGGTCATTTACACCGAGTTAGAAATGTTAGCAATTCAAGTTTTTAGAAATGGACAGTTTTGCCCCCAATTCCTTCAACTGGTTAGAATGAATCCCACCTACCAAAATGAATGCCAGTTCTATTAAGAACACAGCAATCATTTTTAAGACTACAATTTCAGAATCATTAAGCCAGATTCAAGGTACCTCTTTGTTATCTCCCTTTCACACACAACGGAGGGGGAACAGGAAGGGAAACTTTCGATCTCCAGCTATGCAAAGAGTACAGGTTAATGTGAACCTTGCTCTGTGCTGGGACAGACTCCATGTCGTAAGGTTTCACATTTTGTATGTAAAGTTTTTGGACTGGCTCAGTTCTTATGACAATAAAATACTACATATTAAGAAACTTCATAATGCAGTAACAGCCTCACATTTTTTGTAAACTCTGTTAGTGGCTGTACTCCTTCATACCAATAGTGAAGGTACTTCTGAAGTTACACTTTGCAACAGCAGGCACAGGATTTGAGAAGTAGCAGTTTTGGCTTTCTGTTCAGCACTAAATAGATTATATGACATTAAGGAATGGACTACACCCCCAAGAACCATAAATCCAAGTCCTAAAACAACAAAGTATGTCAATATTTCTTTTAGGAGTAGGAGTCACTAAATTGATCTTCACTGAGCTGGTTATGTTTTTCACTTATTCAGTATTTTGAAATCATCAAGATAAAACGTCCAAAGAATGAGTAAGATTCAAGTTAATATAATCCACTGCTTCTTGTAAAACCAGGGAATTACTGAACACATCGCTATACTCTTGGCATTGCCTCTGTGAGATATAAGCTCTCTTATGCTTTTGTCATCTGATGTTGCTGTAAAATATATTAGAAATGATGTTACATCTCTTCATAAGGAAATCCAACCAATTTCCAACCTTCCACAAGCTGCAGAAATTGTTTAAAATCTAATGCAAACTATCCCAGACACAAATAATTCTATTTTCTAATTGGCTGGAACTCTACTGCTCCTTAAAAAAGCTCCTAACAAAATACTTCACAGTGCTCTAATTCTGTAAGTGTTACAACTCAAAGTTTCTTAGGTTTCTCAAACTGCTCATGCGTTCATGATAAAAATAGTCTGGAAAAACACATTTAAACAGGAAAAAAAGGAAGAAAAAGTTTTGCACGTTTTTCTCATCAGGTTGGATTCTAGTTTTCTATTAAAGTTATTCCAAGAAAGAAATGATTCACACTCCAAGTTTAAATGCTGAGAAATTTATGGTATCTTACATCCTCACCCTGCCTGCTCCAATGAGCCTGCAAGCAATGGGAATTAAAAGCCACAGCAATGACAAGAACGTGAAACCAATGCTTCCCAGCCTCTCTGGGAGAACATGTCGGATACTTGTGACCGCAAACTTGCCTTTGTTTACTCTGTTGTGAAATACTTCATATTCTGATCAGTTCTGTGGTTGAAAGAGGCTTAATGAATAAAATCTGCTTTAGAGATAATACAGAGACTGTTGTGAAGACAATTCCCTGTAAACATTGATACACAAACACTACCATAAAGATGGAAAAGATAAAGGCTGTCTGAGGTTACTCTAAGACCAATCTCATAGTATTAATCGACACAAAACAAGTGAGAACATTTATCAACAGATCTATCTCTTCAGAAGGAAGAAATGAAAGCTGCAAGGACTCAATGATCATCATTTTCTCCTGCCGATGAGATACAGACAGACAGCACGCAAAGGGAAAGGTGACAAGGTAACACAGGTTGTTCTGCACAGCTGGAAGAGTTTATTTCTCCTGAATTACAAGATCACCTCAAGAGGAAAATATAAGGAGCTGGAACGATCTGGCCTCATGTGGTGGTTTTGCGCTCACTCAGTGCTGAAACACTTGCTGGAGCATGGCTTCGCTGTGCCTTTCTTTCCAACTGGCTGCGTACAGGCAGAAAGTGTTTCACAACACCTTGCCCAGACTCCAGGCCAGGGAAGCTCAGCTGTTAAAAGTCCCTAACATCACATCCCCCTTCCAAGTCAGAACTTAGAAACACATTAAAAGATTTAAAGACCAACATTAACATAACATGAAATATTTACAGTCAACCTTGTGGTTAAGTTATTTATTGTTCAGTTGGGAAAATGCTCTCTGTGCCAGTGCTTGAACCTTCTGGGCTCCCTCGAAGTACCGGTACTGCTAAGGTCATGGGGCTTGCTCGCTGGTTCCTTGCCTCGGCGTTCATGGTCTCACCCTATAGCCCTGCCTGTTTGAAAGGTTTTCTGGCAAAGTCACCTTCTTTCCTCCTGGAATTTGTGCATCTATCTTCTGTTACTGTACATTGTGCCTACCTGGTCGACTCTCACACACAACCAAAGGACAAGCTCATGAGACATCCCTGCTCCTTCTAACTGTTCTTTCCCATTGCAGACCCACTCGGTGCCTTTTTCATAAGACAAAACCAAAACCATTACTAATACATTAGTGTCATGAGATCTTTCAGTCCAAGTCTTTGACAGACATCACTTTCTATGCAGAGCAGGCATTCTTGTTTTCATTCTTCCGTTGGACAAAATGTCAAAAGGTGATACTCAATGCTTCATTGCTGCTATTCTGCAATTTAACAGTATCCAGTACAGATTGGTTTGCAAGGGTTTTAATGGCTCTGAGGCTACCATAAACTTTTGGATTAAAATAAATATAAAAGATTGAACAGTCATAATGTATCTTTTTACAAACTTCTTTTGAACAAAACAATGAAAACCCTACTTTGCTACCCTAAACAAAACCTCCTCTAGTCATTACAAGGCCTACTGAATTCACACACTGACACTGGAGATACGCTGCCTCAAGCCTCCTGCTGTAATAGCTTTAAGTATTTTCTGCAAGATCCCATCCTCTGTGGTAGCTCTGGCAACTGCAGGCCACATTGTGTCTGAATCTGGAGAGGCTTTGTTTGTGTATAGTTGGTTTTGATCAGGTTGACATGTACTAAATTTAACTCTGGTCTTTGTTCCACTGTGCTTTTGGCAAAAGCTCTAGAAACAATGTCTGCAAACATAAAATGTCCAATAGTTTTGTGTTTCATTGGCTAATCGTATATCTGCAGTCAAAAGAGCAAGCGTTATATTCTAGTGGGATATCACCCATTTGCTCTATTTGGCAATACCAGTTAGTGGCTGATGGTCAGCTGGCCTCTCAAAGACAAATCAGGAAAACTTTTCACATAGCTGTATTAAAGCCAAAACCTCCTCCTCTTTTTGACTGTACCAGTGCATAATTTTTTTTTTTTTTTTTTTTTTTTTTAGCAACTACACATACCACTTTCTGAGCTTTGATTCTGATCACATGGAGGTAAAAGAAGTGTACAAAGTCAGAAATCTTAATTCATTTTGGTAATGTCACAGTCCTGGGGCTTCCTACATTGTGGGTTGGTTGGTGGTTCGGGGTTGGTTTTTCTGGGGGAGGCTGGGGGAGAGGAAGGATTTGTGTATTTACAATCAAGTCTGTAAGTTATCTTTACCCATCAGCATTCTTAGGCTGCCGATTCAAACAATTTCTCACAAGGGAATCTATTCTGCATCTCTTCCTAGTCTATCTAGGCAGCACAGTAGTAACAGCTACATCTTTAGTGAGACCTTTCTGCACACTCTCGTGTTTCTTCGAATGTGTTACTGACATTACATGGATTTGACACTGCACTGAGATATCTTTCTCATCTCTTTTTTAAACTTTAAACTCAGCTATACTGCCTCTTCTGAAATCCACTATTCCAGACACCCAAATGCAGCTCCTCTCCTCCTGCACCTACTAGCCCCAGATCTGTCCAACCCACCACAAGCCGCACGCTGAGAAACCACAGAAGAGCAGTGCTCCTTCGCTCCTCCGCCCTGCCCTCGCTCTTCCTTCTGCCCCCAGGCTCCCCCCGCCCCAGACGCTGCCCTCTCCTCTCCTGCTCCCAATCCTTCCCCAGAGCACGAACCGACCCACAGCCTGAACGCAGCTTCAAGCCACACGCCATCTCCTGCCTTCTCCGTGGGGCCCTTTCCAGTACACAAGCTCCACTGACCATAAGTCAGACTAACTCCAGCATGTTATTTATCGCCTTTCCTCCCAGCTGAGTACATATCCAAATATAGTGACAGTGCTGCCGAGACTCAAAAGAGATTTTTCTAGCATATGAATACAGACGAGACTGCTGCAATGACCATGCATCCCGTCAATAAATACTTCTGGCAGGCCAAATTGTCCCCCTGGGCTGTCTATTGGCCTTCACTGCTCTGTGCTATCAAAACCATGCTTTAATTTTCAACAGAGCATCTCTGGTGTTGAACTGAACTCAAATGATAATCTGAGAAAACTGTCTCTTTCAAAAAGATTAAAATGCAAATAAAAATATAATTATGCTTTTTATGGGCTATTGTTATGACCCTCCTGTCCTCATGAGGGGGCAGAGGCTGCCTGATTACACAAAGTAAAATATTTAACACATACATTTCTGCTGGACTCCAGCTCTATGATCCATGTGGTTTGTGGCTGCAGGTCTCCTCTCCTGTAGTATTTTGTATTCTTCCTCATGCCCGCAGCAGCAGAGCCGTGTCCATAGTTTTTACCACAAACTGAGTGGCTTGCTTTGATGGACAAATTCTACTGCTTTAAAAAGCATTTTGCTTCTGAGGCTCTTCCATCAGATTGCTATCACAACCTGTCCTCTTCTTACAGAAACAATTAAAAAATCCACCAAAATTGAAAAAATGGTTCTTGAGACTTTGATTAGTCACAGGGTTTTCTATTATTTCAGCCACTTTTAGCACCTTCTCTCTTAGAAGGTAAAAATGCATCTCTCCCCTGTGTTTCAGATGTTACTGGAATGCAGCACTGTTCCAATTTCTTCAATCCAATTTCACAGTTACCTTCCTCTTACAGAGTTGAAAGAACATTGTTAAGTGTCTCAAGTGTGTCAAAACCAGCTACTACTGTCCAACCGTATTCCTTTTTGCTGTACTCAGTCCATTCTTGCTTAAACTTTCCTGTACACCTAGCAAATTTCAATTCCGATGCATATTTTACATCCTCCATTCTCCCACTGAGGAAATCTTCTATTTTCTTTTTATGCCTTGTACCACATGGAATTCCGCCATCACATGAGATTTTTGAAAGACTGCATGTGCGCATTTGTGTTGGTTTTTTTAATTATATATGCTGTTCCACGTGGGTTACGCAAAATAACAACATAACCTTCACAACTCTCTACATGTATTTTGTCTCAAAACCTCAGCTTTTAAAGGAGCTGTCCCTAACACTGCACCTTGCCAATGGGAGCATGACGACCTGGCACAATTAAGTTTTTTCCAGAAATAAGTATTTTAGAGCTCTCATGTTGCTACCAGGAAAGGCTGTGGAGGAAGGATTGACTACCTAAGATACATATCATAACATTGACAGGACTGATTTATAATGAAAAAGATTATATTGATGAGGAAAGCAGTCTCAAGCAACTCAACTGAAATGACACTAACACAGGAATATCAAACCACCATGCAGAAAATGATAAGGGGAAAAAAAGAAAAGTGGCACTCCCTTGTACTGTCTGATCTCTATTACCACTAACACTCAAATGCTGTGATTTTTACATGAAGTCATAATTTGAGATCACATTTATGGTGCTGTGCCAGAACCTTTGTGCTCCCGCCCGCACTGGGATAAAAGAGCTGGAAGCCTGACAGCGATCAAGCTGCTGAAGTTTTACCTGGCAGTCACTACGGAACCCAAGGGACCGAGTTGCCCAAATCACTCTGAATTTGAGAAAGGTTGTTAGGTCTTTGAAACCAGTTATACAAAAGTGGCACGAGCATACTTCAAACGCACTGGCACAGTATATTCATGAAGTCTCAGCAAAAAGCACAACCAAGAAGGAATGTCAGGACAGCCAGGAGCCAGGAAGGCAGCCTTTGATGGGGCTATGAGAACAGAGACCAGGGGAAACCAAACCACAGCCAAAATAAGAAGATTCTTAAGGAGCCAAACTTTTCCTGGACCAACTAAAGAGAAAAGATGCCAAAGACTACCCTGAGGGAGAAACAAACCCCTGATTAAACATATGGATGACTATTGTAAATAAAATGTAGGAGAGTAGAGAAAGTCTACTTTTTGACCTAAAAAAAGCAGCTCAAAAAGGCTTCAAAGAACAGGACAAAAATGAAGTTTTTACTTAATCTAATTCTTAAGATAGTGCTATATAATCCTGAGAACAAAAGTTCGATGCCTGTTTTTCCACAGGAAAAAAACTCCATAATCAAAATAATCCTAAAGCAATTGAAATTTACAGCTTACATAAAATACAATATTCTAGTACCAGAGAAGTCTGTGCAAAAACTGTGCAAGTCAAAGAGCTGGCTTTTGAGAATACGGGCTTTCAAAAACAAAGGTTCCCTGCTACCTATCAACAACGACTCCAAAATATAGAAATAAGGCCAGTGCTTTTTTAAGGGGAGGCATCTAATCCAACCTCATCTAAAAAGGCATCTGGGTCCTCCATTCATAGAGTTCTCAGTTCAACTCTCTTATTTTTGAGGCTACAGTGGAACATTATAGCTTAAAAGACGTCACATCTCTTCCACAATTTAAAACAGAGATTTTAGAAGAAATGTTGCCTTGTGTCCACCAACATATTTGAAGATGAAGGACATAATTAACACTGAAAAGTCTCAGTAACTGAAGTGCTGGCCACATTTAGCATCAAAACAAACCCATCAATGCTGCAAACTTTTACATGACAACAAACTACTTTGCTATCCAGACCACATAGGTGCAATTCACATAAGCAAATTCTCTTATACCCATATATATATATATATTTAAGTGTTACGTACTTCCCATGTATTTTCTAGTGGAGGGAGCACAATTTTCTCTTATCAGTAATAAGGGCTGATCTCAACTATGACACATTCACACTTGAGGTGAAAGGTTCATACCAATGCTTAGGAAGCACGGTTTATGTGTTTGCAAAAATATCCCAGCCAGAATCATCTATGTTGCTGAGGAATGCGAATGTCTCCAGATGCTCCAGAACACCACTCATGTCAACCTTGCCCTATAGCAATTTTTTTCTTATTAGAATGTAAAACGTTGTTCACTAAAACAAAATATTTTTGTTCAACAGTAGATTTCCTTTACAGCATATACAGTCTTCTGAGAAAGCACACAGCTACCAAATTAGGCCTTTAAAGCGTTCTTTTAATTCCTCACAGCATCTATTGGTCAGAGAAAATAATTTTAAGTTTGTTTGTATTTTGTAACTACTGCACTGGCTATGACACCATCATTCCCCAACAGTATTTTGATAACAGGCTTCACTGAGAGAGGCATATGGGAACTGTTCCTCCAAATTTTTTCCTTTTAAATGTAGCTACTCTCAAAACAATTCTCTTAGCTACAGACTTAAATCTTTGTACTGTCCATAACAATTACAGATACGAAGGAAAAAGCATAATTTTGAAGTAATTTTCTCTAAGAATGCATCACAAACTCAAAGCCACAGCATCGTGCTGAGCATGGTCACAACTGGGAAGTCACCGCTGCGATCTTCTGGGGTTTTTTAATCCAACTTCTGCAACAGAGCTACGCTGGCTACATGCTTGAGAAAACCTGCATAGGTACCTATTCTTAATTTCACAGGAATACGGACCACATGTTAGTAAAACGTAACACAGACAACTCTTTCTTAAACACAAGCTCTTGCTGTTTATGTAGCCTGGCACGAATCATTCCTTGCAGTAAGATGCTATCAACAACAAAGCAGATAGTGTCATATGAACCATAAAACTAAAGACATCACAGCCTCACAGGAGGCAGCTATCATTATTATTACTGTGCAAGTTCATACTCTTTAAAAGATTATTCTAAAGCAGACTGGATTTTTTATTGTTTAACACTGAAAAGAATTTTTACGTTTATTTTTCCCCTCACAAAAACATTTCATTTTGACATATTTTGGTTTGAATACTGCAAAATGAAGTAGTTTTTGTGTGTATGTTTTTACTCCCATATTTCCCTACTTCTACTGCTTATTATATTGCAGTTTTTCTCGCTGAACCAAATAAGAAAGAACTTTCCAAATCAGGAAAGAGGAAGTCTGGGGAATTTTTAGCTTTTGATTTTTGCACTCAGTTGGGTTGGAAAAAGCAAGGATTTTAATTTCATTCAAACATTTTGCACCAATTTCTGCTTTAATAATAATTACAGTAAAAATGCAAACAGATGACAAATCAATTTATCATTTTAATAAAATGTTTTACTTGAAATGGAAAATGCAATTCTCAACAAATTCAACATTTGGAATTAATATGGCATTTGTATGAATTTAGAAAAAATTCAAAATTAAATGTCAGTTCTTGTACTGACATCAAGGTCTAACTAATAAAAAACAAACCAATTAACCGCAATGGCTGAAGTCTGTGACTTTTAAGTTCTTTTCTTGAACATCAGTGTTTGCAAATGCTCAGAATAAGAGCTGCTGGATGCCATGTGCCATTACAGAATTGGAGCTGGGGAAAACCACCAACTTGTCAGTTGTGTTTTCCTGGTCTAAGCAAAACAGATTTAAAGAGACACTATTCACTTTCAGGGGATAATTTAAATAGCATTGATTTTCTTTATGAACTATACTTCCCTTTTTCACAATTATGCACTAGTCCACAGTTAAAAGGATGTGAGTTTTTCATAAGAAGGAATTCTGAAGAGGAAAAAAAAAACATACAGATTTGTTTAGAAATGTCAATTAGTTAAGGAGAGAAACAATGAGGAAGGTCAAAATTTCTCTCAGTCAGTGTTGACAAAGTCTGAGAAGTAGGATTCCACTGTTATAATTTTACAATTTATATAGATTTTAGATAGAGGCTGAAAGGAAAAGCTTTTCTACTTAAAATTTCAGGCAGGGAAAAAATTATAAATCAAACAATAAATACTTATGAAACAATCTGGCTCAGTCTGGTGTAATGGAACAGGAAATAAGACTATGTTAAAAACACGGAATGTCGGTACTTCACTCTGGAAGACGCTGGCTTCCACCACACCACAGAAGTCATCAGCCTTGACCAAAGCTAACAAAGCACTGACTTCGCTAACGGTTCACTATCGTGTGATTGCGCATTGAAAAACGCTACAGGAAACCGGAGACTGATATTAATGCACTCGTGCTGCTGCTGCTGGCAACGAGTTCAAGAGCAGTAATATTGTCTATTCCATCAGCTATTTTGCAACATTCTAGGAATTCTTTTATTCCTCTGACTCTGTTAGCTTTGCTACAAGTTTTCACCAGAGCTTTCCAGAAAATCAAGTGATACGGAATTACTGTACGGTGAGGAGGACATTTAAAATTTAGTGATATTTAACTATGGCTTCTAGCAGTGTCACAAGCTATTAAACTGTTGTGTTAATAATAAAAAAAAAAAAAGATACGTTCACAGAGAAAGAGGGCCCGATTCCGAATTCAGATGTTCTGACTCTGTAAGGGTGTAATTCCTTTTTCATTATTCAAGTCACTCTCAATCTATACTATCATTAGTGAGACAAAATTCTGCTCTTCTAAAGGTCAGTGACACGTTTTTTAAAAAATCAAGTTTGACAGCAGTCTTCAAATATATTCCACTTTCCTCCCATAATAATAAAAATACACTATTCAATGTATGAAAAACTAAAGCATCTGTGTATCTTCAATAAAATAACTCCAGAAAGTCACAGATATTGGTAAGCCAAGACTCGTATTCTTCAAAACAAGTGATCTAAATTAAATTTTCCCAACGGAAAGGGGCATTTTTAATTAAGACATTTGCAACTGATGTACCTAATAAATGTTCTTATACAATAATATTTTCTGAAAGAACAGAAGAAAGTGCCCTCTTAACAGTTTTATCTACCCATTTCTAGGTCAATCATTCAGAATCCTGGATTTCCTCAACTACTACTTATCTACTCCAGGTAACGTATGTGGACTTAAATGAGAATCATCTTAATTTGGCAAGTCTCCAAGGAAAAAGGAGCATCTGTTCCTCATGTTTGGGGCTTTTAAGTATATACTTACATAAATGGTCATGCGATACACCCATGAAACTCACGAGTGATTTTTTGTTGTTGTTAAGAATTCAGTGTTGAACTAAACGGACTCCAAATAATGGTAAAACTGTTAGCATCACTTGGAAAAGAATTAGGCCAATAACAAATGTTTTTGACAGTTCCATTCCCATTTCGCAAGTCTAAGTCATATTTTGTTTAATTCGGAACAGATGATTCACTGATCACTCCTTTCTTCAGGTTTCAGATAGCATCTCTCTGACATACCACTATTGACAATGAAAAATACACACCAAAAAGTGAAATAATTTGGTATTTTACCATACACCTTTGAAGATCAGCATCCTGTTCTCTGGTAGTGCACAGATATACAGACAGAATAGTCATTCTTTTAGGAGACTTGCAATCTGAGTTCACACCAAAATGCAACCCGTTAGCACACGGCTGTGAGAGACATACACAGAGTGAATATCATTGGCAAAAATTTTATCTTCACTATTGACTTTTGGCATACCTCCGCATGCAACATTGGGACACATTCTCTTTTCTATATATGCTTACAACCCATTTCTACCATCTCACGAGGTCTTTTTTATGTACTGACCTATTATAAAACAAACTTACCTTGAAGAAAAACATGATCCCACCAAAATCAACAAAAGTCATTGTGCCACTGTTGAAACAATCTCATTCTTACTCACATTTTTTCTTACAGCTTTCTCCTCTCTACACGGACATCTCCTTTGTTCATACTTACAGCATAGCAGATGTCCTGTGCTTGAACTGCACACTATTGTCTTACTACTGTTATTTGTGCAAAATGCTTAACACCTGCCTTCTGCTAAAAGAAAAACTCAAAACCCAAAAATCTCACAACACAGTTCTGGAATTTGTAAGTACTGATCAGTATTATTTCATTGCTAGCTGTTATATCTACTTATTTACTGGCACCACTGGCATTTTGCCTCCGACTGAATTTGATGCATTACAGCAACTTCTGCAACCCTCAGCACCTTTACCAGTGAAACCCATGAACTGACTCAGTTTGGGAGTCAACACTGTAGTACCAACTCAGAAGCAAAACAGAGCGAGTCTTGGAAACCATACACAAACTGAGCGTAAGATGGGCTGGGTTTGAAGACGGTACTTCTTCTGTGTCACTACCGTGGGACTGAGATACCTCATTTGCAATGTCATCACGAGCCACCTACAACAAAACAGTTAACTAGAAAATCACACTGGCATGATAAATAACTTCATTCTAACACTTCCTCCTGGTGAACTCTGTAACACTTCTGCTGTTTAACACAAATATTTAGCAACATTCCAGAAGCATGGAATGACATATTTCAGGAATAAAAATAGTTGTAAAAAAATGAAGCAATTTATAAAACAGATTCATTCATAGCTCAACCCTGGTTGGAGCCCAGAGTTTCTATCAAAGAAAAAGAGTATCTTTGTGTAAAGCAGTACTGCTCTTTGCTTCCAGACCAGTCAGAAACTAATAGCTCTAGCTGAATAATTGATGGAGCCAGTATACAACAATTAATCCCAGCAGACTGGATCAAATAAAATGAAGCAAGTTTATAATTTATAAAGTACTTATTCCACACAGAAGAATTTTATTCAGAGAACACTAAAGAAATGGCTAAGGCAAGCTACAGTGGATGATTTTCCAAACATACTTTCCAAATGTTACTCACAGTAATAGAGAGATGTACTTTCAATAAAGTGAATATATCTCAGCTAATTAAAATAGCTCTGAGATCAGAACTGAAAACTGTGCTGTTGATGTGGGATTTCAATGTCTAAAATAAGCAACAAAGTGGTCATCTTGTAGTTTTTTAATGTATGTGCTTGGAATAGTAACACACATTAACTATTAAAAAATACACTGAACTATATGGCATCCAATATATGTTTTTTTCCAAGTCAGCATACAACTCACAAAATTATGGTCTTTGATCATCCTTCTTCAATTTATTAGATATTTGCTCAGCTAGTTTGAAATATTTTAAGGATTCTGGAAAATTGGACTGAAAATATATTTGAACTATGGAAAGGACTAAATACACGAACAACAGACATGAGAGTCAGTCAACTGGTCAAATCTCACTATGTTTAACATTATCTTGTTAAAACCCTGAAAACTCTGTATAAATCACAGAGGTTTTCTTCTAAAAAGATAAGCTCATTCTTCATTTGCAATCGAGCCACTGTGGTTTAATTTTTAAAAGGGATAGCTTTTGTGACCAAACTTGGCAAAAAGCAATTGTTTTAATGGAGAGGAGGAAAAAAGGGGAGCCGTTTCCCATCTCCACATACTTAAATAAGTCACAAAAGACTTCCGAAGTCATGACCGCTGTTTGTGAAATACCACAAAATCCCATTATCATTTAACCTAAGCAGACAATATGGAAATCTGGAAACAGATTTAAGTCATCAAGATTTACTGTTGCGCTTAACATAGTGGAAGGATTAATTATGTTAATGGCCTGAACTTTACACTTGCCATTCAGTAACCTGACAACATGTACACATGCACACACTTATTTTGTTTTTCATCAGGATGAAACAAGATCTCTCCACGTTGAACAGCTAAGCAATCATCAGGGTCTGCCAGCAGCAAGCAAGTAGTTGGTATCCAGCCAAGGATATTAGCATTATAATGTATCCGGTATCAACCCATCGTGGGCACTGACAGTCCAATTGTACCAACCATTCCCAAAATCCTTCTTGGGTTGGAATTTGGAATGTGGGACAGCGATTTCTGAACACACACACACACAATGCTAGAGGCATCCCTAATATTTAAAGTAACTGAGCATGGAACTATTAGAGCATACGAAGTGGAACAGTGCAGCATAAAGACAGGGTTCATATCACATGATGAGAAAAATCATAAATGAAGAGCACTAAAAAAAATAAACAAAACAAAAAAGAAATGATTTCTCTAGATTAGCACAGCAAGATAGCTTTGTGATGACTGCTATTCTACAAGCAGAGATTTTTATTACCAAAATCTCTAATAAGAGACAGCTTAGACCTATGCCTTCTATGAAGGTGGAGAAAATTATTTTTCCTTATATTTAAAAGATTATCACTTCATATCTCATCTCTTCTTATTAAGTTTACAGCAATATTAAAACAAGATTTGGGTGAATAAAGAACATAATATACTCCAAAATAGAGAATATATTCTTTGGAGCATTATAAATGCTCCTGCCTGCTTGAATGGAATTTTAATGGAACAACCCACCCTCTTGGGAGAAAAATAAAAAAAAGATGACAGAAAATATTATCCTTTTCCAAAACCTTCATTAAACAGCCTTGCTTTACAACCACCACAGATCACTCTATGGACTCTGTCGCTCAGGGACTGTATCAAAGAAAGTACCTATAAGGGATTAACAAATCACCTTTATTACTTCTTTCTACCAGGCAGAACATTTTTACAAATGGAAACAAGTAATCTGGAAAAAAAAAATCCTAATCCATATCAGTATTAAAATAATGTCTGACTTCAACATAACTCTGTACATTTCACTACTTTTGACCAGCAGGCCAAAGAAAACCAAGTTTGTGATGTGAGAAAGGTAACAGTGCAAAGCTCCGCAGGTCATTGAGAGAGACATTGTATTGGGAACTGGGACTTCTAAAGAGAAGACAAAAATAGTTGCGTGACATAATGTCTAAATCTTGAGAAGAGCTAGGGAAAAACTCTATGTTTAAAACACAGACATTATATTATGTGCTTACAGCCAAGTATCTGCTGGAATTTACTGTTTGCTCCCAAAACAAATCTTTACCTGCGTCACTGAAATGAAGCATGAAAGAAGGGTCGAATTCGAATCCTCCATTATTAATGGGAAGCTATTTCTTTATTGTTACACTTTGCCAAAAGCTGAAGTGACCAAAAAAAAAAGCCATAAATGAGAGATTTTGCTGCTGGAGGCTTTGTTGACTTTGCCTTCTCCAGAGATTTTTTTTTTTTTTAAAAGTATATAAAGGTAGGGTGGGTCCCAAATTATAAAAGATAAAAACCCCACAAGACAAAACACTGTGTGGCTGTTGATGTATGGTAATTAATGATAATTAGTAGATGGGGAAAAAAATCTTAAACAAGTTGACTTGAAAGGCAACTGCAAACTTTCTTACATGTTATCTCTCAGGTGCTACACAAAGATCCTGGGTGAGACAAAGCATTATCACAATAAAATTAGAGGCATCACAATTACAGCTGCCCACAAGACAAGATCAAGGACTTCACATGACAAAGCAGAGCAAAGGCCAGCAAGTGACAATCATGAAGTGGCTGATGAGGAATTCAAAAGAAAGTTGAACATTTTTCAAGAAGTGCTGTGGACTGAAGATGCTTGTCCTTTTACCAAATGGTAAAACAAAAATGGCGTTATAAGTCTCAGACCAGTACTGTGGACCCAACGAGCGTTGGTGAACTTCAGTGGAGACAGAGAGCAGAGGGCAGATGTGTCCATGATTTCCTAAGTTGACATTTTAAACAAGGTGATGAACTGCAGATTAACAACAATTATTGACCTTTGATAGGCTACAACATATAACTAACGACACTCCAAACCTTAAGCACACTAAACCGACTTAATATTTGCTTTATCTCCAAAGTAGCAATTCCTTTCTTCCACTCCTGATAAACTTAGTTAAGCCTGTTTCTTTCTTCCTTGTTTTCTGCCTTTCCCACATGTAAAATATATTTGGATACATTTATCTGGAAAGCACCATAAACTACTCTTTTCACCCTCTATTACATTTACATGAAAACTTCACCAGACACCAGATCAGTTCATTTGTGCGTTAAGGGCACAAATGTATAATAGTTACTGCTTGTGCCATCCCACACTTACACAAAGATGTTGCCTTTTATTTCAGCATCGTGTAAAGGCTGCTTTAAAGTTGAGAGAATTAAATGCAAAAATATTTGCTAATTTTGCAAAGAGTCTTTTAATCAGTCAAGGTTGATTAAAAGAAACCAAGTTAACCCAGCATTCAGGATCAGCAACTGGCCAATGATTCTTTTCAATAGCTGGAGATATCACAAAGAAAGTAAATTCATCTAAGCTGTTATTTTTTCTTAGCAGCATGGCATTTAGATAGCTAATTTTAGTTAAGTATTGAAAAGGCTGGGAAATGGTGCCACAACCAAACAAAAACCCCTAAAAAGCAGTTGTACATTTTCTGCATACACCGGGGCAAGGAGTCATTTTGTCTTGTCTGTTCTTCCGCCGATTTCATGTAAGCTTAAATAACACATGGAAAAGAGGCAGAGGGTCTAGAAGTCCCTGTTAAGCACTCTGAAAACGGGGAAATATTATTCATCATGATGAATGAAATAATGTCAAATTTCAAGAGGACTAAACTACTTGAAGGGAGTGCCAATGTATACCTGCTACATCTTGGAATAGAAAATGTAGTAATAAACATGTCTTAGAGTGGAAAATTTTGAAGAATTGATGGCAGTCAAGTGTAACAATTACTACATTTGAGATTGGGCCATGCTGCTGGAAAAAAGTTTTTCCTCTTGACCCAGTTCAGGATACTGTTCTTGGGGATGTATCAGACATGGATATAGCCCGTTTTCTCCATAAAATAAAGCAGTATCTTCCAGCACAAAATAGTGCAGAAAGAAAAATAAATGCAGCCAGTTTGTAAATGAAACTTATGACCCAATAATGTCTGCAGGGATGTGATACCGCTGACTTTCTGGCACAAACCATTTTTTTACTGCCTTCCCAACAGCACGCACCATAAATGAGTAAAAAGATGGAGACAGCACAATGGAAAGTAAAACAACTTAAATCTCAACAAGGTGAAGGAGAAGACTTGTATAAATAGCAGCAACTAGGTATCCTTTTTTGTACATTGCTCAAAATTTGCCAGAGTCATCCCTCCTACCCCCTTTTACACAAATCTTAGTTTAAGAAAAAAGTTACAATACATCTTTAAGCAATAAAAAAAGTGACAAAAATGACTGGATGTGCTCAGGTTAATGCAGTGAAACTCTCACCAAAGTAAAAAAAAAAAAAATTTTGAGACTCCTGTCTTTTTTCTTTACCTAAATCTAAAAAGAACAAAAAAAACCCTTATTAATCGCTTGTTAAATAACAGAAGATTAAAAAATGTGCTAACAAAATATTCAAGTTTTCCATTCTTTAAAGAAAACAAAGAAAATATTTTACACATTTTGAAATTTAAAACTGTAAGAATAAAAGTTGAAGTGACTTTTCAATCATGGTGGCTTTCAATATCTGCTACAGCTTTTTGTACCGATTAGTGAATTTAGTCATCCAATAACTCATTTCTGAAATTTCACATAATTAACAGGGACAGAAGTACAATTAGACACAAAGACCCAGTACGTATTCTCATTGTTATAAAAAAGCGCGTTCACTTTCAGGCTCTCCAAGACAGCTGAAAGGCAAAAGGATCCCCCAACTCAGTGGCACAGACATAGAAAGAAATGGTCCTGTCACATTCATTGCATTAGAATTTAAGTCTTAACAAAACAATACAGAACCCCTGCATTTGCAACATAGCTGTTTTTCAAAAATGTTAACTCATTTATAGAGCAAGGCCCGCTGACTTTCAATGAGCTTCTAAATCACTCATCATTTTCCCCAAAAGTGGGTAAATTATGTTATGTAGTAAAAAACACATGGCATTTTCAATTAAATATCAGAATCAGTTTTGCATTCTGTAACTACAGGGAATGTATTTTCCCATCAATACCTCTTAAGTAGCAGTTCGCCTTCTGTGGTTTTTTCCTATTTTGTTATGTTTTGTTGAATGCCATTGAAGGACTGTATTTTCCCCGAGCACTGTCTCCTCATATCGGGATAGAAGAATTCTGTTGTTTAATCATCAAATATAATAACCAGGAGTAAAAAAATTTGCACAGATTTGTTTCAGGAATCTTATACAGAATGATGACAACAAGGACCACTGGAGATCAGTTGCTATCCTACTGGACAGCGTCTTACCCTGCTTTACAATTCAAAGTAGGTGCAAACCTTCTACAACCACATTTTAAATTCTGCAGTTAAACTATACCTAACATAGTTTATTACAGCTGCCTTTTTAGTTACCCATACTTAAGAACACAAATATGTTACTGTTTTTCTTATAATATTAATTTTTCTTGAGATATTTGGTATGTTACTGATCACCTAAGTAGTAGGGGTTTTTCCTCCCAAGCTTTTTTTTTTAATCCATACACATTTGTAAGTTTTAATACACTTACTGCTTTAAAATTAAATTTCTCAAACTTTTTTTGCTAAAATACTACTTTCTCTAGCAAACTAAGTTTTCAGAACTTAGTATGGGGAGTGTTTTTGATGATCTACTTTGAGGAACAGTCAAAGTAGAGAACACCTCTTCTATGGCACGCCAAATTAAAGAGTGTATGTGCACAAAGGACTATCTTCAAGTAAAAAAAAAAAGAAAAATCTTGTAATTAAAATGCTCACACTTAAGTATTTTAAGCAATCTTACTTTATTCATAAATACATTGTGCTTCTATGTGAAATTTGCATAAAGCATATTTTGATTCAAAAATACTATCTTCATTTTTGCTCCTAGAAATAGAGCAGACCTGCAAGACCTTAGTACAACCTATTACTGAAGAAGTATCAGTTAGAAATAATAATTTTTTTTTTTCCAAAACCATACGAGCAGTTTTTAAGTTCCAGCTGTACTATATTGGCTTTTTAATTTTGTTGTTTTTCTTCTAACAATCCTGTTTGTTTCTCCGTGCATATTATTCAAAGCAGATGTGCTGAAACAAGAAAAAGCCTTTTCAATCTACTGTAACAGCTGGCGCAGAAGTTAAGGTCTTCCTCCCTTCTCTCGTTTGCACACAAGCACACACGCGTGCACACACAGACCCTATGTCAGCAATGCATGCAGAAAGACTCACGCTGTGAATGTGTCTCTGTCCCCACGGTACGACAGTTTACAAGGGTGATGTCGGAGCAGCACATTTCTTGCACTTCAAATTTTCTCCTCATTTCTTCAAGCTTTCGCGAGAAAGTAACTGACAATCATCTTAATACTACTGCCCTCTACTGCTTAAAAATTAGGGACAGGAAAAGAACTCCTACATTGTGTTCATTCTTGACTGAGAGACTTGAATAAAGCATTTTAGTATTTTTAAATCTAGAACTTTTTTTTAGATGCATTCTATGAAAATTAAGAACTGTGGAAGACGGTTCTTTCCTCTGTTTTGGATATTATTATTATTATTATTGTTGTTGTTATTATTGTTGTTATTGAAGTTAATATTGATGGAAACTGCAGTATCTATTCCAAAGGCTTAGTAAAGGCAATTAAAATGCATATTCAGAAAATATATTAAACAGTTTCTTTCCCAATACAATGACATCTGCAAAATGCATAAAAGTGAGCAGAAGCTGAATTAATATGTCAACACATTTTTGTTTGTATAACTGAAAATCATGCTTGAGTTATGGATTAAATTGGACTTAAAAAAATGTGGTGCCCTCACTGAAAAGCAAGGTATGAATATCTCAATAATGATCAGGGAGGTAAAGAGAGATACAAAAACTAGATGTTAAAAGAGTTGGTTTAAGACTGTCCCATAGGTTTGTAAATAATTTCTTCCACAAACATACCTATTTTCATTTTAGTTTCAGTCATAAGCAAGATTCACTGGATATTACATGGAATTACTAGAATAGGTTTTTTTCGCCCTGAACATTTGGAACCATTTCTCCCCCTTTTCCATTCCTCTAAGATTTAACAGCTTGCCCTTCACTTCAGACTACAGCAGAGTACAGAAATAGGACAGATGTTTCAAACATAGGTGATGAGGTCATATCTCCTTCTGAGCTGTATTACAGGGTGTACTATGCGTATTGAAAACAGATCTGAACGAGACATCAGATTCATACTCCTCCTGAGGACATTAAAGACACACTCTCACTGATCTATTTCTCATACATGTCTATATTCTAACCTTTCAGGCCCAACAGCAGCTAGCTGCTACTTCGCAGCACTGAGGTCTGCCATATTTTCTCCATCACTATGGCAATTTTCCAAGAATATCTCTTCTGATCACGGATTTATATACTCTCTTACGATCCTTACACATACGAGGATGCTTTTTGAAAGCTACCTCCACAGCCCTGTATCTGAACTCTCCTAGACCTCAGAGATGCCATAAAGCCCATAGCAGCAAGGTCAGAGCACAAGTTCAGAAAAAGATAATGCAATTACTGCTCCATACAAATACCTCATTGAGCAGCAGAAAAATGTGTTATTAATGTGATTCCCTCTCTCTCTACATACATGTAACTCAACAGTTATGGATGGGTCTCCCGCACCACTTTGATTACAAACTTATCTGGAAGACATCGTGTCTACAACTATGTAACATGCCAAGTTTCTTTTTGAAAAATGTAATGTAGCAGAAGCAATTCTGCGTGTTTATTTCATATGCACACAGCAAGAAGACTGACACTACAAAAGCAATTTACACTGGCTAGCTTTTTTCTGCTAAACCTATCATACATGCTGTTTGTTCTGGATTCTCCTGCTTCTTCTAACTTACATACAGATACTAAATGAACTAAATCCTGCTAAGTCTTACTAATTTTTTGCTCATTGAGCAGAACAAATTGTCAGCTCTCCAGGAATACGTACGATCATACTTCAGATTTTAAAGTGCATTAACTTTTTAATTTAAGACCTAAGGCTATTTAGCTGAAGACCATTTGCCTGGTGTCATTTTAATTAATTTCTAAATTGGAGAAATGCTGGTTGTGAGGATGTACAAAATGGAATGTCTAAAATGCAGAATCAAGAATGTCAAACTACTGAAATTGTCCTGTTCTGCCTTTTTATACCCCACGTATACTTCTGAACACTGCGGCACTACGTCAGCGTGTCTCGTGCAGGACACACACTGAACACCTCCTGGGATGCAGAACACTGAAGTTCAAAGGAAGAAAAGGATGGAGTTAGAGAGGAAGGAGAGCACATAATCAGAGGAAAGAAAGAGACAAATTAGAAAACTTCTGGTAATTCATAAGTATAAAATGCAAAGACCAAAAAAATTCCCACTGGTCCACGGCTTCAAGTGTTAGTTAATATGAAGTCTAATTATTTTTGCAGTTTGGTATTTTATTAAACGTGCAGTGAAATATGAAACTTTCAGCTAATAGAACACACGTGTAGGTAGAAAGCGTTCTTTTTGGCATGATTTCATCAGTTCCATGAACAATGATGCCAGAAAAATAAGATCTAAATTCAGTGCAACTACCAGGACAGACAATTCAAGCGCGGGGGAAAAAGTTAAAATCAACAACTGGCAGCATTATGCAGAGAAGTTAGTATTTATTACAAGTATTATGAGGCTTAAAATGTATCTAGCACCCTGGAAATTTTACTGATAAAATTTCACAGTAGATTTATGCTATTTTTTGCTATAGTTCATATGAAGTTAACAACTCCATGCTTTGCAACCCCAGCTTCTTGTAAACTGTTTACTTTTGATTCTGAGTGAAAGCCTGCATCAGGCAGCAGTACTAAACCTCACCTGAACAGAGAGAATACCTAGCATCTGTTAAGTGCACAGTAATATGTGGAAAACAGTAGCATAAGATGAATTTTCAAAGGGAATATTTAGTAGCCAAGCTAAGACCTAGTACCATTAGTAAGTATATACTAGCGAGCTAAGAATATTCAATAACTGAAGTCTCAGAAGTGCCACATTATTCACTTTCCTTATTATCAATATTCTTCAGCGTCCCTTGGCAGCATGCATTAGAGTTCAAAACATGGAAGAAAAAGCCACTCTCCTGAAAAGTAATGGACAGGTGGGAAAACTACAGAAGTCTCTTTGATCACAGATCATGTACACATGATTGCAAGCTACTGGATTGTTATGACTTACATTACCACTGAACCATATCGTATGACAGGTTTTTGTGCTCTTATCCCACTACAAGTGCCAAGGAAAATGTGTTAGTTTCAACTTCCATTCTTAAACCACAGTTTAGTTCAACTCATTTTCCTTTGCAAATTTTATGAGCTAATAGCTCAAAAAATGGTCGCTTAACACAGATCAGCTGATGGGCAGAAGCCAGTTGAGCCACAGACCTCCTCTCTACCCCCTCGCATAACACACACACACAGAGCTGTTGCAAGGAATCATGTGAGTGCTACTCATCCGTTCTACTGCAAAACAGGCCCACATGGCTTGAACTGCTGATGAAGGTTTCAATATCTAACGCACAATGGAGATAAAAATCCCCTAAATATTTGCTTGCTCCTATTTTTTGGTCCACTGGAAAATAGTTAAGCAGCAAATACTTCTGGAAGAGCTTCAGGGTTCCTGTGAATTTGCACAGATCCCAGCTGAAGTGTGACGACGCCTGGCTGTTGATTCTCAAGAGACAGCAGTTACTCTCTTGCACCAAAATGCAGCTGAATGCATGAAGAAAAAAACCCGAGCATTTCACCATTTGTTTTCAAGGAAAGTTTAAAAGCAGGGCCCAGAGTACAGCTAGTTAAAAACCCAAAAACTAGATGCTAAACGGACTTGCTACATATACACGTACAGCCACCACCACTCAGACAGAACCAAGATTATCCCAATGAAAATATGACATGCTCTGTAATAGTACAGATGCTGTTATATAGATAAGCTGATGTTGATTTCAACAAAACAACAAGAAAATCGATTAAATCATGCTTCCCTATCTTGTGTGTGCTCTCACACACTTCAGCGAACATGTATCATGTATCCACATATATGCACAGACACACGTGCACACACATTTACAAGCACATACTTCTAGAACACCTTTCTAATGTGTAGGCTTATTCTGCATGTACTAATACAACTGCTCAGATGATCAGCAAGACTCCACTTATGGACACTGAGAGTTTGGAAGTTTTTTTACTACACTAGAGTTTATAGTTTTTTACTCCATGACTATTTTAGTACGAGACACGGCTGAATGCTACTGATGTATGAAAGAACATACATCACCTCTCCCTGCCTAACATAGGGGGTTTCAGGAAAATACAGTCATCCAAGCATTTGCCTTAAAAACAGCATGAACTCGCAATAACGTTTTAAACTATATATTTTGGTTCTATTTAAGAGAGAGAGATGCAATTTGTGGAATACTTATTATGAACAGATATTTCAAGGGGAAAAATAATGGTACTAGGCTATAATTAAAAAAAAAGCAACTTAATCTACATGCCACTTTTGGAGAGACATAATGCCACACAATAATAGTCTTTTAAGAAGATGTAATTTGGACAGCAGTATTTCACAAAGAAGGAAAAAAGAACAGTAAGTACTAAAACAAAGGTTCTGACACGTCTCAAAAAAATCACCTTTCCTAGTCTCACTTCTGCAAAAGTACTTCTGATTAACGTCTCAGTAAAAAACACTTAAAGTGGGGTTTTTATTTTTATTTTTTAAATACCAGTTAAGATTGCTTCCCCACACAAATACTGTATGTGGTCAAAAGTTCAGGGTAGGCCTTTGAGAACCTTCATGATCTGAGCCTTTTCAATTCACGGCAGTATTCAAGTTCTAGCCATGCCATGTGTCTCACAACTTATTAATATTCAACAGGAACAAAAAAAATTCATAACACATTTATTCAAGTGCCCTGGCTAGAAAGCTTCTTACAGGAATATTTTTGTGCTGTGGATATTTTAATATAGCTCAACATTTAGTAAATTGTGTCTGAGATCAAATGTTAGCAATTTTGCTGACACCTGACATGGAAATTCTGCTAATTTAATCACTTATTGACTCATCACTCAAAGTAAAAGCTGCTTTTTCTTACCTCATGTATGCATAAGCACCTAATAAAGCCATCTTATCAAAAAGAACAAAAGCAGATGTGAAAGATCTCTTTCTCCCAAGACAGCCATATAATGAAAAAATAGCTGCTTAAACCTCAGCAATAAATGTTCTTAGGTTTGCATAGACTGCAGTCCACATCTGGCCATAGTGACAGTTGATAACAGAGAAAAGAACATGCTGTACACAATATAATCAATCCAGTTAGTAAATGTAAAAGTCAAGAGGCCAAAGACAAAAAGGTATAAAACACAAGGATAAAGTATCTTGCAGAAGTAATGAAGTAAGCTTGGTCAAGCACTTTGAGTTCACAGACAAAATACTTAGCTTACGTTTTATCATTTTGCAAGTTGTTTATTTAAACAGAAAGACCAGAACAGATTTTGCTCTTTAAAACAGCCACTAATAATGTGAGATCATTCCAACTGCAACATTAATTTTAAAGACCAAAATCAAATGCTCTTTAAAAGTCAGTTCTGTTCCTACCTGCCCATCTTGACCCACATGAACTTGATGTATCTGCAGGTTTCCCTGTAAAATAAAAGCATTGACAATAAACACAACTTCGGAATTTTAAAAGTTGCTCTATCCTGAAGAAGGCCTGTTTCTCATCTCATTATTAAACAACTTCACTATTAAGGAAATCTATTAATTTAGGAAATTCTGCTGAGGGTTATTTTGGCAATCCAGCTGCAATTCAATGGTCAGCACTTTAACCACAGAGGATAAACAGATTAAAAAGCAAGGAGGTTTTTCAGCATCAGCATGTTTTGCTTTTTCAAAGTTACTATATAATGTACAGTATTTTAATGCAAAGTTTGTTTGTATGGCTTTTGAGGTAAGATTTTTGTTTTTCCTTATTTATATAAAACTGCAAATTTAAATCAAACCCTTACTAAACTACAATTAGCAGTATAACACTTTTTTACATGTATGGAGTGCTATTTACTATTTGTTGTTATAAAGTTACTGCCTGTGCTAACAGATTCTTTTATTTTATCAAAATTCCATACCAAAGACCAACATAGTTCTATTACAGAAATTACATCTATTACAAAAAATTCTCAATAATGTGAAGTATTTTAAAGGAAACTGTAGCTACAAAGCCTAAAAAGGAAAGCAGTATCTTTACAAAATTAAGTTCTTATTCATATATGCAGAGGCGTCTTTTAAAAAGTGCACTTAGCTTAAGAAAAAACAGCTTCCCAAACACAGAGACTTACAATGAAATAGCATACTTCTTTGAGGAAAAAATACCAATTCTTTGATTTGCATGTTTTCTGCATTTTCTCTTACTGGCAGCACTTCCTCTTATTTGAAGCTGTGTACATTGTAATAAATTTAAAACCAGATGTTTTGATCTGTCATGGACAAATGTAGTCCTTAAAAGTCTTATGTACAGGAACTTCAGCTGAAACCAATGGACACCGGGGGGTGTGCTTGAACCTCAGGATCAATTACAACTAGTATCTGCTGAATCATAATTTTTTCAGTGGCTCTTTACCCAAGAACTGCTTCAGTTTTATTGTGACACACTATGCATTCCTTTATTCCCAGAACATTTTGATCCTTTCTTATTTCTCTCTAGGTCTGACAAGCTCTTCAAAGGAGAGTGCCTTTAACTATAATATTTATATAATATTTACAATAATATTTACTCTACAATAGCTCCCTGTGTTAACAGTATTCCTCTGCACCAAAAGTGGTTTATGAGATGTGATTTAGGGTACTTTGGAAATGAATTAAACTAACCCACAAGCAGATTAACATTGAGTAAAAAAAACTCTACAAGGAAATCATGAAGATTAAAATTGGAGTCTGCATTTATGTTTAACCTTAATTTGCTATTGCTTCTTCATGTAACAAACTAAGTACACAAGAAATCTAACAGCAGCTTTAGCAGTAAGAATGGAGTCTCTACCCATTCTTAAATAACCAACAATAGCACTCTCACTCATGTAAATCCAGCTGCCTTTAATAGCTGTTTTGCCTGAGTGGGATAAAAAAAGTCAAAATTGGAGGGTTCAGTACTGGATTTATCTATTTCCATTCTACTGTACTACTTTTATGGAAAAAATTATGGAGTGCCAATACTGCAGTGCCAGATTATTTCATCAGTAACAAAGGTAAGTTCACTTGATTCTGCAATGTATCTTTACTAGATGGCATCTGAAGGTTTCTCCAACTCCTGTTCAACAGTTCCCACAATTAAAGACACTGAGTATTCTGAACACATTTAGTTCATAAACCTAACTAAAATAATTTCATTTCTCAATGGCAGTGCAAGTTGGTTTCCTATAATACTCTGTAAGTACTAAATTTCCAATGAAGACCATCAGCTATATACAACAATCATTAGTGTAACACACACATACAGAGCTGTCTTGACTGGTCAAGGGACAGGAAAAAAAAACCAAACCAAAACACAGAGACAGAAATAGCATATTGCATTTACTGCCTTAAAGCACATTTCATCCTGGCTCCACCACATGCTCTCACTTCTACCCGCAGAAGCGTATTGTAGCGTATTGTAGCAGATCTCAGAGGTACGGTTTTAGAATCGGGGCCCTAAGTTCTGGCCAATATCTGCTCCACGGGCACCCCAACTTTTGGCTCACCTCACTGTCCTGCGTGATTTGGACTTGCTCGCCTTGAGGAACCTGGGCTATGTGGAGATGGCCCTGTGGGATCCGCAACAAAAGAAAACACCAAGGAGCATCAGAAGAAAATCATAACTAGAGGAAGTAGCTATTACCTTGCATTCAATACAGCTTAATATATGGAAGCAAAATGCTTATTCAGTGAAAACCATTAAAGATAGCTGTAAAAAAAAAAAAAATAAAGTGCATCCATATCTCCCCATCTTTTTATGCAAAGTATAAGCAGAGTGACTTTGAAGAAAGAATGGTTCATTTTCACATAAGAGGAAAGAAAATAGGCATTTATGAATAAAATAACATTTATGAAGCGCATTTCTTTAGGAAAAGTATCTGCATTTTTGACTGATATACAAAGCACGGGACTAACTTGCTTTGGTAGATTAGCATTGTGCCTGAAACATTAATCCCATTTAAAGACCTTGGAAACTCAGTTCTTAAAACAGATATGCCAAGACTAACTACTCACTAAGAGTGAGGTTTTAAAAAGTATCTGTAAGTATCCATATATCCTTGTACATTCACATAGTTATGATGAAGTACAGTACCATGCTAAAGACTATCTCTCAAGATGCTATAAATTGGCCTGAAGTCATTAATTTGAATGCAGTTACACTAGTTTATGTTAGTGGAGAATATGCCCTAACAATTTTAATAATGTTAACACACTGTATTGCTGACCATACCCACCACTTCAGAATGGTATCAAACCTACCATTTGATCAAAACATGGATAAGAGTGGACGGAATTCCTTGTGCATCCTGACTAACCCGGCAAAGTCTTTGCCACTGTGATTTACCTGAAGGGAGATTGGATTCTAAATAACCTACTTCAGGGTTTATAAGGCTTTGTGTTCATTTTAATATGCCTGCATGAGACAGAGATTAAAGATAATCATTTGGAATTCTGTCAAAGGCTCTTCTTATTTTATAACACAAGAACAATTGCATGTGATTTTCAAAGAAACACAGATCCCTCTATTTCAAACAGTTTCATTTCCTTTGGAAGGAAACTGTCTATTTATAGGGAGAAAAAACATACTGAAAGTATCACTCTGACAATAGGGACTGTATATAAAACTAGAGCACAGCCCAGTCCATGTTGAGATTAGAATCACCTTCCCTCCTTAACATCAAGCTCTCAGGGCTCCCAGGAAAAAGCATTGAAAATTTCAAAGATCCATTTATAGTGTTTTCAAATATAAGCAATCCTTTCTGACTAAAGGAAGGGGGGAGAAGGTGACTTTGTTTACCTTTGTATCATGGAGCATTCCAAAAAAGAACTGCTCACTCATCTTTTGCAGATACATAGCTGGCCATCGAGGACAGTCCTTTCAGTTTGTTCCCAAATTCCATTCAGTACTGATTTTTTTTTAAACATACATAGTATAACTAACTACTACCTTACTAATGACTCTTAGCCTGATCTATATGTATCATTCCCTAGAACTGAAAAAGCAATACCACTTTCATCTGTTTCAACCTAGGACCTTTTACAGTTTTGACAAATTATGACAACATTTAGATAGTGGTTGTGGGTCGTAGTGGATTTTTCCCAGATTCCCCAATAAATTTAAAGGATAGTTGACAGGTCCAGATCTTTTAACGAGGCAAACTTTCATCACTTACATCTCTAAACCTTTTGTCTATTATATCCATGTATTTAACATAATTTTCCCTTCTACCTTGTCTTTCAAGACTTGAACAATACTTTTCAATCATCAATTAAATCTCATAAAAAGATCTATACAGCGGTTAAGACGATATGCTCTTTAAAATACATAGGGAGACCAAAAGACAAATTAATTCACATAGTAATACTGTAAAGTTATGGCAAAATGAAGTGGAAATGGAACCTTTGCACCCAGTTCCTGCAGAAAGAGCATTATTTCGCCAAGGATGCTCTCAACTGACAGGAGGGAGAAAAAAGTTAATTTACTGAACTTCTCTTTAGTCCTCTTCCACATTTGAAAACAGTAAATCAAAGCATTTAGGAGCTAGTTCTATTAATCAATCACTCTCCAGGATTAGCTCCTCAACTTCCATTTAAGTCATATGGTATCCAGGTACATAACAGGAAAGGACAAGGTCTTTGGGAAAACAAAAGGGGTGGCCCAGACTTTCCAACCCCATCTGAATCTCACAGCTAATGGTTCCTAGCACCCCTTACACCCACACTCCAGCTCTTTCTTTTCTCTTACTTTATAAGCAACCTTTTCCCTTTGGAAAAATGTGCTCTCTACTGCCATTTCCTCTCCACAAGTCTTACAGTTGCTGTCTGGAGTTCCTCTCAATCACTTTCATCTCAAACCCCTTCCACTTCCATGCATTCCTTAAAAAATACTCTGGCTAGTATTTAAGCAATGCTTACAGCTCTGCCAGCTGCCTTCAACACTGTGCCGCACATCTTGAAATTTTCCCCCAATTTCCATGACATCTTTCTCCTCCGATTCTTCTACTGCTACTCCAGTAAAACTTCAGCAGGTCTTACAGACATGTCTTTTTTGATAATATTCCAAAAGCATCAGTCCTTCATAGCCCTTTTTTCTTCAACATATTTTTGAGCAATTTCACCATTTCCACGCTGACAATCTGCAGCTCTACATAACCAGACTTGAGTATTCCCTGTGATAGAGAGTTTTCATTCTTTATGTGTAAATTATTCAATTGGGCACATTTGCTCCTTTCTCTTCTGTGCTGCCTCTCTTACTCGGGGAGAGAATACTATAAAAACCCACCAAAGATGCTTCATTATCCTACTTCAGACACCTCTTTGTAATGGCATTGACTAAAACCTTTGCAACAGCCAGACCACTGGGTACTACAGTTTATCATGTTGACTAATATCTCTCAAGAATTCTTGTTTATTTGCCCATTTCCACCTGTTTCTTTAGCCTGGTTCCTAAGGAAAGTGGGCTTACGTGATCAACATGCAGAACGGGTACGTACATGTCTGTGCACGTTTCTTTCTGTTCTGTGCTTGGACACTGCCTGGCACAGCTGAGTGGTGGCCCATACTCAGACTTCTGGGTACCTTCAAAACACTAATACCATCAGTGAAAAAGTTTCTATGTTACATGACCACGCATAAATGCTGTAAAATGCAAAGCCTGAAGTTTTTGAAAACTAATAGCAGGCCAATTTCACTCATTAAATTCTCAGGTTTCTACCACAAAAGAATGAGTGTGCAGATATAATTCACTATTTCTGAATGCTGCACATCAGAAATGCCACACAATCCATTATTTCATTATTTTCTTACACTTTTTTAAAAAATTTGAATTTAAAACAATCCTTGTAGTCAAACTGTGGTGCACAGGAATTAAAGCCAAGGTGAGTTTTTTCAGAGTACACTAAAACCAAATATAAAACCAACCATGGCCTGAGTAGGAGTCTCAGGATTGAAAAATGTCAATATTTATAACTTTACTTATATACATGTATCTAAATGAATACACCTGTACAGCATTCAGCCAACAGATGTTCAAAAATGCCTGCAAATACAGGTGTTTTTAAAGGAAAATAAATAAATAAATGCATTCTTGTTTTGAAAGTCATAGCTAGAACTACCTCTGAAGTGTAAATCATGCACTTAGTAGGTCTGCTATTATTATTATGGCAAGGGCAAGCTAACGGCCAGGTAGAGACTAGTCAATTCTATATAGAGTAATGAATGTGCATTTATTTGCAACAATTGTGTGAGCAAATCCTGCATGAAGATTTTTGCCAAATAACTCTAAATTTTTTTCATAAGCCTTCACTATTTATTTTCTGAAAATCATGCTTAAGAAGTGATGATAGGTCACTTTTTAAAAATAAATATTAAATTTCAACTGCAGCAAAGTTTGCAATAATCTAGATTGTCTAAATGGAATAATTTAGAAAAAGTTGAGTACATACTACTTGGACTTGTCCATCTTCTCCTATTTGGTGGATCTGAACCTGCTGAGCATTGGCTAGTGCATAGTGTAGTGCCTGTGGCTGGTTCTGCTGGATCTCATTAGAAGCTGAAACTGAACTCTGCGAACCCTCTGAAAAAAAGACAAAAATCCAGCTTTATTATGGGTGTATATCTCATGCCAGTGGCCATGCAACAATGCATATTTAAAACCTGTGGAAAACCAATGCAGTCAGTAAGTAGATGCAGATCATTTATACGTTAATATTCTCATGCATGTTCATTGCTCACCTGTAGATTTGCTACAAATTCCAATTTTTTGTCTCTGAGAAAGCATATGTTTAAAAAACATCTTCTGAATCTAGATTAAAGATTCTGCAACTGTAAAAGTCGTATCACAGCAAAACCACATACATTTCCTAAGAAGTTTAACACTTTCTTTTGTGCACCTGTGTAGCTGAGAACTATTACTGCCACCACCACCACCAGGATACATTTGAAAACCCATCCTGTAAATTGAAGTTATCATATAAATAAAGGAGATATCTCCATTGTTTTTCAAGACCCATCATCTATAATTTGTGCTGACACACGAGCCTGGAATTATTGTTTTTTAACCTCGAAATGGCAGGTTGATTTCTTGACTTAGATGAATTTAAACACTATCTCACACCGCAAAGTAAAGCCTTCTGAAAATGCCCCTACAAAAAGGAAGACACCTGGGTGTTATCTTCAGGTAACAGTGACAGCCACCAGGAAAACCATCACATGATTTCAAGAGGATAACAACTTGCATTCGAAGTAGACATATCATAGATTCATTTCTAGGTTGTCCAGCTGCATGGAAAGGATTCTTATAAATGTAAGAGGCAAAAAACAAGTACAAAGAACTTTTTTTTTAAAAGCATAAAAGCACTCAAATACCTTTTTTTTTTTTTTGAAACATGACTTTTTAAAGGCACTTGTTGTCAGTGAAACTGAGAGACTAATAATGTCAATAATTCTGTACTAAAAAGGTGAAGTGGAATACAGTGGACCAGAGACTAACGCTATGCGTGGGTCTTCCTGCAGATTAAGACATCACTAGCAGGTAAATGTATCACTAGAGAGCATATATCCTTTTAGGAATCGGGAAGAAAACCTGGGGCTATGGATCAATGACACCTTTGCAGCACATGTGACAAGTTCAAGTATGCTCTCCTAGGAAAAACCTTAAAATGTCCCAATATCATACTAGTATTATACTAAGATTCGGCATCAGTCCTGGTTTTCTTCCTTTTTTTTTTTTATTTGAGACATCCTGGAGAACGGGACTGTCACAAAGGGCTTTTAGAATAATGTATTAGAAGAAATACTTTTTACATACAGTATTCCTGTAAACAATTTTAACATTTTTCTTTTGCTATGCCACAAAAATACATTGAATGAAATCTCTGAAGCATTAAGTGTTTTACAATTTTTCTAAATTATTTACTGCTCTGACAATTACTTCTATGCTACAAGGTAACGTAAAACACATTAACATCTAACATGTAGTAGCATTCAATACTATAGGGCTTTCAAGATGTCCAAGTACCGGAAACTATGATGAAAATATTTAAGAAACAGTGTCACTCTACTTCCATGGTAGATTATTTCCTTACAAGATTTTATGTTTGTTAAATAAGCACTGGATAGGCCTCATCCTGCTCAGAGATGACTGATGGCTGATAATATTTTGATTTTTAAAATGTTTTTTTGAACGAACACAGCAGGAAGCCATAAAGTTTCATAAAACTTTAATACCTCTACTTACCACTCTAAGATTTATACTGAAAAGAGAATGTTAGTTTTGCAAGAATGAACTTTATCCACTCATACAAATATTTTAATGGAAATGTTCTTTAATAAAATAATCCATTTGAGTTTTTTTCATCCTGTCTGCAAATGTTTGTGTAAGAAGACAATTTTGAGTTTTAAGTCTAAACAAGGGAACTGGAAACTAACTCAAAACCACCAAGCTAGTATTTACTTATTTGTTGAAAAGTGTAGTTACTTAACAATTCAACTAGACAGCTCTAATTACATTAACAACCTGCAAATACGTAACTACAACCAGAACACTTATGCAGTAACTGAGCAAAATATAACAAGTACGTGTTTTTGCTGTCTATTGGACATACCTTTAATACCTTACATTTGACTAGTAGGTAACTGCACAATGTTTATAATTTCTTAAATATAGTCCTGTTGCTTACTGTGCAATGCCAGTATTTCCTGCAGTGTTGTACAATGGTAGTTTGCTGTACAGAATTCTGGAGGGGATTAACAAATCACAATTGGCAGAAGAGTCCTGTACCTAGTATGAGAAACTGCACCACCAACCAAATAAAAATGCAATTTGTTCAAATTCTGATACTAGATCATGCTTTCCATTGCCAGTGGCTTTGTCACGGTCACTGAAAGTAACAGATATTCTGGAAGGATCATTTACCTAAGCCTCTTTGTCTTTCACTTTTTCTCTTACTTCCATTACTTCAGTCCTAATAATATGTTATGCAATTAATTTTCTGTATTTTTTATTTTACAAATAGCATTTTGTTAGGGTACTAAATGGCTAAGAATGCCCACTGTTACTCATCTTGCTTCTTATAGGCTACCACTAGTCCATTCCATTGTGATTTTGTCTTTCCATCGTGCTTCCCAGTCCCCCACTATGTAATTCAACAGCTGAGTTGAGTTACAACCACAGTGTCCAAATACATATTCCTTCATTTAGATGTGTGCGTGTATACACACATATGCATACATACATTACTTCATAGGCTCAAATATATATAGTGTAAATGTAAATATACATAGACAGCAAAACTGGACTTGGGACACAAGCGAGCTAAGACATGTGACATGTGTTTCACTTACAGATTTAATAACCTTCTTTCTAGCAGTATTTTTCCTGTAGTTTACGTTTACCATTACAGAAGCTGCAACGCTATACTTCTGAGAAAACACGAAGATGCGTTTATAATGAGTATTTATTTTCTGATTAAGAAAATTACGCAATAAAAGAGTATCAAAGAAATGAGCCGCAGTAGATTAAAAGAAAATATATTTACATATATATTATATGCACATATTGAAATACATTTTTAACTGTAAAGTCCAAAAGCCTTTATTTGTAAACCATCTTTTGCTTCACAGATGCCAGAAATTATTACGCTTTTCAGAGGAGGGCACAGGAGACACAGACTGAATGCAATCATACTGTACATCTCGCATGGTCACTTATAAATAGATTTCACTTTGGCTTCACTGCAACAACCACAGTTGGGTTTTCTTTCTTTTTTTGCTGGATTTTTGTGGGGTTTTTTTCTTCTTAGGAAGAAAAAAAAGAGAGGATTCAACAGTGTCTAAAACAAAACATCCTTTATAAGTATTGTTTTTCCCCTCTGAATCTCTGACCAGACAAAAGTAATATTTATCCATTTTTAAACATTCCCCATTAAAAACAAACACAAACATGAATAGCACACAGCTTGAATAGAGGATATGTCAACAGTTATAAATCACTCTCATGTAAACTATCTAGCCTCACATTTACAACTTTGATATATTAGAGAATCTCTGGCACCAAGAAGCTATACAGCTGAACTCTTGCTTTGAAATTTTCCATTGCACTAGTTACAAAGGGGTACTTTGACACGAACCGAACAGCTTATGTAGTGCTACTACAGAGCACGTTGTCCATGGCATTCCCAAAGCACCCTCCATGAGATGGAAGAGCTTTGGAATTCCCACAGAATGGAAGATGCTGCACTGCCCATTCCACAGGTGATTTAAGTTGTGATACAGGGGAAGAAAAACCCAACTGCTGAAATATTCCTTCCTCCAAAGTTGAAATTGGACCTTTTACATTTTACGTTTGTTTACTGCATGTGCTTAGGAGTCAAAGAAAATTCAGCCTAAGTGAGTCTGTCTTCTCAGACAAATGTTCAAGAGTTGCAAAATCACCCCCACTGAAGCAGTTACTTCTGTCATATTTCTCAAAGCTAATCTTCCTCAGACATTGCCAAGCAAGATTAGATTTGTCAGACAAACGCAATTTGTAACAGTTTCAAGAATATGTGTGGTTAATTCTCAACTAAGATCAGTTTTAAAATTCCTCACTTCAAAGGCAAAACCTTTGGCATTTTCTAATTCTTTCCTATTCTCATTATACTTCATATTTATCAGTTGAGCATCTGGCTTCTCATTTCGGAAGGAAATGTAGGAGGAACAGATTCTATAGCAGAGGGGATTCATGCTTAGTATCCTTATGTGTTGTTATTCAAAATTGTTTTCCTAGTATATAGGCCTCCCAGCCTCACACTTCTGCTTACAAAGTAGGACGTATTTTCTTGCTTCCTTGATGTTTAGTCCTAGCAAGGAAAGGTTAATGGCCAGACGTAGCAAAGCAGTCCTCAAAAACAAAAAGCAGGAAAAACACGAGTAATAGAACAATTAATAGAAATAAAACTGTATACTGTAAACCATTATCTCAACTTGACTCATCCAGTGCTAAATGCCTCCAGTTTTGCAGAATAGCTTTGAAGATTTGGCTGCACATCCATTTTTATATGTGACATTTCGACATAGGCTGAGCACTTCAGCCTAAATCTACATATAAATCCCAAAGTCATAGAACTAATTAAAAATTCCAACATGGAAAACTGTGATAACAGCTTTAACAATCTTAAGAGAAATTAAAAGAAAGGGAGAAAGCACTCTTCAATTAATCCTCCCCCCAAAAACCTCATTTCCAACTGCCTTCCCTCCATAGACTGCTAACGTTTTTAAAAAGAGCTGTATCTAGCTAAATTATCATGGCAGCCATATGTACAACTCCTGTCAGAAAAAAAACAAGAGAAAAACACACATTAAGGACCGAAGTGTTGGCTCTGAGAAAAGCAGAGCAAACCACTGCAATTAATACCTCAATGCCAACAAAAGGGAACAGCTTCAAACAGAAGAGCCAGATAAAATAAGGAAAACCAACTTCTGCCTAAATATAACAGTCTGCTACAACAGTTTTATGCAACCCATAAATCTTGTGGATACTGTAAAGCTGCACAGTCAATTAAATGTAGAACAATCTCAATTAATATCTTTGGGGGTGAAGGACAGAGAAGAGATATTCATTCATATTTTCCTACCAGCTTCCTTAGACATGTTTTTGTGTGCAGATCAGTTCCTCTTGAGCTCTTAACACTTGAACACTATCACAGAATTACGTCAAAAACTTGTAAGGCTGCGTAAGGACTATGGGCTCAGCCTCCTGCTTTTCTATGTCATTTGCATAGCTAATTTTTCCATATGATAAACAGAGTAGAGAGGAAATCTGTTATCATTTTTAACTGCATGACTCAAATCAAAGCCACGTGCTACATAAACTTTTATGCACAACAAGCAGGAAAAGCCTAAAGGTTTTGACATGACCAACAAGTACTTAAGAATGAAGCTCAAGAATAGCAATTCTCTTTAGATGTAAATAATTCAGAATTATTTATTATGTGTGCAACAACTCATAAAAATCACAAAATCACAGAACAGATGAGGTTGGAAGTGGCCTCTGGAGATCATCTAATCCAATGCCCTTCCTCAAAGCATGGGCAACCAGAACTGGTTGCTTCGGACTGCATCCAGGTGGATTTTGACTGTCTCCAGGGATGGTGTCTCTGCAGCTTCTCTGGGCAACCTCTTACTGTGTTCACCCACCCTCAAGATTCCTCAGAGCGGAGAAATCAAAGTCAGGTCACAGGCAGGTGAGTTTCAGGCTGCCCCTTTTTTTTGTTTTGTTTTGTTTTAATGAGGCAAATTAATTGCTGCTAAAAAGCAGCTCTGGAAAATCAAGTCCCCTAATTCACAGGGGAGAATGTCCAGCAGGGCAGTGACCATGCTGATTTGAGATTATTTCAGGACTAACAAAAATATTATTTTAATGGTATGTAGAGATGTTCAACAATTTTCACTGCCAAACAGAAAATACTAAGTTTTTCTATACTTCTAGCATACCAGCATTTAAGAAAATATTCTGTAACACATAAAAGAACGGTGCTCCTTTGCAACACTTGAAGAAGGTGCCAATAAATTTCTGCTGATAGAAACATATATTATTATGGTACGACATCACAGAAAGCTATCTTGCTATTATCAGCCCCTAGAGATAGCTGATGAAAAATATTACTTCAAGCCAATCAAACACAACAGTTTTGGTTCTGAGCCTTTTTTTTTGTGGCACCTCTTGGTCACAATTTTAATACGAAATATGACAATCACAAATTCAGATGTGGAAAAACCTTACCAAACTCTGGAAAAAGGTCACACAGGGAACATGGTGTTCATTCATGAACGCTCAGCACATTGAAATCATATTTAAACCTCTTAATGATGTTTTCAGAGCAGCTCAGCAGCATGGCAGACACTGTGATACTATGCGCCTGCTCAAGGCATCTGTTGATGGCAACAGTGCATCTTAAAAAGAAGTGCTTTCTGAAGACTACAGGAATATCTTCTAGGGTAAGTCCTAAAACTTCCCTAGGAAACTGTCATCATTTAGCTAAGAATCAGTGGCTTTAACTACTGCCATCATATTTAGGTCTATCACATTTAACCTGGTAAAAGGGGTCAGTGCGTGTGTAAATTTTTCCCCCACGTGGCGTAATCTGAAATGCTTGTTTACAACATGTGAAACGAAAGTGCTTTCTTACTGAGTGTGCGCGACACCACTGTTATATCTAAACTGTCAGAGAAGCTGATACACTTAGCTTAAGGTCCTCGGTGACCTAGCCTGGCTAGTCACAGAACCATGCTCTACTAAATTTCCTGATCAAACTAAATTATTACAGCTGCTTTGAATAGCTTCTTCAGACTTATGCTGAGTGAGTGGAGGCAAAACCAGAGCTTATCAGAACAGCTCAGAGGACGTTATACAAGAAACTACGCTGCATATCCCCACATCCTTCACACTGTAAACACGACACAGTAGCCATTCACAATCTTTTAAGAGCCCTTGGTTTTTGCCCTGTTATATCTTGTGTGAGAAGCAGCTACTATATTCCACCCAAAAGATAAACAACTATAATGCCTGTTCTATGTGAACTGACATGGAGCAACATATTAGTTGGTGAAAGCAAACACAGGTATTCTTCTGCAGACAGCAGCAACCACGGCTGGGTGGAGACCTGACATAAAGCACCTAGAAGCTGATCTTAATAGCTATAACTAACAATAGTGGGAAAGACAGTTTCTCAAGTAGCTGAATTCCAGACTGTTCAAGGCTCACCTTAAATTGCCCCCTGAAACAAATGCTACCATAAAAACTGTCTGGGTTCATATGTAACACTTTAAAAAGCCATATTTGACAGCTATGTTGTCATAACTGTGAAATACAGACCTCTTTTACTTCAGAGCTGTGAAATATTACTTCTTTTTCCTGCTAGCTGGCAGCAGGAATTCTGCTATATCCACTATACAGTGCATATAATAAGGAACAGATGCCTGTGAATTATGATGCTGTAATTCCATTGAGGGGTTCCAGGGATGTCAAACCAGAAAGGCAAAGTCTGAGCGGTTCATGAAGTTACCTGAACAGAGCGGCAGAATTACAGCCCTGCCATGCAAAAGTTACCTTTTTAAACATGTGTGAATCTACATTTTTTCCTTGCATCTTTTCTTTTTTTTTTTTCCCCTTTATACTCCTTCGGCCTCTCAACCTGCTCTCCTGTTTTTCCTCATACCTCCTCTTCTTTCTTCAGGTGAAATACCACTCCCACCTGATTCTGGAATACAAATTAGTTTTTCAAAGGTCCACCTCATTCTGAAAAGTGGTCTGTTTTTCTAAGAACTTTTTCACAGTGGGTGCGAATATAGTGGTGAATTCATCTAACACCTTTACAGCCTCCCAGAAAATGATGCCAATGACATTCTGAGTAAGAGCAATATGTTAAAGAAAATTAGCAAAAGACTCTGAATCCACAGAACATTTTCACATACCGTTACCAAAGGCAGCTGTTAATGTTATTGCCGGTACTCTACTTTTGGCTGCACAGTCTATACAGTCCTGCCAACGACATGCCAAGATGCCTCAGCTGACCTTCATCATCTTCAGGACTAAAGACATCTTTATAAGGACAATGCAGTCACCTCTTTGCTATCTACGGGAGATGAGATAGCCTGTACAGTGGGAGACCCACATGGCATAAAAACTCCTGGAAAAATCCTGGAGCTTTTTGTACCAAAGGCAGCCAGCTCAACTCCAGCTAAATGAGCTAGCCGGGGCACGCAACCCAAAATATGGCTCTTGCAGAACCAGCTTGTGTGTGTCTGTACCACACTACTCCCACCTGCTCAGATAGCATGTTGCTAAAATCCCGGGAGTTAATTCAGGTGTCTTTGTACCCATGGAATAATTTACTCACAAATCAGGTTAGTGGAATTGGGGGGAAAAAAAATTGAGTTTTCAGCTTCACCACAACAAAAAAAAAACACCAAAACTTATTATCTTATGGCCTTCTGAAGACAAGAATTCACTGAGCCTGAGTGTGTGTTTTACATCTCTACACCGGACTCCCCAAATCTCCAAACCAGGAGATTAAGGATTAATATTTTTTAATAATAAATCTCAACAACAGTCAACGAGTACGGTCTAATGAGCACAGGCCCACAATACCCACTTAGTACTGCACTTTTCTTCAAAAATACTGATTGCTAAGAGACTGAAAATAAAAATCCCATCAACATATATGGCTTATGGTTATCATTACGTTGATTAGTTGTTTTAATTTGAGAATTTTGGATATGATTCCCAGTTCCAGCACATAAAATTTTCCATTGAAAGCAGATTTTGGCATTCTTCGCATGAGATACAGTGGTTAGTGTTAACATGCAACCAAAAATTTTATGCAGGCAAATAAACTTACTTCCTTTTCTTTGGGCTCACTTCCAAAACACTGTTTTTAATATATGATGTATAAATGTCCCATAACACTGCTTTATATTAAAAGCATGAGCCAGAAAAGTCCTATGAGAACACTTCTTAGGTCAGTATTTTTCATTTGTTATTATTATTCATGCCTACATACCTATTTGGAAATATAGAATCACCTACAACATATTTAATTTCTTCAGAGGAAAATACTTCAGGAACAAAATTTAGCACGTCCTACTAAATAGTGTGAACACACTGAGAAAGATTTATTCACTTGACTCCTCTTCCGAACATCAGTTGCAGAAACATTTTGACCTTCTACTCAAAAAATTGAACATAGTAAAAAAACTCCTATGATAACACGAAGCTGTGCATGCTGAATTTTTTCAATTAACACATGTGGATGGACATTCTCAGTGAAGCCGGGCATTCAGGTAACGTACAAATCAACAAAGCCAATCAATCTCACACACTGGAATATGCCACACTTTCATTTCTGGCAAATCTGTATTTTACTATTGTTTTAGAGACAGACTCCCTTCTCCCTCTTCTCTTGGTGAACAAACACACACACCTCACTTCCTTTCTAGGATCACTAATGCTCTGCAACCAGAAGCGTGACTGCAATTTGTAGATAAAACAGGATTAGAAGCTCATCCTACCAGAGATCTACTTTGGTACAAGGCCCATGAGGCTGTGAAGGACTCCGAATGTACAAGGAGGTGGCTGGCTTGCACTGAAGGCCCATGATGATCTAACTGTGAATGGCTGGCTTCACTCAGTAGATGGATACACTCCTTGAGGAGCACTGTAGACATACATACACTGTCACAGAGGGGCCTCTTTGCCAATGATAAATGGTACTTCCAAAAAAATATGCAATAATATAAAATCCACTCCAAAAATTCAATTATGAGAAACGTGGGTTTCTCCATTTACCTTTGTTACACAAAAATATTCACATCTGTGGGTACTACATGCACCTGTTGTAAATATAACTTAAGATCAAAATAGTTTTCAGGTATATTGAAAAACAAATGGCATTATTGCTGTAAGTTTCCATTTCTGTTGGGGTTTCTTTGGTTTTTGTGGGTTTTGGGGCGTTTGTTTGGTTTTTTACCTGAACCACTGTAAGACGATGATGAAGGTGTTCGCCTTGAAAAGCTTTTCACAGCAAGACTCTGCCCACGCTGTTTCCGCCTCCAAGCTGTTCGGCATTTGGAGTCTATGCTTTGCTTGATTCGATACCAGTCAGATTCTGTGATTCCAAATTTGTAAAACAGGTGACCTGTAATTACAGAGAAACACAAAGGGGTGAAAATCAGCAAAATCCGTATTTTCAGGAAAATGCATAGCTGATATACACTGTCAAACACACAAGGTGAACAAAGCAACTCTGAAAATTTTCGAACTGCCCTCATGCTTGACACTGCCTAAAGGAATACAACGACATTACGAAAAACGCCAAAGCTACACAGTGATGTGATTTCAACAACTATTCACAAAATTAAGTAATCATAAATATGCACAGTTATGTATTTAAAAATGTCAGCAGTCTATGAAATTTTCTAATCTACACTTCTATCCATGGAAATTGCACTATTACATTCAAGCTGTGCAACACTGACCAACAGAAGGATCCAGCACTCCGAAGCCAAAACTGGATAAAGCTTTATTTCTCACTGATAGTGCCCCACAACATGTATAAGTCTGATAAGTAGGAAGCCATATAAAACTCCCTATTAAAAACAACTCTTTTAAAGCTCAGTTCAAAATTCATCAGAATCCAATATAAATGCAATACAAAATTAGAATCTTCTGAAAATGTTACTACTAGCATTAAGTCATTTAAAGAGCCACATTATGCACTTTCCAGCATTTGGTGCTAAGTTGCCAAACCGTTATATAAACACAACGTTGACTCGTGAGTTGAACTGAGTATTTTGAAACAAAGCTCATGCAGATTGAGTCCTGCTGCCAACTGAAACCAGGTTCATTATCATGTGCAACCTCTGCACCCAAAGGGAAAGCCTAGTTATACAAGAAACAGAGGGAGCAAAAAGACTATTTCAGGTATGACAAGAAATACTTCTCTCAACATCTGGACAAATGGCTTTAAAACTGGGAAGGAAACGTGTTGTGCATTGTCAGCTGTTTCAAGGGCCTCCTCATATTGCTACATACTTTTACCATTTCATTGTAAGCTTCAGAGTGGTTTATATTTTGCTTAAAGCATCAACAGTTGAGAACATCTGACTGTATGTTAAGAGAAATTTATAATCCTCATGGCTGCAGAAAAAAACACTTGAAAAAGTAAACCCAAAGGTTCAAAACCCGTGAATTAAAACAGAACTATATAAACATTTAACATTCTCTAAAACTTCAGTACTCCTAAACTTTCCAGATTTAGATGTGCAATACTGCAGTTAAAAAACAATCCAAAGCTGTAATATATGCTTTTACTCAACATGACTATGCTTGAAGGATCTCTTTAAGATTCTTATTTTCCTTTTGGTATCAGTTGCTTTCCATACCCTGCAAAGTAAAATAATCTTTTCGACCTCATGGGTTTTCTATCTTACTCTAGATAGGATCCTGAGCCTGTGAAGTACTTGCTTAAGCTCTTGTATAGTCCTACAAACAGGATATGGTCTGCTCCTGTAAGACAAATGATTTGAAGGCTACAGCTGCAAAATTCCAGGTTTGCACAAACTAAGAGCTTTGTACTTTTCCTTTGTATTACAAATAAGCCCAGAGTCCTCAGAAACTGAAATGTGCAGGTTACTGATCTAAGTCAAGTGGAGTACTGTATCTCTTAAGTCATCATCATTTTTTAAACACATTTGTTTTCTGATGCTCTAAATAATTTTTTTATAGATCTGTTCAAAAAGCAATTTGAAATAAAGTAGAGAACATAGAGGAGGAAAACACTGCCATCGAAAAGCTAATTCAAAAACGCTTTAAAGGCCCCAAGATTTTTCACTGACAAGTGACAGCAAGCACGTTACTTAGAGATTGCTTTACAACCCCTACATTATGTCTCCAAAAAGGGGCGGGAGTAGGAAAGGAGGAAAATCAACTGAAATTATCATGTGCTGCTGTGTAACAGTTTCCTTTCCATAGGTGTCAGCAAAAGGAAAGCACATTCTGTATTGTAAACACTAAGACCACATTTCTTAGTGTAATCTATTATTAACATGCACTACACAGAGAAACGGGTTTATAAATGTTTGCAGTAATGTCCAATAAAAATAGCTGTGCTTTAACTCTTTATGCGACTTCAGCTGTCAGTACATACAAAAGTACTTGCGTAGTCCTACCTAAAACATATTCATATGCTCTGTGGTTATTCTGAAAAAATGTCCATATTTCATTCATAAATACATTTTAATGACTGTCACGTTGCATGCTGCCCTGTTTAGAGAAGTGAGTGAATCAATTGTAGGTCAGAGAAAACTCTCACAGAAAAGCAGTCTAGCTAGGAATTTTAACTAGAACAGTGTAATCCATGGGATATTCCAGGATGTCACTTAATTCAGAGAGAAATCAAAAGCAATATAAATTACATGGGACAAGATAGTCTCAGGTGCAGTGTGCTGTTCATACCAGGAGACCCAAGCCGTGTAGGATGAGAGCTTGAGAAAGATAATGAGGGCCAGCGCTGTGACATAAAATGTCCCAGGAATTGCTCTATTGAGGGAAGACAGGAAAAAACCTTCTACTTACTGATCACAAAAGCTATCATTTAATCAATGTGATAAGGAATGCCCATGAAATACTGGATAGAGAGACCACTACCTTCATGAAGAGAACATGACTACAGAGGAAGGCATGGAAAATGAGTAACAAGCTAAACAGGGTAGACTCAGAGAAGAAGATTTAGGCTAGAAATATCCAAGACATCAGGCACAGATTTGCAAGGCCAGGCGTGCTTATTTCTTTTCCCTTATTCACCAAATTCCTACTTAGCAGTTACAGTGGTCGAAGGTGTAAAACTGGTATAGACAAAGCGCCTGCTGTTTGCACAGATTTTTACCATAACTGCATACTCAGTCACAGTAACTGCATGTGCAAATTAGGCATGAAAAATTAGCCCTTAAGTACAAAGACAGTTGATATAAAGGTTAAATGAATTTCAGATGTATAAATTTATCCAGTTGGTATTACAATCTCCAATGTTATTCTACGAACAGGTCTTTAGCAACCACATTTCATAACAGTCCCCCGATGACTGAAGAAAAATCTAATGCTAACGACAGTGGAGTATTTTTTAAGCAGATAAAAAGTTCTCCATAACATTAGAAATATGTTACCTCTCTACCTGTAGTAGAGAGATACATCCCGAAAACATGTGCAAACAATATTAGAAAAATGAAGCGTGCTGCCTTTCTGTTCTCTATCCATAAATGATCACGCGCGGGAGAGCTTTCAGCTGTCTCATTCTGAGTATGTCAAATACCAAAAGAAGTTAGAAAGGCAGCACGAAAGCAAGATACTGCAAATGAGACATTTAACTCGGGGAAGTCCATATTAGAAAAGACAGAAATACTTCAGTGAGAAGGGATTTGACTGTTTCAGAACATTTGCTAGTCAAAAGCAGCAGGAAGCATTGTAATTTGTAAGCAGCGCAGTATCTATGAGCCACATAACCCCCCCTGCGAAAAAACATATTAAAAAAATACATTCAGCAATATAATTCAGCACTTTGGCAAAAAGACAACAGTATTTTGGAAGACAGATGCACTTATACAAGAAGAGTGAAGTAAAGGATTTAGATCATCTAAGGCTGACTGTGTTTTTAGTGATCTTTTTATTTAGGACAATGGCTGGTTGCCGGTAACATTCAAAACAAAGGATGTGCTTGTTTTTAAACATTAAGGGTCTGAAGTTTGCTTTCTTTGGGAACCTCACTTCCTAAACAAAGCTTTCTATGAAAACACACCAGAGACTTAAAATAGTTCACTTATTTAACAAATTACAAGAGCTTGAGTGATTTCTATAGACCAGATACATACTAGCAGCAGCTTGGGAGACAAAAAGGTCTGCACAAAGAATTGACAGAGACGGGCTATTCTGAAACGCACAAAGAGGAAAACACTTTTGTTTGCCAGCAGGAACCAACGTTCAAATCTTATCAAGCAAAAGCCTAGGAGGAAGGCATGTGTACATCAGGAAAATTAAAGTCAGCTTTAAAAGTCAACAGGTGCATCATACTAAGTTTTGCCCTCCACATCCTAGATTAGAAACACAGCATATTTTTGCCAAAGTTCCTATAAAACTAAAAAGAAGACTGACACAACGAGTTCTAGAAAGCTTCTTGTGCACTGCAAAATAAATCTTTCTGTGGTTCAAAGAAAAAAAAGCTTGGAAATGCAGTGAAGATGGTCTGGTAAAAACACAAAGATTATCAGCAATGATGTCGTAAATGATTATATACTCTGAAACTTTTGGGGCATCTACTGTACAAATTAGGGGGGGGAAAAGGGTTGGTTTTTTTGAAAGCAGGACTGATTAAAAAAAAAAAACAAAACAAAACACACAAAAAACCAAAACACAAACCCAAAACGATGAAAACAATGTTCCTGAAAAAGTAATCTTCTTTTTCTTAAAGGTCAGAAGTCAGTCAGCAGACGAAACAATACACATAAAATATTAAATTGTAAAGAAAGTTAATTAAGAACAAATTGAGGAGGAAGAGAAGACATTTGCAATATCAAAACCAGACATGAACTATTCCATCTTGATACTGCATTCAAAATCAGCTTCCTAAAAAACAAACTTGAGGTCAATAGCTTGCATTGGGATATTGCTAGGTTGTGCTGCTTCCCATTCTCCACAAATACCAGATTTCTTCAGAAAATTAATAGGTAAATCATTATTTTCATGGACCTGGCAGACTTCCCTTTGCTGCTGTTTATACTGAGATGGCACAGACTTTCCCTCTATTATTGTTACATTTTGACATATTAGGGAAAGCATTAACCCCAGGGAATCTAACAGACACATGTATAAAATAAAGACATATTTACATTAAATGTGTAATCCAAACAGATTTGGTTAACTGTTCCTTCCATTTCCAAATTCAAAATCATTTTTAAAGTCCAGAGAAAAAGCAACAGGATGTCATATTCAAAATTCAAGTTATTAAACTGATGAACAGAATCTTTTTTTAATTGACAAGAATATGATGGATATTATGGAAAACAAGGCCTTCAGATTCTGCCTGCACAGAATCAGGAAGAGGGGCGATTATTTGGGGGTTTGGCTAACAAAATGCATTTTTTCACATAAGGGTCATACATTTGGAGTTCTTTTTATTAAATGAATAGTGTATGACAACAAAATCTGCTGTACTAAATATTGGAACAGCAGAGGAAAAAATTAAGCACCTCTGAAGTTACTTCTTGCGCCTTCAGGCTTCAATTCTTCAAACGTAATTATGGTCGTGCATTGACCATATTGAAACAATTTTAAGGGGAGTAATTGTTTACTCATTTGACAGCTGGGGAGGTGGGGGGGTATGATCTCCACAGCTGGCAGGCAGTTTCCCTCTCCAAAACTCAGAAGAGTTTAGGGTTGGGCAAAGGGATACAGGAGGGGAGGGCAACATCATCCTCATTCAAGGAAAACTCGCCCCGTTACAGTTGGTGGGATGGCAGAACCTTGGCAGCTTCTCCGACGTCACATGCTTGTGAACGTCAGTCATGTCACCAGATAATCACTTTCCATAACATTGTTCTCATCCACAGGCTAAACAACATCCAAAAAGAGATGGGGGAGTTGTTAAAAACACAGAGAGAGGGAGGAGGGAAGGAAAATTCAGCTACCAAGCAATTACTCTCTTTTCCATTTTACTTCTACAGTTCCTTTTTTTAACTGTTACATTCATACAGCTATAAATTTATAGACTACTAGAGACTGGAGTGTGCACACTTTATAGTGCAAACTACATTCAGGGGGTACTTAGGAACAGCCCCAAATACAACTGAAATCCTATTCTACTACACATACCTAAAGAAGGATTTACTAAACCTGTGTCAGTAACCAGAATATTTTTAAAAGTCAAATATTAAAATCAAACACAATAAAATGCTCACAAAATCTGAACTTTTTCAGGAAATTTTCAATTGTCAGCTTTTACAGAAAAGACATGCCCTGTTCTCCTAGGTACAGAAGATATGGTTAAAGAGGATTTCTGCATATAAGATTCCATAGAAAATGGATTATTTTGTTGTACTCTTCAACTAAGTTGTGATAATATATAAACCTCAAAATTCCATCTTAATCAAATCCCTTTCCACTTGGACAATAGGAACTCAACTCTATACTAGAGATCACGAGGAGTCTTATCTTAGGTTAACTTTATGACAAAACACGTAATTGCTAATTTTACAACTGCTTTACAACAAATACCTAGAAATTGTTTACCCACCGTAAGAAAATTAAATGTCAGAAGGATATTCATAAATACCACTAAGAACACAATTGAAAAAGCCAGGCACATTCGAGGAAACACTCCAGATGTGAAAAACATCAGTGAAGTCAGTCGTTTTAAGTGTGAGCATGTGATTAGACAATTTAGGGAGTAAGGACTAACTTTAGGGACACCAAAAAATGCTTTTTCCAGGAGTGTATTGCTCATATTGCATAATTCTCCTGGCTTCCAGATGCCATCATGATGTGGGTGTTAGATAAATACACACATCAGCACATTAAGGAACCAAACTCTAAACATTGTATTTTCATACCTTTTACAAGATAACTGGAATAGAAGTGAGACTGTGGACATAAATTTCTGCAGACTGAACTGACATCAGCCTATCAGCATCCCATTCCTATTCCCCAAAATCCCAGTAACACAGGTCTTACAATTACCAAGACACCATATGCCCCAAACTATGACTACTATAAAATTCCCCGAGTTCAAGAACAGGATGGGTTGAGGTAACATCCTATCACGCATTGCTTCCCTTTTCGAATGAAAATCTCCTTTCTAATATATATGAAAGCAGCACGTTTTAGCTATTTCAAGAAAACCAACAATTTAAAACAATGTTTTCTCATCATCTCCTAAAACAAAGCCAAGTTCAAATTAACTATCTGTCTGGTAAGAATACTTTCTGGGATCAAAAGGGTGCATTTTGATGTACCAACATCAAAAGAAAGCCAGAAGAAGTGTTAAACTACAATCAGCAACTATTTATAAAATGCTAATCACACTGTTTAGACAATCTGCTGATTACAATTCTATGCAAATAGAACCGTAAATTATTTGGAAGAACAGGCAAGAAAGTTTTCCTCAATAATGTCAGATTACTCCATCATGTTGAGGAAACATTTCAAAAATGAACTTGTTTTAAAGATCTACCAACCAGCGTAAAAAGCGTTTGCACATACAGGCTTGTATCTTAATAACAGATTAAAGTGAAAATGAATTATTCACTGCTTCAATCATTACAACTTTCTCTGTCGATCTGAAGCTGCAGATCCAACGCTTTGGCGGATGCAGACAGATGGCTGTAACCACATTTATTTTTTGCATTTGTCTCAAGCATACCAGATCAAAGGCCTACTGCAAGAGAACATTCACCTTTTACAAGCAATTGCTAGAAGTATTTCTGCTTCGGGTAAAATACGTGGTCTCCAACATCCAGATAGTTTTTTGTTTGTTTGTTTATTGGTTGTTTGGGTTTTTTTAAAAAAAAAGTTATGAGAAAGCAGTACAACCCAAAAGGCATGAGATTTCTCTTTCTCTGTTCTTGCTCTCTGTGAAACACAGATAGAATGTCTGGTAATTTAAGAGATTTAAAACATTTTGAAACCAAATGTTACACGAGAAAATTAAGCACCTTCTTGATGCCTATGTGCAGATCTGGCTCAGATATCCCTCTGGCAATGTACTGTTCCTCAAAAGAAATAATAACTAGCTTTGAATTATCAGCTTATTTAACATCCAATTTTATTTTATTAAAAGTTAATTTTTCAGAATATTTCATTAATATTTATTAATACTTATTTAGAATATTTGCCTGAATATTTCATTTTTAGCAAATCACAGAACCAGAAGAAACATGAAATGAAAAATTATTTTAAATGCCCTTGTTCTACAAATTAAAATGTGGGTCTACAGGACCCTACCAGAAGTTTCAAAAACAAAAATAAAACTAATTAGCATCTAGAATCTCCCAATTCCACCAACGCATCCTCTGCCAAAACAGATGAGATCCTACACTCAGACATCCTTGCCACCTTTCTGGAAAACCAGCCAGTCTATTTTTATCTATTTTACCAAGAGCAGAACCTGTTTGATTTTGACTCTTCAAGAGACAGCCATAAGCATGCAAATAATGCCATCTAGTGGAGCATCAAATTTACCATTCCGGCAAGAAATGACAGCATTTTATGTTGCTCAAACTCCGACTCCCTTACAGCACGTGCCAAGTGCTACAAAAGGTTAGCAGAACTGCAGAACCAGAGATAGGCTGTGAAATGGAAGTGAGCAAATTAATCACTACAGGAATAGAGAATTTTTGATGTTCCTGGTTGCACACTTTGACTGAAGTGAGTTCCAGCAGTGGCCGTAAGGCATTCCCGTAGGGACCTTTGAATCACTTTTCTCTGATGGTGACAGAATATCATCAGCTGCATAAATGTAACTGTTTAATAACCAGAGTATAATTATCAAAACTATGAAGTGTCTAACTCATTAAATAAATCAATCAATCCCACAAGAAAATAATTCTAGACCAAATCAGATGTTTTATAATCTGAAAATAGGAAAGTCTTCGTGTCATCTACTACAGACTTGCCTTAGTTCACAAGTTACGTGAGAGGTACTGCACTACGATGATACTGGACAAATGACATACATTTGCTCTTACTTGTTTTCCCATTTTTAAAAGAAAACACATTGCTTGCTCTAAAAAACATGTTGCAAAAATCCAAAAAGATACAGCAAATAAACAAGATACCTTGAAAAAAGATCTATGTTTCATTTCCTCCCAAAATGTATATATTCATGCAACATTTGGGTCTCAGTACGAAAGCAAAATTGCATACTTCATATAGCTATAGCTGTACAGCTGAAAATTGCAGTGGCAGCATTCCATACAGACTACACAAGCATTTTCATCCGAAATGGCTTTTCATGAAGATTAGGACCTAAAGACTCCAACGCTCGTTTGACTTACTCGGCCGCTAACAATCTCCTTCCAAATAAAATACCTAATGCACTCATGCTAACTATTACCTTCTTTTTGCATAATAAAAATGCACTTATGGGATACCACACTTTTAAGTCTTGAGTTAAATCTACCTTTTAGTTTAGCACATTCAAAATGTCAGGGCATTCATTTATGATCACAGTCAGCAAGCAAAGACTCTTGTTATTTCTTTTACTCACTGGGAGAAACAATCCCACAAGGTTTATCAGACGTCATTCTGTTTTGGAATGGAACATACCTAAGTATATGATGTGTTTATGGCCAAAGGATCAACTTACTGTTTGAAATCAAAGTCTGATGCTCAAAACAAATGGAATCACCTAAATTGAAGCAATAACTCTTGATAGAAATAAATGCTTCTGATTTTAAGGAGCCGCTGCCAATAACCACACATCGGGTCATTTTTGATAGCCACAATTTTACAGAGAAGTTGATTAAACAGCTGTTTGTCTTTTACACAGCAGCACTATGTGATCTGACAGAACCAGCAGCAGAACAGATGGAAAAAGGAGGGTTGTTGCTTTAACCACCCCCTTCCCGAGACATCCCGTTACATAAGCCCTCACCACAGTGCCTCGGGAGCCCATCTGGATGGCAAACGCCACCACACGTGCCGCCAAGAAAAACTCACTTATGAATCAACAACGAAAATTTCTCCCCTTCCGAAGGAGCTTGTGGGTTTGGAAAGGACTGGCATGACAGAAACCTGAACGCTGCGGGAATTTATTTACATTTTACTTGCAGTCAGCTTGAGGCATCTCCTCACTTCACTTTTTAACCCTTGTGAAATGGAGAAAAGAAAGTTCAAAGCCAGGAAAGGAAAAGCTATGCAACTTTCTGGAATTCCGTTTACGAGATTTTTATGAAATCACAGCTCTCCTCGCATGCAGCAATGCGTTTTCCAGATGAATGTATATTATTTTTGCGCTGATCAGTCTGTGTTTGGTGGCTGAGCTGCTTTTCCTCTCAAAATGTCAGGGATCAAATACTTTCTTAGACTCTTCATGTCTTCTAAAACCACACTGTAAAAGTTCAATTTTGTCATTTATAGGCCTTCGATAGTAAAGAAAATATTTCTTGTCTGGAGTCCACTGAAAGTTCATTAGGATATTTTGTTTATGCAGGAACGGAGCCTGAGTGATACTGGGTAACCACCAGCCTCCTCTACAGATGGCGAGAGTAAAGCATGCTCCGCATCTTTCTGAATTAGGCCCTAAAGGAACACCATCGCTGCACAGTGTAGTAACTACCCTGCAGACAGTCATAACACTGGAGGAGTTCCACATACGGAGGAATCAGCCCAAAGAAAACAGTGATTAGTACAACCGTGATACAAAGAGTCCTCTGTTTCCCTTCTAACTTCATAGCCCGGATGGATCTTCAGTACTGATAAAGATGATCCTTGGACATCACACATTGATTATAAATGGTCCAATACTTCTTGCTGACATCAGGGTTTGGGCCTTGTTAATACATGAATATGTAATGACTTCTGAAATCCACGCAAGACTCCCTTGATTTTCATTAGAAAAAAGCTCATTCAAATAAGTTATCATATCTGGAGCAGTAACTTTTCCAATGAGCACATCTTTCTTACAAATTACACAACTTGCCCCTTTTTTCATTATACACTCCTGAAGCAACATTTAAAGTCACTGAGAAAACTGCTTTTATGCTCACAGACTTATCTGAGTGTTTTTAGCTGCCTCTCAAGAAGTGAGGACCAGCGCACTTCAGCACGTACTTTAAGTAAGTCTGGCCAAAGTGGAAAAGTATTGACAGGATGGAACAACTGTGCATCGGCTGGAAAGAGATGGTCCAAGTGACCTAATGCATTAGTTTTCTTCTTTCTATAGAGCCTATGAACTTACAAATGCTTGACAGCCATCACACACAATCAAGTTACATGCAATCACAGTTGCGACTGGTGGGTTAAGCAGCTGCTTACATTCAAGAATGGAAAATTAAATTCATCGCTTGTAGAATGCAAGAACAGGAGAAGTGTGAGAAGGAGAGAGAAAACACGCTGCCAACAATTTATTTTATTTCCCAAAATTGCTGCCTTTATTTCAGTTTATTAAACAGTAACTGGCCAGGAAAGTAATTGAAATAAACATAAGTGCCCAGGAAAGAAGAAAACAACAGCCAGCATTAAATTACAGTGCTTACATAAAGTCAGTAAGCAAGTGCCAGCATTGATGCCATTTATGAGAACTGCGGCACTGAGATAAACTCAATGGGTTCTCATATTATCTTCTTGCCTAGCCTCAAAAGAGGTTATCACTTCCCTCCATGTGGCAGCATTTAATTGATTCACAAAGAAGCAGCTATTTGGAACTGAAGCCAGACTTTTGCAGCTCTGAGGAAGACAACATGTTTGAAAAAAGCAGCACTGCTGCATCACAAGGCCTTTCCCAAGGGTGCTGTACATTTTGGATATGAGAAAAGCACAGCAGAAATGCTTTCTTTCACTTCCTTCCATTTAAAGATGTGCTGAACTCTCAGACTTTGCTTCTCACTCTCTTGAGTACGAGATAGTTCAACACCTCTGCAAACTCTCCCTCCTCTCTTCCCAAGTTCTGCCCCTAACAACAGTCGCCACTCTCACGGACTTCAGAATGAACTGCAATGCAGCTTTTCTGAGATTGCCGGATGGAGATGGTCCACTTGGTAAGATTCAGAGTAGAATTTTTGAATAGCGCACAGCTCAGGAGAACCTGCTTCAACTCCCCATCTGCCACGGGCATGGTGCTGCAGAATTGGGCAAATTCTTGTCTGCTTCTACTCAGCCCTTAAAACTGTAAAATGAAGTTTGTCCTACCTCTAAGCCATGACCTGGCAGTTGAGGAGAAATGCACTATGGCATCTGATAACACTGCAGTCCTCCAAGGAAGAGGCTGAAGTGAATTTTTATTACCAAAGAGCTACAGTCCACGGTATTTATTACTAAGAGAAGAAAATGTTGGCAAAAAGTATTTCCAGAGACCACAAGATTAGCTCATCCATGCGGATACAAACCACATAACTTCTTTTCAGACTACTATAGCTTGAAAGATTAGTTAATATCCTATATAATGAAGAAACAGAGGCATGGCTTAAACCAAAAACGCCAGAGATCCTCAACAAATTACTAGCTTGAGCACTGCCACTAACCCGTTCCTCTTCCCCCCAAATCTCCAGAGTATCCAGAGCATGACTTGACTCTTGAGTTAGCTGGTCTGTCAGGGGGGATGGATTGAAACGACAATTAGCAATGTAGTCACAACAATCCAAGTTACAGAAATTCATCCATTTCTAGTGCTGATGAAATATTAAAGAGATAAGACAAAATACCAATGTGAAAAAGTTTGAATTTTTCTTGAAGTTTCCTGGTGGAATCCAAGCTCTAAATGCATGTCTAGAATTGCTGATAACCAAGACTTGTAGCAATCTCTGTTGCATCTGGGTGTAACACTGTTTTAAACCATTGCGTATATACTATACACTCTGACAGACAGTGACTAGTATGATATTCAGAAATGAGATGCACGAAGCCCAGAATTATAAACAGGAAATGAATGGAAGACAGAGTGTGCAAAAAAAGTATACAAAGATTAGGAAGGAAGAAAAGGAGATAAAAGGAAAAACGGGTATAGTTTTTAAAAATACAGCAATAAAAAAGGCTTTTTTGAAGTGGATAAATGAAAAAAAGGAAAATACTAAATGCATTCTGTATTTATAGTGCACACTTTCAGTAACTGTAATGTTTATTTATATAAAACATTCTATATAATAGCAACAGTCTGCAGTATCTCATAAAACAGATCCACTGGTGAGAAACATTAGAGCTAACAGTTTGTGTATGAGAAGCAACTTACTACCCTTCCTCCAGTATTTAAAGGCATGATAATGCTTAAGAAAGACAGAAGAGAAGTGTGGTATATTTTTTGTTTATCCTGCATTGCTATTAAGATCAAAATCTTCATTAAAAGCAAATGAGAAGCTGAAACAGTAGTGACTTACTGTGATCCGCAGATTTTACATGACACAAGTTACAAGTTGCTTAAACTGGCCCAACCTGCACTATGTTTGGGTTATGTGCATGAATATATATATACACATACACTGATCTAACTGACATACGTTACACAATCAAGCAGGAGTCAAATGTGTTTCCTATTAAACAAATGTGGGTGGTCTGCTTCTCAAGCAGTATTGTGTCAATGAACTTTGTAAAGCAGTATAGTGCTTAATTCTATTTGAACAGGCCTCTGAAGAGGACATAGCTACGCTTCGTTCTTCTATCGAAGTGTATGAACATCTCTTTCAACTAGTACAACAGAAAGGTGGTCCCATCTTTAGTGGCAGCAATATTATGACACAACAGAAACACCAAGCTTTGATTACCAATTTCTTTCTATTCTACGTTTTTAATTGCATCTTAAAAAGTAAAGTTATGTGCCATTTGAAAGAATATACATCATTTACCATATAGTTAAAAATCAGACTTTATCGTTAGGTATTTTCAGATAACACTTTTTTCTTATGTTATTTAAATGACAGGGATGTATTCTGCATGAAATAAACGTTAACTCATGAACGGAAATTAGCAAAAATTCACTCTACGAAGTAGTCTTGGAAGCAGATGGGAAAATTCAACAGAATAGTGCTAAGCTGACTACAACACTACTCATACATCTTTCACCACGGTGCCCTCCCTTCTGTGGGTACTGGCGTTTTTTTGTTGTTTAAAAACAAAACCAAACCAAACACACATGTCCCTAATGTGAGTTATTTCTATATGCATAAATAGTTCCCTGAGCAACACACAACTGTATGGAGCCAAAAGAGGATTTCTGATGTCCAATAATATAACTGAAATAAGGGCACAGGTTCCCTTTAAAGCAAGTAGTGAATTGTATCTCCTTCCTTCACCCAAACACTTGTTCTGGATTTAATTTGTAGGTACTGATCTTCTATCCTCTTGTCATAATTGGCCAAAACTGACAAATATGTTAGAAAATGATTGGTGAGAGTCTGCAAAAACACATGTGCAGATGCAAGAGGCTTTCACAGAAATGACACACTAACAAAGTTATACACACAGGAAATAACTAATGTTATTTTGGTTTCATTTAATTACTTAGATTATTTTAAAGAATAAGAACTACTGATAGCTTTTCTTTTATGAACTTCAGAAATCCTCTCTCAATTTTCTCCAAGACAACATGCAAAATCATCCTTTGTGTTAGAAAGTTTCTTATAAATGCAAACTTCCGAATTTGGAAATCTGTTTTTTCAAACTCATTTGTGGAGATTGCTGTAAAAACTCAAGAGACCTGTATTTTCTATTACACAAAAAACTGCAACTGCCAATGTTCTTATATCATATTTCACCAGAAAATGCCTAGATTTTTAGTAGGGCTGAAGTAATGAGCTACTTAATGACATATAGTGTGTTTAAGTCATTTTGATTTCTTGCCCAAAAACTCTCTTCAATACCACTGCCATGCCACAAGCAAATTTATACCACAAGTGAAAATTTATACTTCCAAAGATAAACTTTCATCTCTCTTGTGGTAAACCTTATGCAGAGTATCAAGAATTTTTAATAAACATACATCTCTTCACGTTCTATAGTTTCTGCATATTATACAAAATATTTTCTCTATTGAATACAGATTTGGTTGGTGTTTTCTGTTTCTTCTAGAAAAAGAAAGGAAGGAGTATCTTTCCACTGACAAACTTTAAGAAACTTGAAACAAAAGCAGAAAAAATCCTTTATATTGGCTTTAACTTTTCTAGCTTGGACTGGCAAATGCGAGGCTGATGACAGATTTTTCATTTAAGATTAAAATAATGCATCAAAGTATTACTGCTCAGAGCAGAAGCAAACCACATTGTTAGGACAACAACCTAATTTAGTTCCCATGCTGGCACTGCACTCAGTTTTTGGTAGTTTTTATGGAACAACACTTCACCAGTAAAAAACAGATCGTCTGTGGACTGGTAAAGCAAAGTGGATATGGCACGGCAAGGCTCTTCCAGTACCTCTCTGACAAATATTAGGGATGAAATCGTGGCACAGCTGAACTCAACAGGAGTTCTGCCACTGAACTGAACATGGCCAGAATGTCATCCTCGAAAGTTTTCAATCATCCATATGCTCACTCACAGCAAATTCATAAACAGGCTACTGAACTAAAATCTGCTGCTTCATCAAGTTTACATGCATTTTCCTCACTTGTTGCCACAGGATTTCTTGTCATTGCTGATAGCAATTCTCAATAACCATTAACATTTAGGTACCCAGAAAAGTCAACTCTGGTCAGCTTCACACGGGGTGTATTTTTTCCAGAAGGCATACACAATCCCTAATTTGTTATGGACTGGTTCCCAAAAGAAAGCAACACACTAGTCATTGTGAAGAAGAAATAAAGATATGTTTCAGATACCTGGATCCCAAACCTTCCAAACCACACTTATGACATCAAAGACAGACAGTGGTTTCTGTGCCCATCATTGCTGCTGCTTATGACACACTGCTGTTATATTTCTGCCATTGCAGACCTTTTCCAACTGCAGGGATCACTTCTATAATCCAATTTCTTCATGGTCAGAATGCCTCATATAAATGACATAATCCCTAGCTTGAGCATTCAGTCACATGAGCACATTCCTTCCCCCATGCTCACATTTTCAAAAACCTGCTCTTCCTACATAAATAGTTATAAACTCACTCGTTTGATTTGTGCTCACAGATTTAAGCGATGGGGAAAAGGCCTTGCTTTAAGATTGGAGCAAGATTCATTTCTTCATGTTTCCAAAAACTATTGTGAACAAAAAAATCTAAGTTTTAAAAACATAATGGAACAAGGTAATTTACATGGATGAGATCAATAGATAAAAAGGTTTTGGAGATAAAAATTACTTTGAATCATAATCTCCCTTGAAAATACATATTTAACATATCTGTAGTAGAAGCCTGAAGTCTTCTGCTTCAGGTATGTAATGAGACAAAAATTGGCCTAATGCAGCAAACTGAATGGGTTTGTTTTGCCTATCAGTTTTCCTGACACAGCCAGCAAATTACTAGAAACAAAAGCAGGTCAATAGGACTGTATTTCCTCAGCTCAGTTCAGTGTAAAGCAAGCACAGCAATCTCATCATCAAATATTCTTCACATTTTCTCCCATGTAACTATCAAACACATTGCCCTAACAGAAGCATAAAAACAAAACATGAAATTCTTCAAACACCATTCAAAATAAGCTCTCTCTGGCTACATTCTTAAGCTTTAATTGGCATTTCAAATTGGCAATTGCATACAAAACACTCTAGTATAACAAATTATTCCCACTCTGCTAATCCATTGGTGACCTACATTAAGATGTGATTACAAAGAATCTTTTAACAGTGAGATCTACTGGTATATTAAAATCTAGTTCAATTAGTAAAGTTGGTCATTTTTAGACTCTCTCTCAATTCCACACCAACATTTAAATGTGTTTCCTCTTTACATGCATAGCAAAGGTATCACACAAGAGCTGTAACACTTGTGTCAGATTCTTGCCTGTTCGAGAGGCCTCCACCTACCTCCTTTACTGGAAAATATTTACACCACAGCACGTAGACTTGGCTGTCCTCAATGTATTCACCGAGTAATCCTCTACTAGAAGTCACCATATCAGAGCAAGATGCATATGTCCAGATCCTTCTTCACTCAAAACTAGTGGCTATGCCTACTATATTCTGTATGTCCTTGCTCTATATGAACAGGATGCATATGTTCAGATTCTTCTTTTCACTTAAAATGAGTAACTATATTCTATATGCAAAACACATTTGATTCCTTTTAAATTGACAAAAATTGCATCTTCAATAAGTAATATCTGTTCATTACTGCATAATAGCTTTAATAACCAAAAGACTCATGCACACTGGAGCAGACAGAAGTACATCAGCATCATATGCATTCCTGTTATGAATCCACAGACTTTATGATACTTAATCTCTCCTTTAGTCAAGATTGCAAATTTTTTCCATCTCAGCATCAGCAAATCTTTTGAAATAATATACGTAAATGGGAAGTAAAAAATTAAGATTCAAGACCATACTGTTTTGAACACTTGAACTATATTTAAATTTGTGTCATTTATTATTTGTTCCATTATCTGAGAAAGTAGTACTTCTCTGATATTAACTATACTTGGTGTGCTCACAGCTGGTAGTTGCAAAGAAATCTGAATTCAGATTTCAAGATTGAGGAATTTCTGGTGAACACCCATAACAAACTAAATTAAACCAGCCCATTAGGATTCCTTCATAAACAAAAGCTAACAAAACATGTGTCTGGCAACAATAATACATACCCCATTCTTAAAAAACGTAGTTTAACTGGAAGTAGCAGACAGCTTCTGCCTTATCTACATAGTATGAATTCAAAAGTTTCAGTATTATACTCACAGCGAATTCCGTAAATCATGAGAGGATCAAGTTGCTTCTTCCCATGTTTCCCCTGGCCTGAAAGGTTGGAGATGGCCTGAATTTCCCGATGGAAGAGATAATCAAGCAATGTCAGTGCCATCTTCTCGGCTGTGCGGCAGTTTGTGCTGATGTGCAGCATGTCAGCAGGGGTGATGGGGCAACGGACCCGCATCTCAGGATTATTTTCATCTCCAAGCCATGTCCCATTGGGGTAATCCTCTAAAAACAGAGATTGTGGAAATTCTAATTTTGGCACAGAATGAAACAGTTAGGTTCAAGTTACAGTCAATGTTTCTTAAGTTATCATGAGCTCTTCCAGTTTTCTTCATAGTCTCCATAAACTTTTTTAAAATTTAGCATGACTAATAGGCTCACAAGATTTGCTACAGATAAAAAGTTATTCTCAAATCCACACCAATGGTGACCAAAAGTTATTGCCATTAATGTTCTGGCCTACACGAGGAACTGGTGCAATTAGTCCAGATGTCTAACTTGCTCTCAGATATCTTTTTAAAGTGTCTCATACTACAGGCCAACAGCTGAAAGAGCACACTATAGTCACAGTGTTCTCATTCATCAAGTTAGTCATCCCCTAAAAATGAACATTACCGCAATCCCATAATATTCTTAAAGTACAGCTAATTTCAAGAAGCTAACAGCTTTAAACCACATTTTTCCCCAGAAGCATCAGATTAAAATGAGTCTAAGCAAGATTATAAATTTAAGAAATATTAATCAATAGTGACCAGGGACTTATTTAATCTCTTTAAGAGAGTATTTCAAGCAATGACAATCATTTGAAATTATGCCAGAGATCCCAATCAGAATTTTGATCTTCCTTCAAATTTACTGGCCAGTAGTCTACATTATTTCCTAAATACACAGTTTACCACAGAGCAGGCCCAGCATAAAGATAATGAATCAATCGCTAATCACCTGCAGATCATCTTCCCTTCTATTCAAGTATAAGGTCATGAGCAGGAGAACTATACCTAACTTCTCTTGTGTATACACACACACATTTTATAGAGAAAGAAGTTTTTTGATTTCTGTCCCAGCCTCTCAGTTTGTTGGGAAGAAAACTATTCATTTTAAGAGGAATACTAAGCGCTCACCGAAATTAATCTTTGCAGACAATGCCAAAAGTTAGTGGATTCAAGACTAACCAGAAACTAGAACAGAGCTCATAAGGATGACCAATCCCTACTGAAGTGGAGGATGCAACACAGGACCTAGGATGAGACTCTCATTCCAGATAAAAACAAAATTTCCAGTACAAATCTTGACAATGCTAATAGGAACTGGATAGAACAACATTCCAGTACTATTGCAATGTTCACTGACACAGACCATTTGGATTTGATTTCTATGTTTGCTCAACTTTGTGGAGTAAAACAAAGCTTCCTGACTTAGGAGTCACTCAGCCCTTCCATACTAGAGCTTTACAGTATCTCGTTGTTTCACACACCTTCAGAATGGTAAAAATGTGAACAAGTCATTCAATTACATGATTTATCTTTCATTAAATGCCTTCAGAGTTTCATGGTATATACAGTCACAAATTCCTGGTTTCCATAACCCTTCTAGCCACAAAACAGGGTGACAGAGTTCAGACAGATGAGCATATCCTTTTCACATTGAACAGGACCCCTGAGCAAGCAGCACCTTTATTTCCAAGTACTGGCATAGGTTAAGCAGCCTGCATTTTACTAGACTACAAGCCAAAAGTATGCAATAAAATATAACATAAAAACAATTCAAACACTAAAAAACACTTTTCCAACATGACCTTTGGGTTGAGTCATACCACATGTCAGATGCAAGTTTACTGCAATGAATAATGACAGTATGAAGCAAATGTTAGATTATGCAAGACTGATATATCATTATAAACATCAGATTATCAACTGTAATAATTTGTAAGGAAAAATAGTTATTGCGGATGTATGTAGCAGCTAGTTCCTCAAACTTTTTTGTGTTGAAATCAGAACTTAATGCTCTGTTCTGAATATATTTTTATACACTCACAATTTTTTTATATATATATTTTATTTGTACCTTACTTTTTATCCTGAACTATGTAATAAGGCACACTAGCTGTTTTCTGCTCACAGTACCAGGTGCCATCTGAAAAAGAAGGTGGTTCAGATTAACTATGACTTGTTTTGAATGCTACTGTGTCTGGCTTCACCACAAGTCTGGTTAACATTATCAGGGAAAACAAGTCTGTTCCTGAAGATAAATTGACTGTTTTATAAAAATTTGGGCAGAGCTGGCAAAGCAAAAACATCTCTGGATAAATGTGTAAGTTTTTCAAAGAAATTCTGGGAAGCCTGAGTAAATGATTCTACATCCTATCAAAATCTTACTTCCTTACCAGTTCACAGAATTACTATTAGATATGAGAGTTACTACTACTTACCGAACACCTTTCACCTGCAGTCTTGTTTCACAAATGCTATCAACCTATATGAACCAAAGATTTTTTCCAATGTGCAAAATAATCTCCCTTTTTTTTTTTTTTTTAAACTGGCAGAGAGTCCAGAACATACTGTTTTTACCACATGCAACTGTTCTTTTATTGCTAACAGCCTGGAAAAAAGACACTATCTTGTTATTCTGACCTATGAACACGAGCCCCACATTAAATTCTCTCCTGCATTTTCCTCTGGCTTTAAAAGCTTCAACGGAAAGGGAACTTGCATGACTAAAGTTAACCATGACTCTACTGTCTCACTGCAGCTACTTGAGGGCACAAAAGCTAACCTATTCCTTACCGTATATAAAAATAATTCCTACCAGCCTGCCAACACATCTGGCACTTTGCATAGAGCAAATATGATGAGATTGGCACACAAAGAACTGGTGAAAAGAGGAAGTATAGTGCCAGTTATGAGGGAGGCAGAACTGCTCTGAACAAGTGGTGTGGTATGGGAGAAGACAGACTGAACACGAGAAGAGAAAAAAAGATGGGAGTTTGATGGAAGTTCTCTCTGAACAATTAAGTACATACACTATTGATTAAAGCTGCATCATTTGAAGCTCCTAGCACTCAAACATCCTTCTATCCTTACTGAAATGGTTCTTTACGTGTATTATCAGGCATTATACGTAATATCTAGATAGAATCTAGATAAGTCAGGTTATTTAGTACATACATTGCAATAGCCAGATACTGAGTCAGGACTCCACAGGCACTGTACAACCATACACAGCTTCTTCTATTCCTTAAAGACTACCAAAACACAAACACGTGAAGGGTTGGGGAGGAAGAATACAGTCAAAGAACACACTTCTTAAAAATAATGAAGCATAAATGCACACACTCATCTGTAACTCAGTTAAGCACACACCTTTTTTGTTTTGCCCTGAAGTATTTTTCTTTCTTTAATTTTCCTAATGGCCTTGCTACATTTTGAATGCATTTTGAGTGCTATGTGGAAAGGCACTTCCTTGAGTTTCTTTACACCAAATATTGTAGCAGAGAAGTGGCTCTTGATCATTTCTACTTTCAGTGTTAAAAGTCCTGACATTTTTATCTGATTTCTTCCTCTCCATACTCAGAAGCTCATTTCAATGACAGACTAATTTCTAGCTCCTCTTCAGTGTTTTTTTAAAGATCAGAAAATTTGCCTTTATCTCCATTCTACTGAATGTAAAACTAGTTTACTTTTCAATGCTGTTTTCAAATCTTTTTTTACTATATCAAGTCCATTTCTTTTATCTCACAACACAGCTGACCATTCCTCCCTTTCGGCAGGCATGCACAAGAAGACAAGAGGCGGCTGGGGCTGCTGCACAAACAAGCATTTCTATGGAAACAGGACAAGCGAGTTTTAAGGTTAGTATCAAGAAAACCTATGTCAAGAGAACAAAAACAAGACAAGAGTCACTGTGGCTTTCAGACTCGCTCTCGACAAGTGTATGTGTTTTCCCCGCCCGGGGAGATGACAGACACTTAACTGTTACTCACATCTTTCCATTGGGATATGCTCCCCTAGTCTGACATGTGAGCACTAGCAGTAAGACTAGAAGCAAAGCTAGGCTCCGCTGTCTTGCTAGGTGCTGTCAATCACTCCTTTAAAACAAGGAAAAACAAAAGGAAACACCTGCCCACATAAACAGGTTAGCATGTGCCATTATTCCAAGTAGTTGTGTTTATTTTATTAAGAAGGCTGTGTGCACATCTGGCATTTGCAGCCGAGAAAAACAACTGGTAGCTGCAGTACAAAGGCAGAAAGATTAATTAACCTTAAAAAAAAACGAATCATGAACTACAAAAATAACCCCCCATTTCTAGAGAAACTAAATAATATTTTGGCTCATGTGTAGAAGATTCAACATCATCTTTTTAAATAAACTTGTGTCAATTAGCCCGAGTCCTTTGCTCCTGCAAGAGTTCACAGGGTTCAGTGATTAACTGACAGACTACAGAGCACTGACTTCATTAACTAATAATCATTAAATACAAGGAACAGAGTGACAATCGGGCTGTAAGTTAACCTACAAATCTAGCAATGTGATTTAAAGCTTGTGCTAAAAGAAAGGTTAAAGAACTAGCTTTAAAGCTATGTTCATACAACACACACACATCCACAAACATCAGAAACCCTGGACACAGAACTGGAGTTTTTCACTTGACTCTTCTCATGGGAAAAAAGGTTTAATTTCCACGTAAATATAGAAGAAAGACAGCCAAAAGGATCTCATGCTCCAAGTATAATCTTCTGTATGGCACAAAGGATTTGGCTAACAGACACAGTTCCAGTTAACTTCTAAGCCCCGAAGGCTAGAGGACCGGTACCCTACACGAGATATTCTGAAAATATATCCTGCACTCCCCTGCACTCGTGGTTTCTTCCATTGTCTGACGGACAACACAGCATGGAAGAACAAACATGGGGATGCAGTACCACAGCACACTTGTCTCTGCAAATACTATGGTGTGCATAGACGTCTCAGCATAACATCAGTGAGATTACTTGTTTGGTAAAAATAAGGCCTCAGTTTTAGTACACAGTTAAATCCATGAGAGAAAGAAGAAATTCACTTACTTTGACTCATGGAAGGCCAGGGAATTTATTCAACAGAAGTAGAAAGTGAGGACTATGCGATCATCTGTAATTTAAAACGATCAGCTAAAAAAATTCCAGATAAAATTGAGAAAATTAAAATCCGTGGACTTAGAGGGCTTTTAAAACCCTAAGAAAGTGTGTTTCATGTCAGAAAATCAGATTTCTAATTTAGATTTTGCCCACTTCCTTGTTTATTGCCTTTTTGTTGTATTTAACTTTACACAGTGGACCAGGCTCTTAATTCCAAACATCACTGTTCAGAATTAACCATTGTTAAGAAGAAACCATTGTTCATTTGTTTGCTCCCAATAATAAAAAAAAAAAATCAAAGCAATTAAATTTCTATAGTTTTCTTTGGCTTTAACAAGTCACTGAAGCTTTTGAAGTCTCATCAGTGTCTTCACAATCAGCAACATATAATATTGTTTTAAGGTACCAGAAGTTTGCTATTTAAAAGTTCATTCTCGCTGTCTGTATCTGGTCATAAGCAGCTTGGCAGGAAAAGCAAAGTGCTGCAAATGATCATATAATATGCGAGATTTGATCTTACAGTGAACTGGAAAATCCCGTGGACAGATAAGTCTGGGCCACGTACAAATAGCTGCTTGGATTCACATTTGGAAAGCAAATTCAGAGCACTGTTTAATACTACTATTGTAAAATGACTGTTTCAGATGCCAAGTTGAAGAGACAATATGTGACTAAACAACCTTCTTTGGAAAAATATTATTCATCCTTTAATTAGCACACTATGTAGACCAGTTTGCCCTTATCTTCTTAAAAAATACGCATGTTTACATTTCTAATTCTATATTTTTTATAGTCTTAAAATGCAGTTAAAGGAATGCAGAGAAAGCAGATATGATACAAAACTATCATAGATGATGCCAAACAGCATATGTCAGTATATCAAGTGTAAAGTTCACTGAACCAAATTCTAAATCAATGGATCTTGCCATTTTATTTGTATCACTTAAAAACAGGTTTCATGGAGCTCTGTTCAAGAGCATTTCACATACTTGGGAGATACTAAGGACAGTGTGTTTCTTTCTTAGGAATCTCAAAGTCTTGGCTTTAGCACAGACATTTCAAAAAAATATCTGCTTTTAAAGCAGCATAGTAATGCTGAATGGGACATTCTTATACCACAAAGATGAGAGGGCCTGCTTTTTTTTTCCCTCCCATATTAAAGATAGGACAGTAACTCTACTGTGAAAGATTTAAAAGGATAACATAATGTGCATTAATGTTCTAGGAACAGATGCTCCTCTTGTTTGTACAGTAAATCACAGATTAAATATTTTAAATATTACCATATACTGAATACGTGGAAGAACAGTATTATTATAATATTCCTTACATCTTGAAGCCCCTTGTATCTCAAAAGCAATATCTAGCATTAAGCAAAATAATGCTCTCATCATATCTCCTAGAGAAGTGTGCAAGTATAATCACAATGCCTTTAGATAGCCAGTTCTTTAGTTGAACTTGAAATAGTAAGTATTCAACATTAAAACATTGTTGAGCTAAATTGAAGCAGCTGCTTAAGTTAATATTTTTTCTGTATATAAACTGCATTAAAAAAGCAAATTCTGTTTTTACCAATATTCTAATGTGCAATTTTGAAGAGCAAGGTCTTGTAAAGTTTTTCAAAATAAAATTCAACACCTTCAGAGGAAACACAAAACTGCCTGATCTCAGCAAAACCAATTTATCAAAAAAAACCAGTAAATATATGTGGATATTATCTATTCTTTGCTTTCTGCTGTTTGCATATGTTTCTTGGTAAAATAGTACTTAACAGCGTAAAATTCTGAAACTGCTAGTTAGTGCAAGCTCAAGACTTATCCAAAAGAGTTCTTTATGAACTGTGATCTTTTATACATGAATTCCAAGCAGTTTACCCAACAAATGAGAAATCACAAGTAAGCAACAGCCACACTTCTTGACTGTTTCCTATAAATCCAAGAGTGTAACACTTAAATCAGAATCAAGTGTTGCAGAAGGTACTATGTAAGTACAGAACAAACACAACGTCCTTACCCAGCAATCTTACAAACCAAGAATACGGCAGGAGACAACAGGTATACTACAGAGAGGCAGGCAGGTGACAACACATTGAGATGGTAGGCATCACCAAAAGCAAGAGTATCTTAAAGTATCTTAAAAGAAAGGTATCTTAAGTATTGCTAAATTTTATGTAAACACCATGAGAAAAGACAATTTTATGAGCCAGTATTATGGACATATAGTTATGAGGATCTCCTCCCAAGGAAGTGGAAGAAAGCATAAAAGTCTTTGAAAACATTACAAGCAAGGAAACCTGTCATCTATGGCTGAGGAAGTCAGAGCAACTCAAAAAGTGACTGGGGGATGGCAAAGGACAAGGTCTTCCTTCATAACGTGGGTGCCATGGAGTAGGGAAAGGGATGAAGGAGAATATGATGGTGTTAAAATGACGAGTTTGCAAAATCCTATTTGTAACAGCTTTCTGAATATAAGGCCAGAGAGGAGACCTTACAGTAAATAACATGGGAGGTAACGGGAGCCTGGACAAAAGAGTATTATTTTCATCTCAGATGTTATCTATTAAGAACATAAAAGGCTCCTTTTAAGTGTTGATCGTCTGAAAATCTACCCACCATTCTTACCAGAACTTACTTGTTCATAGTTACTGCAACTTGCTTTTCTTTGTCTAATGCTGAAACTCTTCAGTTAAAAAGTTTAGATAAATATATTTGAGAATGTGAGAATATTTTTTAACAGATCTGTGGTGAGCATGAAAGTGCATACAGTTGCCAGGTTATAGCTTAGTCAATTGAAAACCAACCCTTGACGGGATTACAGCCACATACCGGTACCAGAGAATTCATTAAAGTCAGAAAACAATATAGGTACTTAATATCATAGGTTTAAAACTTCTGTAATCTAAAACTAGTATGGATCTAATGTTCTTCACAGTATTATTTTTTGCAGTGGAAGGCAAAATCCAAAAGAACGCAACAATGTTAGGATGAAAGTTGTTGTGAACAGAGACTATACACGAGACCTTACCATGTAATCAACTAGTACCAATATCTTCAGAGATATGAAGGCCAAAAGAATTAATTCACAAATGCTGTAGCATTTTAGTTGGTGAAATCCAATTCAGAGTCTAGAGACCTTTACAAACGTACACGAATTCTGGAAAGCACAGAAAAATTTTCTCCTCAAAATAACAGTCTAAACTTTTCCTTCCATTACCACCCTGAAAGTGTAAAGTACGGTATCTGAAAACTGAAGAGGAAAATAGAATAGTGCCATCACTTCATTTAGCATACGAACTCTCATACAAGTGTTAAAAAAATAAAATTCAGCATGTTTAGTATATAAAACTTAATGGCTCTCCCACTCCAAAACCCTATCAGCAAAATTAATGAAATCTCTTCCTATGTTATCTTTGCTTTGCATAATACAGTGAACCATACAAAGTTGGAGTGTGCCCATGACATTTAAGTCACACAATTCTGTACAGCTTCAATGCACCTGAGAGAAATATCAGCTCCATTCCAATCACAGCTGAACAGATGGATAAAAATCACTGCATTATAAACCACTTAACACGCATAGTGACTAAATCCTCACAAATGGACAAACAAGTTTTTTGTAACAGCTTCTGAAGATCTACAGTTCATTACAAAAATAACATGTACATAGACACAGGGCCCAAATGATGATGTTTTAAAAATGTTCTTCATTAATCAATTGCTCATCATTTTTAAGCCTATTTAAAAAGTTCAAGATTAAAAAAAGCACAAGTTTATTTAAACTGAGTGTATGCTGTACTCCAAAACTACAGTAGAAACGCATTCATGTCAAAATTAACTGGACTTTTAAAAGAGCAAAAACACATCTATCAATTGTTGACATTTACTTTAAACACTTCTTAGTGATAAATGTTTGTTTCTTATTCCATTAAACAAGAAAGATGTGTAATACATGCTGGGGGGGGGGGAAAAATGAGGAACAAGAAAAGTTTCCTATATTTTTAAACACAGGTTTCCTCCAGATTAAAAAAGCAGCATACAGTGCCTCGTGAGAACACAGCAAAAACATTAATTTTCATTGTATTTACATTGTTTTCATCTGCCAAAACCTTTCCGAAAACCAGCCTCTATCCAAATTCTTAGATACTCGCACAGTAAAATGGTTTGTTTATAAGTTTGACTGGTCATGCTATAACTCATGTTTGGTGGTTTCTTTCCTCCAGAAAACATTTCTGCTAAAACAGACATGTTCATGTATTCAGAGAATAACTACTACACAGAAGACTTCCAAAAAACATAGGAACAGCTGGGTACTTCAAATTTCTAAAAGCCACACTTCAGAAAGAAAATTTTTATATGAAAACACAAAGGCGTATCTCCTGATGTAAACTGCTTAGCTGCATTTCTACCACAATGCATGAGTTACCTATATAGCTTTGATGTTTCAAATGACAGAGAGAGAAAGAGAAAAGAAAGGTTAACCAGACTTGAGATTTAATTAGTTAAGTGCACTGTGAGTAAGAACAGTTTCACAACTGGCAACATCGTTCAATTTAATCAGAGCTGCTCTCCAAAAGCTCTTCCAAATCAGAACTCCTTAGCTAAGATTATAACTAAGATAATTATACAACAAAAAGATCTCTGGTTTGAAACAATGACTTTTGATTAAAGTGAGGACCTTTTTTAATATCATTAATGTATCGTGTTAAAAAAATACAAGGAGGGCATTTTTTGCCTAAATCAGAAAAATAAAGAGAAAAGAGATGGGTGATGATTAAGCCAAGTACACCTTACAGACAACGCTTACAATTAATGTTTTAGCATTGCTTGAACAGTTTAAATTACCAGAATAGAGCAGCTTGGACGCAGTTTTATTTGGTAGGTTGTATGTTTGCTGTTTTAAGACCTTCTTCCTTTTTCACTTCTACTGAAATGTGAGTTCAGTAGTGGGTCACACCTGGGCTTCTTCATTCAGTACCTTGTTTCAGTGCAGTAAAAAATGTTCGTTTTTTTCACTTAGGATTTAAATGAAGGTTCCAATCCAGATCTCCAGAAACTGGAGATGCATTTAAACATTCAGAGGATCAGTGGCATTTAATTCTTTCAAACAGTGTTTCTGGAGGAAGATATCTTCTTAAAAGAAAAGCTGGATAAAACAGAATTTTGAGCTTTGATCGTATTATTAAATCATCATCCCATCTGTAGAAAAGTTTTTTTACATCTAAAGCACATGGTTATAAACTTACACTACTGTTTATATATCCATACCAACTGTTCGATCCATTTGGACTGCAACAAAGTTAGAGTAGAAAAGACACGCTCTAACACATGCGTTCAAAACAACAACAGACTAACCACTTTTGACAGTTATTAATATCTATGGGGTAAAATTACAGGTTAAATAAAAAGCCCACTATTTTTTAGTTGGCTGAATAAGGATGCACTTGATATTTTCTATGCCAAAAATCTGACTTCAATAAAAATAGTAAGTCACTTAGTGGTAAGCCTTCTAGCCTATTTTAATTTGATTTTACACTGGTAATTCAATACTGACCAATTCTATTCTTGCTGGATTTTATCCTGTGCAAGATTACTTTATGAACACCACTTCTAGAACTGCAGTCCAATGAATACATCAGGTGTTGATATTACTATCATCCCCACATGAAAGGACATTTCCAAAGTGAAATTTGGAAAAAAAATCAATCAGAAAAATTTCACAAAAATTAGAGATTTAGTATCTCTAGATGCTTTCAGCTCATAAATACTATATCTTAAAATCAACACTTCGCAGACCTTTAACTGCATCTGTAAAATGGATGAGCATTTTCAGTTTCCTGAAAAGTAGAAGAAAGCATCACGTAACTGTTGCTCAAAGAAAAGAGAGAACATGCCTTACTGCACCTGCAAAAAGAGGAATATACAACTGGAGATGGAATAAAGGCATAGTGTTCAGTCGACAACACCCGCCCCCCCTTATTCTAGGCCATTATTGGAACCGGGAACTGGGCTCCATGCTTCTGTATAATTATTTTTCCGGAACAGAAAGGCAGTAATACTAATATTTTTTAAACTACCATACGTGATTAAATGCTCTTTGAAAACAGCCAGCAGAGAGCAAACAATGCCTTTATATAAATCCATTAACTAAATTCTGAAAATACCCGCAAGTCAATGCCATATGCAAAGTCAGCTACAGCCCAACTATAAACACAGTTTAGTTTTGCTTTTCTGACCCAAGAGGACAGATGGGAGTCATACTGAAAACCTGTTGTTTAGTCTCACTCTGTAAGGGCTGAAATACACCATTCTCATATTTTACAATCAATCAAGATTCCTTTGAGCAACTCAAAGTCATTCAGAATTCTTTCACAGACGATGAAAGCAGCTGATGGGTGCTGTAACTTTTGCCTTTTACTGCTGAAGAAAACGAGTCTGCACAACAGCCCTATTATTCTTCATCACTTCCTTTATTAATAATTTAATTTCTGTGAGATACTGCAGGCTAGTTCGCTTAGCATTCCTTCTGTGCAAGCGGTCCTCTCTCATCTTCGTGAGGGCAAGAAGAGGTAGGTGTGGAGGATTACTGATCTGATTCTCAGAGCGTTCATCAATCTCAGAGAGATTTTTAATGGATGAGCGTTCTAAAGGTCTGAAGAAAATCAGATCTGAAGACATTAATGGATTAGCCGTTTCTTCAAAATTTACATATACAACAACGGCATAAGAGGCCAACACACATTTGTCTGTGCAAATCTGTGCCAAACAAGCAAGTCAAAAGGGGCATTATACAACAAATATCCTCCTAATGTTAGAGACTTTGTTCCTGGCATAGCTAACGCAGAGCTGCATGAAATATTAACAGACTCCACAAAGTGTACATTTTATTTGTATTTTCACATCAACATATCAGCACTATCTGCAATCTGATGATTTTTTTGAGAGGAACTCCTCAGACAGCCTCAGTCTCCTTTACTTCCCCACTGACCCAAAATGAAATATTCTTCAGAAACAACTCTGTCACAACATACGTACAGGACAGAACCTAAAAGCTCTTCCTAATATGCATATGTTGTATGAGTATCCATAGAAGTCAAAGAATCCTAGGTTCAAATGCCTTAGAACAACATTTTCAGAAACAGTCTTCGGTGCATGAGACTTTCAGTAGCCTGACTTCTGACATTTTCTAAGTATCAAAGTTTTAAAGCATCTCGTTGAATTGTTAGTCAGTTCTGAAATCTTTGAATACACTCTTAAATACTCAGTTTCAGGCTACCTTGAATAATTCCTTACCACTAATTGTATCCTAACCTGTTCACACTCAACATACTTTTACCAATGGCTGGAGATCATGCAGAAGAAACTGAATCATTCCTAAATTAGAGTCCTTCTGTTTTAATGTTAGAGATCAAAAAGACTATACACATTTACCTCTTAAGCACAAAGGTCACCTCCTAAGTGCATTCTGCTGCAACAATTTCCTGAAGTAACTCGCTCTTCTCTGGTACATGAATGTAAATATGAACTACCACATCCAGAATAACACTTAAGTAAATGTTCAATAAGTATGTTTTAAAAAGTAATTAGGGAAATTATTAAATTGAAGTCTAGGATTCAAATTACATCTGCATAAAAAAAACCACTCATTTTCAAACTAATCATAAAACATAATTTATCATGTTATTTTCACGTAAAACTCAGTAACTCTTATATCATCCTGTTTGTGATTAAAATATAGCAACTAACATTCACTTCAATATTTCCAACCACATAAAATAGAATATAAGGCTAATCCAAAATTCTTAGATTTCACTACATTTGATTTCTATGTCCAAGACCTAAAGAATTTTCAGAAAAATCTGACACTACACACTATCCTGTTAACAGTCTGTTTTTAATATGAATTTCCTTATTAAAATTGTTTACAGTTGCTAAAATAACTATTTTACATTTGTAAGAATTACACAAACGGACTGGCATAAGTTGTTACAGGAGGAGATGAAACAATGTTTCAACTTGGTGACAGGAAATCCTGCAGGTTGCATGTATTAATTTAAAGGGTTTAAAATATAAAGCTACACTGCTATAGTGGGGCATACTTTTTAAATTCTACAAGTAATTTTAATTAGCTGTTCTGCCTGTAAAACTAGTAAAAAATGGAAAAAAAAAAAAAAAAACAACAAAAAACCCCAAACAAACAAAAAGCCCAAACGATTCAGATTCATTCACTCCTGTCTGATGCTTGCTGTAACGCCTAACAATTCAAGGTTGGACCATAATATGACCTCTGAAGCTTCCAGTTGAATCTTAGTTCATTCCACCACCACATTTACTTTGCTCAAGTAGCCTTACAGTTAGATCAGCATACCTTCAGAGTTCAGCGTAATAAGCGTGACATTGTTGCCAATACTTTGGCTTCCTAATTGTCCACTGTTGGAAACTGAGTCACTGGCCTCAGAGCCACTCTCTCCGTCTTCATTGTGACTGTCGTCATGCCCTGGAACTTTCACCACTATGGTGTTCTGCCTACGTCCAGGAACAGCACTATGGAAAAGAAAAGTACATAACTTTGGGAAAACACAATCCTTGATCAGGAACAGCATCATTTGTAAGGGAATTAAAAACACTAATCGACAAAAATAAATGTATTATAAAAGCATACTCCTTTAAACAAGCCTACTCCTGTTTATAACTCAGAGCTATCCAGCAAGATAAAATCCCACAAAATATCCAGCAGAAGAAATAAAAAATTTTAGATGCATACTTTCTAAATTTGCATCAATGGAAAAGTCTAGGCCCAGTGAGCAAAAGAAAAAAATATTTAAATAATTTATAAAAACATATTATTTAAGAACATTTTCTACCCAGAATCTCCAGTTCCACTTAACTTAAAATTTGCTTAGAGAGTACAAATTCTAACAAGCCTTCCTGGGCTGCTGCATATTGGTTCTTCAGTTGCTTAAATACAGGATCTTGGCACGTTCCCAAGTGATTGTGCATCCATGTAAAAAATATGTAGCTATGGGCACTCTTTCTTTCAACTGTCAGCTGTCAACTAACATTGAACTAATCCCAGATCCTCCAAGATATTCTCTCCCCATCAAGAGTGAAGCATTGCTCTGTACCTTTACTGCTGATACGAGGTTTCCCTAGGCAGAACTGTCAGCCTGATAAAATATTTAAGTACCGGTTCAATGTTTTTCCCCCCCACTATTACCTAGAACATTTCTCATTTTGCACTTCAAATTGCTGCAGACACTGATATTGATCTGTCAAAGGAGGGAATGAAGGGGGAGGATTCCCGTAACTGCTACTAACTTGCTAAGGATATTTTCCAGAGAATCTGCTGTTCTGCTCAATGGTTCTTCCTGCCCAACCATCTTGGCTACAATTGAATTCTGCCGGTCGTTGTTCAGTATTACTGTGGTCTGAGGGACAACACTACAAGACAAAAATCAGAGAGGAAAATGGAATGTAAGCTAGCAAACCTTATAAATAATACATTAACACAGTCTTATGGTTTAAATAGTCTACTTAAAAACAGAGACTGCCTCTAAGCCTAGCTCTTTCTCCCAGCATCGCGGTTATGTATCAAATGCTAAAGCTGGTAATCCATCTAATTTGACAGCTGTACCATTCCAAGTACTCAAAATTCTTTCAGAGGACGGATAGCTTCAATGGAATTATATAAAAGTCCACGACCCCTGGCAAAGTGATAAAGAATTCATCAACTCAAGATACACAGGAGGAAGTCTGTAAATCACAGCTCCAAAGAGCCACCAAATTCTTATTTTGAGAAGTCTGAGAGTGAGCATTTTCAGAGATACGATGGCCAAGTTACATGGTAACGCACCATTTTTAGTAGGATAATTCCCAGGCAAGAAAATGTAAAAGTATTTATTGCAAAATTGGATTATGATCTTAGTTAAAAAGCATGTATTGTTTTCCAGGGCTGGGGGCTTTTGAAGGGCAGGGAGATCAGAGTGTTACTAGGGGCATCAGAGCAGAACAGGGACAGACTGTAACTTTAATTAATGACAAGACTAAACTATTTCTTGTGTGCATTTCACATACAAAAAAGTCTAAACCAAACAACAGAAAAGCATTTAGTGTGTGAGAAACCAGAAAGCCTTCTCTATCACTTACGGTGAAAATGCAGAAGGAAGTAACTAGAGAAGTATTGCACAGAAAACGCTCTAAGTCTACACTATAACACAAAAGTAAATATGAAATAAATAATTGTCTCCAGCATGCAGCTTATCAGTTACTTTGGTTTCAGAGATTATTAACATTATTCCCACACCATTATTCAATCTTCTAAGGCATGGTTTTGATATTTAAAACTGTTTCCACTGTGCTCTTGGTAAACTTAAGGAGAGAACTTAGAAGAAAATTTGTGTTTTAGTGACAGAGAAGGCTTTCTTCTTTCTCTTTGCTTCCCGCAGTAAATAGTCCACTATTGTTTTTACTGGTCCAACATCTCAAACATGACTGATGGTCATTTATTTTTCCTAACTGTACTCCTTGGCTAATTGTTGAAACACAAATTAAACAAATCTGATGACAGCAACTCTCTGTTTCAGCTGTAATACAGTGCCTGCTTGCTTGAATATTCATGTGTCTACATAAGACTTTAAGCGTTACAATATCCATTGTTAAGACCTAAAGAAAAGATAAGAAACTATCGTAAGAGTAACAATAAGTGGATCTTAACTTTGGCACAGACAAAATGGTTGACCACAGGTTTTTTGGATACAAAAAGCCCCAGGGCCTAATGCCCTGCTTCCCTCTTACAATAATTGGATCTTGCTAGCAACAAATGGGATTCCTCATGGACTGCCAATGATCTGTTGGATTGCAAATCTTGAGAAGCTCTGGAAGATGTTTGTCTAATCATAGACAAGTACAGAGTGTACTACAGCTTTTCATGTGTATGTGAAGTTCAAATTGTATTAAACAATTAATGGGAGCTTTCTATTGCGTTTTTTTAGTTGCTATCTAGAGTATAAGGGTTTATGTCACCTTTTCAAAATTTTCTCCATTATCAAGAGGAAAAAAACCCACACACTTATTATTTGGGGGGAAAAAAAAAAAGGCAACTTCTGTCTATTTTCTCAATGCCAGCACAGCATGCTTGGGGAAAAAAACAAAAACCACACCAAATAGTTGATAAAATACTGATCCGTGGCAATGTTGGTAGTCTCCCAGTCTAGCAGTAATATGTGTTCTCGTTACGCTTCCCAAATTGTCCAAATAGCTACATTTGAAGTTTTTACAGGCCAGTTTAAAATGTTGAAGAATTTTACACTTCCTTTTAGACACTGTTCTTTATCACCATCTTTCTTGCAATCACTTCCAAATGCGTGTTTAAAATGTCACTTACCAAAGCTTATTTTTAATGAGCACTGTGAATAACTAATTTCAGCTGTACAGATAAATGCAATAAAATTACATTTATAAAGTCCTTAGGATTTTGCTCCTACTAAGTTTATATTTTAAAAAGAGTCTTAGCACTAAAACTTGACATAAAATAAGGAACAGGNCTAAACAAACACCCATGAAAAGACTGGCTCCTCTCTAAGAATTAACTTTTCCCAGTTAGTAGAGTGGATTATCGACAGGCAAAATCTACCTTCACAGTTGTTTTGGGAGGAGCCACTAACATACTAACGCTAACTAAACATACCATTTTACTGACACGTATTTTCCTGGCTATACAGCACAAAGGCAAAAACAAACACCACATACACAAGGAAAACCTCTGTAACAAGCCACAACTACCACCAAATTGTCCATCAATTGTTTTACATTTGGAAATGAACTGTAAGGACTCAATCTATAAAGCAGTTCGGAAAGAAAACAGTGTCACACAGAAAGCACAGTGGTAGAGAACAGCTAAAATAAGCATTTGGAAATGTTCAACACAGCACAACAAATCTACGACCACCAATTTCTCTGTGATTAACCTGCCTGAGTAGGAACTCTACATCTAATTTGAAAATAACTGAAAGAAGTTTCTTGTCTATTACCAGGAAACATTAGTGTTAGATGAAAGATTATTTTTGTGTTCTGTAGCTAAGAACACAGAGACTCCAGTAAAACTCACTCAGTTGTTTTTCAGTCTTAAAGGAGAAGGGATTTCTTATGTTTAAGGCTTAACTCCTAAAGAATGATGCTTTCAAAAGCAGTCTGCCTGAGGACGTTGAGGTAACCTTTCCATTCAAAACGTCATAAACGTTAACCAAGAAACTACAATTCTGGACCATGTTCTACATGGAACAAGAATGGCTACAGAATTTGCTGACAAATTCTGACAACGAGGCATCATGAGGCAGAAATTTTTCAGAGCTGATGCTGTGAAACTTGAGCAGTTACTTATCTGGAAGAAAAAGAAAATAACAATTGGGACCAATACAAAAAGGTGCCATTATGCTTGAAAAAGGAGAGTTTCACAGGATTGTCTTAGACTCCAATTTGTACACAGAAGAAACAGATATCCACAAGATTCCCTGCAAATACGGGAATGTGCTTCCCATTAACTTTCCTGTGAGATGTTCTATTCTCCATTTTCAGATTTATTTAATTTTCTAAAAAAGACAGCAATAAGAAATCTGCTGAATATACACGAAATTAAACAAGGAATTCTATGTAAAGTCAAAATATTGGGCCAACCTGACAAAATCCATCAGAGGAAATCATTAAAACTTATTACAGCCTAGTGCATTCTCATACTGGATTATTCTAATTTCTTTTTTCGATCTGTACATCTCATACTGAAGATGAATCAACTTTAATCATTGCTTATGTACTAAAATACAGAAAACAAAATAGTCACAAAGAAGGAGGAGGAAAGCTTCTGATATTCACTCAGATCCCAAATGAAGCAATTCTTTCTATGAGTGCTGCCAGTACTATACTCATGGAGAAAATGGAAAGAAAATATTAAGAGGGGTCAAGGGGAGTGCTTCAGAAACCCAGTGTTTTTGCATAGGATTCAGTACTTTCCATCTGTGTTCACATATTCCTTTCCCCATAAGCATTAGAACTTGGAGAGACTGGTTCTGCAATTTGCCTATTCCTGGACACAACTTAGTAAAAAATTTAAAATGCATACAACCTACAGATATTATTATATTTCGGGAAGTTTTTTTAAATGCAGTTTACTGAATAATCTGTTAAACTACAGGTGAAAATATTTCTAAAAAAATAAACATACCAGATAATGATTTTCAAGCGTGCGTATTTAGCCTCTGCCATTTTTTTTAAATGTAAAAGGATGTTCTATATTTTGCATAAGAAAATTGCTGCCAAAGGTAATTTTCAGTATGGAAAACGTGCGAGTCATAGATATGATCATTAGTCTTAACTGTTGGTTTTTCATTGCCAATAACCTGTCAGTCACACAGAATGCAGCCAATGACATAAAAGAACTTCTGGCAATACCAGGACCATCATCCCCTCCTCTTCCCAGATGAGGTTTTCACTTAAAAAGAGAAAAATAAAACAAAAGGAACTAACTGACATTTCTGTCTTCCACAAGGTACAAGATCAAAAGCGTTTCTCCAAATGGATGAAAATTACTTGTAGAAAAACTCGGACTGAAGTTTTCAGACAAGAAGTTGTTATTCTTGTTTTCCTAGACACACTAATATAGACCAGTTACTGGAGTATTTATAGCAGTGCTCAACCAGTTAAAGAAAAGAAAGTCTCCTCTGTTTACACAATTTCTGAGCCTCCTTTGCACATGTGAGCATCTGCAAATAGGTAAATAAGAGCTCGGAGACAGAGCTCAGCTTAGAGACATTCAGCCAGCCACTGCCACATGAACTGTCTGTACAATACTCTGTGGTCACTACAACGCCCACGCGGTGTGTGCTGCTTATCTGGAAGGCAGGGCTCCTGAGGATATCATTCTCATCTTCCTCTAGTGTACATATTAGAAGGAGATGCAGAAAGAGAGGAGATCAGGAAGGCAGGAGTTGCCGGAGTTACTGCTGGTAGACTGCTTGTACTGAAGGTCTCCAGCCAAACACAGCCTTCAGGAAAGCAAGTCTGGGAAAGAGACCTTGAACTCCAGTATTTTCCAGTTTACTGCTGGGGATGAACATGAAGACTTAAATGTATAGCTCATGCACATGTGGGGGCTCTGGAGGAATACTGCAATTAGCCCTACCATGAAGAAAATCTAAATGTTTTTCAAACTATATAGAAAAATACCATTTTAGGAGTGTGGTGTTTTTCTTTTTTTTTTTTTTTCTTTTTTATCTTACACTGACACTTGTGTTCATCTGTAAGAACAGCTACTCTTTAGATCTTTTCATGACTATTTAGGAAGATAATGTTAAAACGCTCCTTCCTCTTGATGACCACCTGCATCCTTTGCCTTCTGCACACACAGTTAAGATGCCCTATCCAAACAGGAATGAGAAAACTGACTTATGAATTTACACTATGGTATACATGAACAAAACCACAAGCCAGCAAAGCATACACAAAAATACATTGGATTTATGCCAAAAAAAATGAGTGCAGCTCCTCATCTCCCAGGGGAGAGCAAACTTGCCAACAACCAAACTAGTGGGACACCTGCTGTAGGGTAGAAAGCTGTATGGGCACTTGAACAGTTAAAGTTTTAATGTCCCTAAGCCATGCATTCACCTAGTCACAGCCAATTGCCAGAAAAGCAGCAGTGTTATCCAGAAAAGCAGCAGCGTTATCCATCATTTTCAGTAAGAGTTCAGTCATCAAAAATTATCTTTGGATTCTTTGCATCTGGAACATCACATAAGAGCAGACATTATAAAGACAGCACTAATGATTAGGTCCTGTAAAAAGACAAGCCAAAGTACACCAGCCATCACTTGAGAGAGATTCATGGATCTGAAAACTGACAAAGCTGTAATCAATTTATAATAAAGATAAGGCAAATGCAGCGTTTATTAAAACATACTGTTAACAGTTTAAGAACATTTAACATCAAATTTTCAGTTCAATAAGAACCAGGCATTTTCCAAGTTATAAAATACATCTATATGTTGTTTATTGTACTCAGCCTTACCTATAGACCGAGCCTCTGAATTGGCTGACAATCAGAAAGACATGAATTACTAGCTTTAAGACCAATTTTATCAACCAGTTTTAAAAGCTGTTAAAATCTGTTGTGGATTATTCTGCTCTGAGAAGGGCTAAACACACTTGTACAATCAAGTGTAATCATTCATAGATGACAACACCCATTTCCAACTAGTTCACCAGCTAACCAACAGCCAGGTAATGCTACAAGTGACCCAAAGAACCTACCACTTAAAAAGTCAAGCTTGTTACTTCAGGGATTTTACACCACCTGTACAGGTACACAAGCAACTTCAAACCCTGTTTTTTTTTTTAAAAAACAAACAAACAAAAAAACAACAAGCAATTTCTCTTACTTCGAACACAACTGAAACTCCATAAAAATTAAATGCACAGTGAAACACAGCCTCCAAAGAACCTTTTAGCCTAAGCAGAAAGCAGCAAAAATCAGTACCTCCAGCGTGTGCAAGTGACATAATTAGGACTGAAAAACACTGTAACAGAAATGGCATTAATTATTGGTCTTCTACTTTTGATTACGGACAAGAAAAGGACAGGTAATGACTTATAATTTACAGGTTAACACAAGCCTCTTTAAAGTTAAATGTACTCATAAAAATACAACAGCAAAGATATCTTTTTTTTCCCCACACAGTATAGAAAGAAATTTACAGTTGTTAACTTTCTGTGAGCCTTAACTTCCTGAACTAGGTAAGTAGTAGTACTGCAGCCTACTGGATTGTATTAAACATAAAATGAGAAAGGCTGATCTATAAGGGAAGGACAGTCATTTTCCATAACAAAATACGCAGGCTTGATTGATCTTGAACACAGTTACTATGAAAGAAATTATCTACTGCAACCTTAGTACTAAAATAGAAATCACTATATGTTTAGAAAACGCTGTATGAAACAAAAGTAAAGACTTTGAATCCTTTATTATACAATTACCTACTTCTAGATTTATTTTCCAAATTTTCTTACAAATTCTAATATCTAATAGCATAAGACTGACTTATGTGGCACTAGAAGTTTGGGGGTGAAGGAAGCAGCGTTATAAACTGGCTTTCAAGACACTAGTTACAGTAACTGAAGCCTCGATGGTCACCAGATAACAAACTGCAAATAAATACAACAATAGGTTCCTGCAAACAGAACCCAAACACACAGCTCTCACAGAGCTGGTTCGTAAATAATTTCCATCACGCATCTCTGTTTTTCTTGCTTTTTATAATTACCCAAGCAGTTATGTACACTTGCCACCACACACACATTTTTATAAGAAAGGCCAAGGATGCTGCTACTCTGAGAGCTGGTACTGAATCTTTAATTCCCATATATGCTGAAGAGGCGTTAAAGAAACACCACTCTTCACTTTTTACAGAGAATACAATTTTAAAAGTTATTAGGAGCAGATTTCCTGTCTCATACTCCACCCTTCAATATGGAACAAAGAGATTGAGCTAAAGATATGCAAAAATGTACAGTTCCACAAAAAGGAAAAATTCTGTTTGGAAAGACATTCAGATTCCAAGCAGTGTGTTTTTTACGTTTGGAAATGTATCCGTTAAATAGCATCTGCTGCCAAATAAAGCAGATGGAAGACTGGCTCTTTGCCATCTTACCAACCTTGCCGAGACCTTGCTAGATGTTAGGCTGTTTCATCCTTTTGAAGCTCTGAATCTGTCTATAGCTCTTTTCCACCTTGCTTAAAGTAAAAATAGGACTCTCCAAAAACACTGTAGATTGTTTCTTTTAAAACTATACTATTATGTATTATTTTCCATAAGTAGCAAGACCAGTTGTTTTTGCAACTTTTAAAAATAGTATTACTGGTACTTTAATCTGGTGTAAACTGGTATGCAAATTATTTTGAAATGCAACTTAAATTTCTGTCATTTCCAAAGAAAGATAAAAACTTGCCCCCTTTCATCACAAACTGATTAGCTGCTCTCCTCTTCATTCACTTGTTTTGTTGTACTCTCATAGTTAAAGACACCAACTTACAGGAAAAGTTTCCAGGGAGTGCTCTTACTGCTGGGTTTTCAAAGTCCCAAGCATCTCCAGAGACTGTAACATTAAAAATATATAAATTCCCAAAACTGGAATCCAAATGAATACATAAGGCTTTTCTGCCCCCTTCTGTTTATTATATGCTTGATAAGTTACTTCTTAAAATATATAGTATGCAATGTATTCTTCCACAATCTGGTACACTGCTTCAAATATATTAAGGTTTTTAGGGCTTCACTAAAATATAATCCTAAAACAATCATTTTCATCCATGTTACAACATTCATGAGGTAAAAACTGTCCACTTTCATTAAACACAATAATTCTTTTCAATTGTTTATTTAGGCAAAAGGAAAAGCTTGAGCCATATGAAGGCATTTGTCCTGAACCAAATTTCAAGTCATGCACCCTTTACATTTATTTCTTGAATGCAATAGCTGGCTATGCTCATGGAACCATAGAATTAAAGTAAATGTTCTGCTTTCCCCAGAATTCATCTAATATGACCTTATGGGATTTGGCAAGGGGGTAGGTTAACCCACATTGTAATACTACTATAATTGGTTTTAAATATCCTTAGACACTAATTACACTAGTAAATGTCCCCCTAATCTGTGTATAAAACTCAAAGCCTTTTTGATCCCCATGTACGTCTCTCTTTTTCATTCTCAGATACCCTTACAATTAAAGGATGTTGACTTCTAAAATGTCTTGGCACAAGGGGCAAATTCTGTGCACATTCAGTTATCTCATTTCTTAGCTTACTATTGTGAATAGCAATATATTGCACCACAAGGGACTTCACACAACTGCATTTCTGGTTTCATGCCGTAACTTTCACGTAAGGTTTTTCTTTACAAAATGAAACTAAATGGATGCACGAAGGTCTCAGACGCAGAACAAAGTTCCTGTATATTAGCTAAGTGGGAATAAATAAACTGTTTACCCACATGTGGTTCAGAGCAAGCACAAACTACTTCCAATGCTTTACACCTCCTAATTTGAAGGATTTCACATTTGTCATGGGCTAAGAGCAACAACCAGGAAAACTTACTGTACGATTACCTGGCAAACAGTAAAACATTGAGCCTTGTAACACATCTACAAGACTGAAACCTTTGTCTAAAACTTGAAGGAAGTTCATTACCTAAGACTTTATTTTCAATGTATATTGCTGAAAATCTTAGCTAGCATTATATTTAAGAATTCAAAATTATATCTTTCTAAAAGATTACTTCTAGTGTTTTCAGCCTCACAGGCATATTTTAAACACTAGAACCACAATCTAAAAGATCCAAGCCACACATTTTGCATCCATTTCTCAGACATAAGTTATCAGCTGCTACTTGCTAGGCTCTCATTTGAATCATTGGACTATTATAAACGATATTTAATCAGAAACCATTAACTTAAGAAAAATTGGACTTGGGAGAATGAATCAACACAGTTCAAATCTTGGTCAGTTTGAAAAGTTTTATAGTTTAAGTTCCATCCCATACATGCATGAATTAATGAACTCTCCAAAACACAGATGAGATGTTGGTATTAAATTGTTATTTTAATTCCTTAATGACCTTGCACTCTCAACCTAAATGCTATCTGGAAGTTATACATTGTTTCTGAATGTATCAAATCCCAACAACAAATTACTAAACACTTGGCTCCTCAATATCTTAGTGCAACAATAATGGAATGTGAAATTCCAATGAGAACACTGCTGTACAAGCTTCTTAAATCCAAGATGCCATTTCTCCTTAGTCCTGTGTGAATTTTAACTCTCAATAGTGAGAGGAGTAATGTAAAATCTTCACAAACTGATGGTTTGTAACAAAAAATCTTCGCTTGCTGATTGTCTGTATCAAAAACTCCAGACAGACAACCAACAGGGCAAGCTTAATTTCAAAATATCTAAGTCCCCATCATAAATGTCCAAAGCAAGAATTACCACTGTTTACAGCACTGCTGCTGTAGATCTTACAGGATACAGCAAATAACAATAAAAATCACAGGCATGAGAGTTCTTAAACTAGTTTCAATATAAAATTGTACTGAACCTAAATATAACGAATCGCAGAAGTGCACTTAATTCATAGGAGGTACTTCTACATGAAATGCATGTTTCAATGCAGGTAAAATAAAAATACGTAAGTCGGTATTCTTACTGCTATGCAGGACCAGAATCAATCTCAAGATGTTGAGGCTGACAAGTTCTTGTGACAAATTAGGAGACTTTGGAAAGCATTGTTGTTTTTTTTTCAGGGAATCAAAGATGTCAAGCTGTTTTGTTGTTTTTGTGGGTTTTTTTTCATACCACAGCCAAAGAAACTAACACTATGCAGCCCTGGATTAAAAAAAGAAGAGCTGGCATCTAATCAAAGTATTTCTTTATTTCATTAGTTCGGATTCATAAACTGAATTTTTGAATGCAAGACAGAACCACAGTTTTCAGATAAACATGTCTACTACACCTCAAGAAGGTATTTGGGTTTTTCATCTGTCCACTTATATATTTCAGGCCACAGACTAAAATACTGCTCATCACTTGCTGGCATTATAAGGTGATAGTAGCTAACTTCCTTCATTTACAAAAACGATACAAAACATACTTCACACATTCAACTTGAAAATGAGAGTGAGTGTGTGGGCACGCGCATGTGTGTGTTTCTTTATACGCAAATGCATGTGTAAGAAACCCCTTTATCACCTGCTTCACAGTAATGATTTAGAAAAACAACAATGGGAGATAGCAGAACTGAAAACAGAGGCCCCAAAAGGCATGAAAAGTAACAGCATTGTGGACCAATCGATGCAATTATGGATGGCCATTCAAATTCTGACTCCCTTAGTCAAACTTCCACTTTACCAGACATTTTTTATCAAAATATCAAAATTTTGCTTATATTTACATCCTCTTTAAAAAATTTGAGATTCTAAACAAAATTTTTAAATTCATAAAAAGGGGTAAAATCCTCTAAAGTCATGAAGTTTTAATTATGATCTTTACATTTTGTTAATATTGACTTTGTTCCCTAATTGTGAGTGTACCTGAAATGAACATGGTGAAAATAGATCACAGACAATTGTGCCCTTTTCCTTCAACCCCTTCCATGCCCAGACATAAACAGACTGGACTTGCATGAAAGAGCTATTCACATGAGGGCAGCACAATCATCCTCAATTCTTATGAAACAAACCCATTAATTTTAAACAGAACTCTTATTGGCTGAAGCTACAAACATGACACTTGAACTGGTAATTTAAAATAAATGTTTGCACACAGTACCATTGACTGATGACAGATAGTGACAGGGAAAGGTTGTTAATTTATTGATACTACAGGGTCCAGCCCAAAACAATGACAAAAGTTCATCTCTGTTTTTGTCAGCCACTCCCAGACTCAAGGATTTGCACTAAAGACACTGCTGGATGAGGCCCCAGAAAGAGGCTCTAACATAAGATACACTGAAGGATAAATAAACCTGGCTTGCTTATAGAAAGTGACAAGAATTTCTGAAACCCTGATGAACTCCAAAGCTTCTCCAAGTAAAACCTTAATAATACATTCTGATTAACACCCCAAATCGCTGACTGTATTTTCAAGACATTATCTGTAACACTCCACTCCCTCTCACCCCCCAAAACGTGGCTTAATTTTACATCTTTCATTGAGCTGCCTGCTGAGTTGTCTTGAGGACTGAATCTGCTTCCAGGGAAATATTTTTTCAGGCCTAGAGTTCAGTGCATGAGATCAGGCTCACAGCAGGCTAAGTAATGTACCTGCAACTTGAAAATAAACCATATACCATACATCTTTCAGGATGCTATATTCTTCAATACATGCTTTGTTTCAAACTGGCTACTTTGGGCGGTGGGGGGGGGGGGGGGAAATATATATCTTTCTGCAAATTGAGGGTGTTCAGACCTAAGGGGGTGTATTTCCAAGAAGGGCCAGNAATTTATTATAATCTATAAAAATCCTTATGATAAAAATGCAACAAAAATGAAAAAGCTATTCAATACCTGATAATATGAAATTAGGTTGGTCAAGGGGTTCATAACTCAAAAAGAAAAAAAAATTCTAGCTATTTCGGTTTTTATACCAATACCTTGATTATATTTCTTTAGGTGTGTTTTTCTTCCTAAAGGCTTTATGCAGGAGCAACAATAGTTTCGCTAAATCTAGAAGAACAGTCATCCTACAATTCTTTCCACCCCACATCCCCCTGCTTTACAACTTCATTTAAAATCATCTCAGTTTTCAATTTTGGATTATTTCACTACAAAACCACTTATAAACAAAGAAACAAACACATCAGAAACAGAGATCTGAAACTTGGGAAATCTGGAGCCAAAAGGCTTGCCAACTGGCACACCGCAAGCAAAATCAATGAACAAATCCTATTCTTCAAAACCTATTACACCCTTTTGATTAAACCAATGGTAAAATAAACATATTAATGATCTACACCTACAAAAATAAAGCAAGTTCATACATCCCATCTGGTACACAACTGCAACAAGCCTTCTCTTTTGCATGTAAAAAAAATTGTTTTGTATCTTAAGACAAAAAAGACAAATGCTGTTTTCTAATCTAGCTGATTGAACCTACCACCACCACACTTGACTGCAGACAAGACCACCTGAAGCACCTCCACTTTAATAAGCTAATGTCCAACCCACTAACAAGCCTTGTTCAGGGATACCATATTAGGTCTTTGCACAGTTACTGAGTGCATAACTCTGCAATTCCATTTAACTCTCCAGGTCCCATTAAAGACAAAAATATATGCAATTCTATCTCTACACTTAGCGATCAGTATCCTTAATCGGTTAGCCACAAATGCATATGGTAAAGAACCAGATGTATGTGGTCTGTATTTCAACTTTACCGTAACAATGACTCAAGGAAAATATCTGAACAAAAGAAAAACTCCATTTACCTATGAATTTCCATACTTCAGCAGAAACACTTTTATTATTAAGTATGAAGAAAATACCAATTTTAAATTTAAATCCTCTCCAAAATTAATACATTTTTAAAAGTGCTCTCAATTACATCTATTTACCTAACAAAAATTTCCAAAATAACAGAGCAGAATTGTACGACATACTAGTTGCAGAAAATACTCATAAAAACACAAATGATGAAGGGTTCTGTGAAACCAAAACAAATTCCTATGTTATCTGAAGCAATCAACCTTAACCATTTATACTTGGGCTTACCCACTCAGAAAAATGATTAATGGAAACACGTTGACAAAAATAACACTGCTTCTGGACTGAAATCTTTCAGATGAAATATTTTCTTCAAAACATGGATAAAAGATTTTAGTCGCACTGTCACACTTTGTGTTCATCAATTTATAAATCTTAAGACCTGGGCACATGCTAAACTTCAAACTTATCATTTGAGGCTGCCATACTGACAGGCCATCAGGCATTGCACCAATTCTCCTATCCAAGAAACTTTCAGCAGCTACTGGAATTTTTGACCAGCATGGTACCTCATAAAGAAAAGAAATTAGAGGGTTTTAATAGCCATACTGCCAGGAAATGTTGCAGACAGAGGAAGAGAGACAATCACTTCCTGGATGGAAAAGCAGGGCTGTGCTAATGCTGCACAAAGCCGGACAAAGCTCAGAACACCACGACAATACATGTACTCCCATTACTATTTCTTACATTATTTTGCTACTGGTTTTGGCTCTTTTCAGGCTCCATGTAGTTCAACATAACTCTGGGCAATCTCATGCCATCCATTCTACTAGTTCTGAAACCTTCTGACAGCCTTTCTTCCAAGACAGAAATTTTAAAAACTCTATTAACGCTATGTCTTTGTAGGTAATCGGGACAACCATGTATTTTTAAGCAGCAGCCACTAAACATTGAGAAAATACTTTCTGAAACTCTTCTTTTTTTCTCCTCAAAGAAGACGAGTTTTAACATCATGCTGTTTCTCCAATCCAAACTAATACTTTGCACTCTTATGACCAAATCTGACAAAAAGAAAGAGGTCTGAGAGATAATAAATACCCATTAAAATCTGAGGCTGGGGTAAGGACAAGCCCAAACGCTACACCCCACTCATACAAAGTCAGAAAGGTCTCATCCATTACCCCATAGCAGCTAGCTCCAGCAGTCGCATACGCTACTATCATGGGAATAGCATGGAAGATTTCAAAATCCCACAGCAGGGAGCATCATGGGCCATACAAGAAACACGAGGCTTGTCCAATGAAAGGGTAGAGGACATAGGACAAAAACCTACACAAAACTACGCTTGCTTAGCTCTGCTTTTCATGTGATGATTTATTGAAATACAACCACTAAAAGTCTTTCCATATTGTTTAGGGCCTATTGCTGTTTCCCCCAAAACAGTTTACATCTCACAAATTCGGAATGACTTCCTTTCAAAAGAAGTTTTCTCCTGTTAGTTTTTGCTGTAGCTTAAACTTCTTACTTGGAGATCTAAAAGTCAGCCTATTGTTCCTCTATATCTCAATCGTTCATACAAATTATTCGTTACTCAGTACCATGTACCTTTATTTTCTTCCTTATCTGCACTGCAATTAGCTAGTATATAATGAAGTACTGTAACAGCAGATCAGAATAAACAATATGAACAAAAGAACTGAGAACACAATCCAGCTTTCATGAAGATGTACGTACGCAAAATATCAACAGCGGTAGACAGTACTGTAATTTCTGAATTCAACATCTCACAGTTTTCCAAGAAACATCAGTAAGCCTTCAAAAAATCACAAATCCAGAAAAGGATGTTGGAAGATTTTCACACCTATCAGTCCTCATGTGTTTAATAAAGAGACAGAAAGCAGAATGAGACTCTAAAATGCACTGCATTTCTGTCCTGGGAGCTAATAACATGGGATGGTTCCTGATTTTTTGCAAGTCTCCTTGAAAACTTCTACTTCATTTCCCTAATAAGAATTTTTAAAGCTTGGAAACAACAGTTTGGCACAAAAAAGGTTTAAGTTATCCCAATAAATCAACGTGTTAAGTTTACTAGAAAAGACAACTTAGCATTGAACACAAATCTGACAACCGTTACAAAGTGAGATCCCTCATGCAGCTATAGGGACAGATTATCACTCCATCTTACAAGCAGCCAGCATATAGTGCTGCACACAGCATAAAATTCCACATCGTAGTCAAGGCAGGCCATAGTGCGTAGCTGTGAATTCACCTGGTACGCTGTAACTACACAATTCCACTACAAGATGACATAGAAGAAAGCTCCTCTGTCCAAGTTGTCCTTGTCTTCATCACGATGACCTAAGCATATTTCGAACTAACAAGTCTTAGGAAATTAATTTAAATTTAGAAGTACAAATAGCACAAAGCAATCAAACTGTGTGTATGTATAATGCACAATTCATAGACTTCACTGCTGTAAAACAAATTTCGGTTATGTTAAATCTGCATTGAATTAATGCAAGTAACTAGATTATCAGAAAAACTGTAATCAAAATTCACTAGAGTAGAAGAGGAAAGATCACAAACCCTAAGCTATTTATCGAAAAAAGAATGAGAGTCTGCTTTACTGCCAGTGTAGCACCACCTGGTTGATATGCTTTTGCTAACACAACATTTTTGTTAGAGTGGCAAACCCAGTATTATTGTAGTGGCAGAAGGAGGAGGAGAAGGTTGAAGAATCTCATTCAGATGCAGAATCTGAAAATCACTATCCAAAATACTAACTCTTGTTGGCAGCTCTCCACTGCCATCTGCAATGTAAGGGGAAGAGGGAAGATGCAGAGAGTTGATACAACAGAATAGTCCATGCAGGCTTTAATCGGAAATAATCAACAAGTGATAAAAGTTTTTATGAATGTGAAACAGGGAATACAGTGAAGCATTCTGTGAATGCTGTGAAACTGAAGTGTTACTAATGCCAAGTTAAACACATACACCCCTAACTATTTTCTTTTGAGTCATATAGGCCACAGACTGCTAAAAGACAAAAAAAACCTCAGTGCTTTATTGGCAAGATGCATTTGATAATGCAACCTCATACCAACACAAATAAATATTTGGGGCAGAGAATCTTAGTCTTCAAGGCTTCTATCTAAATTATGTTCAGAGTGTCTGAGAAGCCGTCATCATAAATTTGTACTCCCAAACCAAAAGATTAAACACCAAGCTCACTATTAACACACAAAATGGGTTTCTGATGGTTATAGAGATTAAAAAACAAAACAAAA